>OZ035874.1:14530660-14855660 GCA_964034865.1 Eristalis intricaria
AAAAATGATCCCTTTTCTCAATCGACTCAATTATCAACATAAACTACCCTCATGAGTGAAAGAGAGGGTGGCCAACGATCGGGTGAATCAGAGAGGACATGCATGGGCAACCGTCTTTGGATAGCGAAAGGGTACGGTCGTTGGTTTACCCGCGGTAGTTATATTTCTAACATAATATTTCAGAAGCGGGACACAAACGAACTAGCGCTAACATTAGAAAGAATAAAATCGGTGTTGTGTACAATTTTTAATCGTATTGGGGATGTATCTGTAGTGGCTGTGTGTTTAAAATTATATTTCTCCCTCCCATATACTCTCTTAACAAAAGGCCGTCAAGACAAGAAAAAAGATCGGGTCGCGGTGTGTGTTCCTCGTGAATGAAAATAAAAAAAAGCAATCGGTCGGGATAACATGTTCGATGGTAGTGATCATCTTTATTTACTTACCCCCTTGGGATAGCGGTTAAGGCATGGCTGTCGAAAAAGGCGACTAAAGGCCAAGTTGGTTAACACAACCATCTTCGATCTTCTAAAGTAACCACGTGCTCATTAGCGCCAGTTACTAGCATGGTCGCTCTCTGCCAAGAACTAAGACTAGAGCTTAGTCAACTAAAAACAGAAAATGTGGAAAGCCAAGTCCATAACAAAACAAAATGCGAACATTGAGTACGTCACAGATCAAGAAGAAATCGATCGTGAAACTGACTGGTTAGCAAAAAGGCGACCAGGCAAAAAAGAAAGGCCGGCTCCTCACCAGAGTTTGTCGATAAGAAAGGAATTTAGCCAAAAAATTATGATAGTGCTAACAATTCTAAGCAACTGAAGGAACGACCACCTCCTCCAATTAACGTACTACACTGCACACTATCTTAAAGGCAACGCTAAAATCCGAATTCAAGCTAACAGAGCGCAACAATAGTACACGGAAGATAATAGTAAAAGGCTCTGACGGCTACAGAGCACTATCACAAGAACTAAGTGCGGAAAAGATTTAATTCTTACGAAAATAAATCGGTTAAAGATCTACCCGAGTCATAGCTAGAGGACTTCATTCATCTTGCCCAAAAGAAGACATTGCTGACGACCTAATAAATAAAGACATCAAGTTAGTTGATGAAGGGGCGCAAGATGAGACACGTCGCAGTCTGCTTCTCTTCATGTTAACGTTCGACAAATGTGAAAGCATAGAAAAGATATAAAGTATAAAAACAATCTTAAATGCGCGGGAGATCACCCATCCGAAGAATGCAATGCAAGCAAGGGATATTTGCAACTTGCATTAATTGCAAAGGAAAGCACCCAGCTAATTACCGTGGGTGTGAAGTAGCAAGAGAGCTTCAAAAAAGACGTGACAAGATCAAAGCAAATCTGTCTCTAGTAGTACTAGTAAAAAGACATAATTGCAAGCGCTGAAAACAAAACAAATAAAAAAACGGAAGAGTTTAACTGCAAGACCGAATACTCAAAAAGCATAGTCTCAAACGGAAGTGACAATCAGCTAAGCCTTCACACATTGGAGTGAAAACATTTGCTCAAACAGTAGCAGCTGCGTGAGAGTAGCTGTAAGCCATTAGATCCCGTTCCTCGTGCCCTCGCCGTTATGTTGCAAAAACTGGAGGAGCAGAGTAAGACGAAAAAACTTATTTCTGAAAGACTTTTAATCCTCGAAACAAACATTAACAACAAAAATAATCGAATATGAATAAGACAGTAAGAATATTGAATTGGAGTATGAACGGACTGCCGCAAAAGCTGGACGAACAAGAGCTTTGTATATCGACACTTGTTTAATTTCCGAGACACATTTCACGAAGGAATCTTGTTTTAGTTTTAAAGGTTACTGTGGCTATCACGCCTATCACCCATCGGAAAATTCAAGAGGCGGATCATCATTGTATATACGAGATAACATCAAACACCTTGGAGGATTCAAGATAGAATCCCATACAATGCAATAATGTCATATAATGTGTCATCCATTTACTGCAAACCGCGCCGTAAAATTGAGCAACTCGAGTAAGAAAACACATTTCGATGTCTCCGTCCAAACTTTATATTATTCAATGCAAACCATTCCGTTTTTTCCATCTCCCAAAAAGGCATAACACCGTAGAAAACTGAACACTTGGCTGCGAGTTTTACTCGACAGGGAAACCTACCTACTGGCATACGGACTTCACGAAAATGCCAGACGTTGTAGATTTCTTCGTTATGAAGGGTATTTATGAAGGGTAATACGAAATATAATATTACTAAACGTCAACAGAACACTAATCACATCAACATGCGACACAAGTCATCAAAGCATCAGCGGCTCAATTCTACTGCAATATGAAAGCTGCGAAGAGACCATATACGAAATCCTAATCAAGCATTTGCGCAGGAAAACCTACAAGAAATCGCTTGGTTCCAGTCGGACTAAGGCATCCTGATCCCAGCTATTCTCTTAGGGGGGAGGAGTTACGAGCACAGCTCCCGAAATTGCAACAACAACAACTACTCCAGTCCATGCAGCAGATACAATAACAACAACCACACCAAATGCGGCAGCGAAGCCAACGCCAATAGAAAAACATACGCCGACACACGCCGATAAAAGTGCAAGGTGCACAATTAGTTTTTTTTTATAATGCTCAGGTGATCGTTCCAAATTAAATAAAGACTTAATTAATCAGCGTCTGCTGAGTTTTGCGGTCCCACGATCACGTTTGCAAAACCGAGGTGATAAAGTGAATCTTGTGTAGTAATAGTTTCAGTTTGATTTGGTAATCTTGGAATGAAAAAAAAATCCTTGAAGAATTACCGTCATTCGCTGTTCGAGTTGCTTGTTTTATCACATTCCATTCAATAACGGTTGTTCGCATAGAAATGGTTCGAGTGAATCGATTCATTTAAACAAAAGTTCACATAAAATGTAAACTGAAACAAATTCAGAGATTTTGAAATATTTTTGTATAAATACCACACACGTTGCACTACTATTTAAAACTGAACTTAAAAGTTGTTTGTTAATTTTAAAATTAGAAACTAACATCCGATCTCGGATGGCATTAATTACAAAAAACCTAACCGCCATTTTTTTGCCCATTGTCTTTGATGTAGGCCCCAGATAACATAAGAAATAAAGATAAAAACATAGCCATTTGTAATCATATATATTTTAAAACTGATTCCATTATATTTGCCATCAAAACAAACACAAAATTTGCACAATACGAAAGGTTCTTCCTGCCAAAGTAGTCGGTAGGCGGATTTCATTCTCACAACATGAGAAGAGCACGCTTCAGAAAACCTAGGTCTCCCGTAAAAGTCTCTTGGAACTTTTTTTCTTTTTAAAGTCCAATAAACATTAAAACACATCCAAAGGCGTGTGATCCTAGTTTAAGAAATTTAATATCTCAGAGCTTGGTAAATGGATTCATTTAATTTGTTTAAGAGAAAGATTTATATTTCTTCTGAGGATAAAGTGCTAGTTGCATTCTTTCCAACCATTATTAGCCAAGCAATTAAAACATTTGTAAATTTATCAAAAACCAACCACCAATAAGCAAAACAAATTTGTACAAATTGGTCTCCACGTAGATTTGCTTAAACATCGACAGTCTATCGATAGATAGTATCGCGCACATCGATAGTTTTAAGAAATTACCGAAATTGTTCATAATTATTCTACCAAAGGAGAGAAATTTGTCATTTGTGGATTAGCGGAAATTTGACATTAGCGGTTTCCGTGGTAGCTTTATATATTCTGGGGTTATATCTTCACTACGTTTCCAAGCCATCACTGCAATGTCGATATGGCAAAGAATGTCATTGGTGTTGCAATTTTTCAGGCGGATTCATAGTAGAGAGTTAATTTGTCATATTTTCCTTGCTCAAGAATGAACCAAAAAATTAACCGTCTGTCCATATAACGGGAAAAAAGTATTTATTTTATCGATCTCTTAAAAAGAAGCAATATCCCGTATGAACTTAAAAAACAAACAGACTGATGCACCACAACAAAACATAATCAGTGCGGGCGATGTTAATGCAGTGCAAATCGCCGTCGGCAGAATTGCATTCAAATAATTACCACCGCATTAAACGGATCAGCTGTTTGGGAAAGAGCTATAAACATAGGTCAACGAACAATGCACACACACGAAATTGAAGAAAATGCAAAACAGTAGACCTCCTTACTACCTCAAGTATAATACATGTACAGGGGGCATTGGTCCACACTGCAGCATATGGGTCAACGGTCGTAACCGATCGATGGATGACGAGAGGTTTCTTAGTGGGGAGAAAACCCAGAAAAGAAGCCTTAGTGAGGTAATTAGACATCAAAATAAATAACTAATTAAAACTCTTTTCTTCCGACATATCGTATTCTTGCTCGCGTTTATGTTGCGCCTAGTAGTAGATCAACCAATTAATCCGCACATCCGGGATTCCTTTCAGGAAATATTATATAATAATATATATTCCCCCTTTTTGTTGCTATTTGTGAATTGGCGGGATAACAGTAATTGCTAGTGTCCTTGCGGCACACACAGGCAGTATTGTGTTTTAGCGGACGTTGTGCGTAGACCCCCTCGACTCACTGGGCATTCATGCACTCACTTGTCATTTTATTCAGAGCGGAAAGCTGAAATCACCTTTGTTAAAGTTCTAGGAAATGAGACCATGATACTGCTGATGCAATGTTTCAAGTAAAATAAAATATCAAAATCTCCTGTATAAAGTCATTGTACACACTAACAGAGTTTTAAATTCGTGAAAGGTGATGGTAATGATGATGGACAAAGCTCAAAACATGATAAAAACGGGGAAGTTTCGACATGAACTATGATTTTCTCATAAACTTATGCAAGACTATTGAAATTATCGGAAGTGGTGAATTCGATGTTTAACCTACACTATCTCCAGGCGGATCAGAGCGGGTACCATTCTTTATAGAATAGTTAGCTCAACACTGTTTCTAAAACTGTTTACCACTTATGTTGCTATTTTACGGAGCTGAAACTGTAGCTCAACGGAAGGAAATATTAATTCTAGTGCACTCGGTCTAACCCAGCTACTTAATCAAGAAAAGTAAGATCAAATTAACTGAAAAGGCAAATAGGAATAGAGAAAACAGAATCAGACGATTATGTTACAAATTACTGGGCATTGAGGCATAGGTATAGGAAGTTAAACTTAAAAATTCATCCTATAAATATTAAACGTCCAACCAAATTCACAGGTCAACTGGATATTGATAATATTGATACAGCTGACATCGGGAATTAATGCAACTTAAATAATAGAAAAAATAGTAGTAACACCGGATTTATAGAAGTAAGCATTGGAGATATTCAAATAATAATGAATAACGATATCATACTACACTATTAGCCCAGTAGAAATTCAGCAAGTAATTATAAAACCGGAAGATAATGTAATGAAAATAAATAAAGAAAATGGAAGAGAACGAACTGAAATCTCTCACCTATAAGGTACAAACAATAATACCGCATAGACATGCTAGAGAACTTAATATAGCCGGAACTGGAATGAAACGGTGTTTTAATTTAGTTTCTGTGATATGAAACATACTAGTTGTTTTTTTTTAACTGTAGCTATAGGTGTGACCATATGGCCACGCTGGGTCACATATAGGGCCATCCAATAATGAGTGTCAATTAAAATGATTAGCAAAACTAAGGCGTTGTGCTTATTCTGCTGACTGCGACTGGACCATATATATATGTCAACGTGACCTTATAAGCATGTTAACCTAGATATTTACGCAGAAAGCGGTGGAAAGTGTTTACGGATAAGCTGAATTCTCTCAGCCTCATGAGCAGTTGGAAAAGTTTATAGACAATGAACTTTTAGAACACATTGACAATGAATCGGGAAAATATTACTCGGAAAACACAATCCTCATATTACTACTTCTGAGCTAAAAACTTATATCGGGGTTCTGATTGTCAGCAGATATAACGGTCGAATCAGGTTCAGGTCATTCTGGAATAATGATGGTGATATGAGAAACGAGATTTATTCAGCTATGCGCAGAAATTGCTTTCAGCAAATCTCCCAATTTCAGCATTTTTATAATAGCGGAAAAAAGATGAACGATGGCAACAAGATGTGGAAATTGAGGTCGCTTACAGACCACCAAAAAGCCAACATGATGAAGCACTTTCATTCAGAACAAAAACTTTCCTTTGATGAAAGCATGATATCGTATTTTGGACGGCATGGTTGTAAGCAATGTATGAAGGGTGGCTTTCCCTTTGCGCTTTGGATACTTCATACTTTGGGAACACCTTCAGGTTACCTCATAAACTTTGAATTACATCAGAGTAACAAACCAAAGGTTGTGAAAACTTATGATGAAAGATTCTGCAAATGCGCAGCACCACTCGTAAATATGATGATCATCACCTGAAATTCAAAACTTGCCTCTTTTTTCGACAATTTATTCAGTGGCTTTCCGTTACTCACTTATTTGCAGTTCCGATGTTATTCTGCAACAGGAACAATTTGGGAGAATCGAATTCCCAAAAGTTGTCTTAAGAAGCAATCTCGAGGTTTCACAAAGTCTATAAAAATGAAGGAAACAATCATTGTACTAACCAAGTTGAATGACAATGCTGTAGTAAGCATCTACTTCTTTTGGCATAAATCCAATTTCAAATAATCAGCTGTACTCCAGTGAGCGCAAGAAAAGATGAGTCCACTGCCACATGTTATAGGAGGATATGACAAATACATGTGTGGTGTAGACTGTATGGATCAGAATGTGAGTTGTATCGAATTGGAGTAAAAGGTTAGAAATGGTGGTATAGAATTTTCACTTGGTTAGTGGGTGTCTCGATACAAAATACATGGCAACTACACCCCTCAGCTCATCCATCAAACCAAAAGCTGTTGGCCCCCGTAAAAGAAGTTGGGAAAAAACAAGCAAAGAAACTCTTCGGTATGATGGCAGTAATCACTTTGTTCGTCCTTGTTCAAAAAGCAGACGATGTGGTGTATATTGTAATATATATATATATAATAAGGGGAAATAATATATTGTTGAGTTATATTGCACGAGGAATAAAAATGATCCCTTTTCTCAATCGACTCAATTATCAACATAAACTACCCTCATGAGTGAAAGAGAGGGTGGCCAACGATCGGGTGAATCAGAGAGGACATGCATGGGCAACCGTCTTTGGATAGCGAAAGGGTACGGTCGTGGGTTTACCCGCGGTAGTTATATTTCTAACATAATATTTCAGAAGCGGGACACAAACGAACTAGCGCTAACATTAGAAAGAATAAAATCGGTGTTGTGTACAATTTTTAATCGTATTGGGGATGTATCTGTAGTGGCTGTGTGTTTAAAATTATATTTCTCCCTCCCATATACTCTCTTAACAAAAGGCCGTTAAGACAAGAAAAAAGATCGGGTCGCGGTGTGTGTTCCTCGTGAATGAAAATAAAAAAAAAGCAATCGGTCGGGATAACATGTTCGATGGTAGTGATCATATTTATTTACTTACCCCCTTGGGATAGGGGTTAAGGCATGGCTGTCGTAAAAGGCGACTAAAGGCCAAGTTTGTTAACGCAACCATCTTCGATCTTCTAAAGTAACCACGTGCTCATTAGCGCCAGTTACTAGCATGGTCGCTCTCTGCCAAGAACTAAGACTAGAGCTTAGTCAACTAAAAACAGAAAATGTGGAAAGCCAAGTCCATAACAAAACAAAATGCGAACATTGAGTACGTCACAGATCAAGAAGAAATCGATCGTGAAACTGACTGGTTAGCAAAAAGGCGACCAGGCAAAAAAGAAAGGCCGGCTCCTCACCAGAGTTTGTCGATAAGAAAGGAATTTAGCCAAAAAATTATGATAGTGCTAACAATTCTAAGCAACTGAAGGAACGACCACCTCCTCCAATTAACGTACTACACTGCACACTATCTTAAAGGCAACGCTAAAATCCGAATTCAAGCTAACAGAGCGCAACAATAGTACACGGAAGATAATAGTAAAAGGCTCTGACGGCTACAGAGCACTATCACAAGAACTAAGTGCGGAAAAGATTTAATTCTTACGAAAATAAATCGGTTAAAGATCTACCCGAGTCATAGCTAGAGGACTTCATTCATCTTGCCCAAAAGAAGACATTGCTGACGACCTAATAAATAAAGACATCAAGTTAGTTGATGAAGGGGCGCAAGATGAGACACGTCGCAGTCTGCTTCTCTTCATGTTAACGTTCGACAAATGTGAAAGCATAGAAAAGATATAAAGTATAAAAACAATCTTAAATGCGCGGGAGATCACCCATCCGAAGAATGCAATGCAAGCAAGGGATATTTGCAACTTGCATTAATTGCAAAGGAAAGCACCCAGCTAATTACCGTGGGTGTGAAGTAGCAAGAGAGCTTCAAAAAAGACGTGACAAGATCAAAGCAAATCTGTCTCTAGTAGTACTAGTAAAAAGACATAATTGCAAGCGCTGAAAACAAAACAAATAAAAAAACGGAAGAGTTTAATTGCAAGACCGAATACTCAAAAAGCATAGTCTCAAACGGAAGTGACAATCAGCTAAGCCTTCACACATTGGAGTGAAAACATTTGCTCAAACAGTAGCAGCTCCGTGAGAGTAGCTGTAAGCCATTAGATCCCGTTCCTCGTGCCCTCGCCGTTATGTTGCAAAAACTGGAGGAGCAGAGTAAGACGAAAAAGCTTATTTTTGAAAGACTTTTAATCCTCAAAACAAACATTAACAACAAAAATAATCGAATATGAATAAGACAGTAAGAATATTGAATTGGAGTATGAACGGACTGCCGCAAAAGCTGGACGAACAAGAGCTTTATATATCGACACTTGTTTAATTTCCGAGACACATTTCACGAAGGAATCTTGTTTTAGTTTTAAAGGTTACTGTGGCTATCACGCCTATCACCCATCGGAAAATTCAAGAGGCGGATTATCATTGTATATACGAGATAACATCAAACACCTTGGAGGATTCAAGATAGATCCCATACAATGCAATAATGTCATATAATGTGTCATCCATTTACTGCAAACCGCGCCGTAAAATTGAGCAACTCGAGTAAGAAAACACATTTCGATGTCTCCGTCCAAACTTTATATTATTCAATGCAAACCATTCCGTTTTTTTCATCTCCCAAAAAGGCATAACACCGTAGAAAACTGAACACTTGGCTGCGAGTTTTACTCGACAGGGAAACCTACCTACTGGCATACGGACTTCACGAAAATGCCAGACGTTGTAGATTTCTTCGTTATGAAGGGTATTTACGAAATTATCTAAAACTGGAAGAAAGCGTCGTACAAATTGGCAAGTATTTAGGAACTACTTGCAAAATCATGTTGAACTTATAATACCGCTGAGAACCCCATAGGACTTAAAAATTGAACTTGACAAATTTATTGAAAATATAGAGTGTGCCGCAAGGAGCAGTACACCATGTGCCGGAAAAGCGGCAGTTAAGTAAAGGAAATGGTAAAGTAAAAATAGAAAGCACGCAAGAAGTGGCAACAAACTCGCTCGCCACAACATAAAACTCGTCTTAACCAATTGTGTAACCTGTTGAAGGCGAAATTCATAGCATTCAAAAATAATAATTTAAATGCTTACCTGCAAAACTTATCAGAGAAAAAAGGAACTAACTACTCACTCTGAAAGCCAGCTCTTCGCAGACTACTTGGAAGAAACGTTTAAGCCATTCAACGATCAAACTCTTCCTGTCACTTACAATGGATTCGACGTATAGGACGAAGATTATGTTCTGAGAAGGCAGAGCTTAAGGCAGAACTAAAAAAGCTCAAACCGAAAAAAGCTCCTGGTAACGATTTAATACAGGAGAAATTCTTAAAGAGTTACCTAAGAAAGCCGTTCTTAAGTAACTCTACTTAATTAATGCCGCGCTTTGACTTGAAAATGTCCCTAGTCAATGGAAAGTGGCAAAAGTTGTAATGATACCAAGACCCGGGAAACCACCAACGGACAAAAAGTCCTATAGACCTATCTCAGTACTCCCGATAATTTCTAAAGTATTTGAAAAAATTCTGCTTAGACGTTTAGGTCCAATTGTGGAAAACATCTCATGGTTTTAAAAGTAAACACTCAACTATTGAGCAAGTACATTGTATAACTGATGTAAAGAAAAAGCATTTGAACAAAAGCTCGTTTGTTCAGCCACATTTCTCGATATTTCTCAAGCCTTTGACAAAGTTTGGCATGAAGGCCTGAAATATAAACTATGCCGATCTATACCCGGGAAACTGCATAGTATTTTAGCGAACTATCACTCTGATAGGATCTTCCGTGTGAAGCATGAAAATTAATACTCTGCTTTTAAAAATATAAATGCTGGTGTTCCGCAAGGGAGTGTTCTTGGCGCTCTGCTATACCTACTGTATACTAGTGATTTACCACACGAATAACACACTGTACATTTGCTGACGACACCTCTATCTTGGTAACAGACTAAACGGTTGAAGAGTCTACAGCAAAATTACATATGGCGAATTGTTCCTAATGAAAGCAAATCAGTCCATATTAACTTCACATATGAGCACGTTAATAACCTGCCAGTTTACCTAAATCGTGTCCAAATACCTTTTGGCAATGAAGCAAAATACCTCAGGATGACTCGTAACGTGAAACTCAAGTGGAAGAAGCACGTTGAGAAAAAACGTGTAGAACTTGACATGAAATATAAAAATCTGTACTGGTTTATTGGTAAACATTCAAAGCTAAGTATTGTCAACAAACCGCTTGTATACAAGCAAATTCTAAGACCTGTTTGGACATATGGAGTAAAACTCTTGGGTTGTACCAAAGTAATTTGAACATACTACAAACTTTTCAAAATAAGGTGCTTAGAACCATCGTTAATGCACCATGGTATATCAGGAACGACGATATCCACAGAGATCTTGGAATTTTACCACTCCAAGCTGAAGTTAAGGACTTTGCTTATAAGCATAATTGCAGCCTAGAGCACACAAACACTGCAGTTTACCCGATCCTTGAGGAAACGAATGTCTTGCGCTGACTTCAAAGGATTCCACCCCTTGATCTCGTGCGATTATCTATACCCGCGCCTGGTTGCGGTGTTAGCAGGAACTTTCATTGGAACCTGCCGATCAGTACCTAAATTATGAAATGCAAACTACTGGTTAAGTGATTCACTTAGTTATAGTGTTCAAAAATACAGGGAGGTGGTTTTACTTAGTAAAAATCTCACACTTGTATGTGCGAACGTTCGCTATAGAGGCTTGTCGAAAATTTCCTCATATCCACCTAAAAAAATGTTTACTTAAAAATATCTTATCCCTTCTTTCCTATACTTTCTTGATAAAAGTGTTTGGACAAAAAAAAAAACAATCAGGGTTCCGTCGGGTGGCGCTATGTACTTAGTGCCGCGTCTAAACTGGTGTCCGACATACAAAAATCAGTGCACGTTCGACACTATTTGGTTAGAGAGCCTCTTCCTCAAGCTGTTTGCTTGGAAGACCATTGCTATACATGGTCTTTGACATGATAACAGGTAGGAAGGAGGATCTCCTTCGGCTCAGTAGAGCGATCCCCGCTCGAGATAGGAAAGTCGCTGCCTAAGAACGGCAATTTTACTGGTGGTTACACCAAAACCAGCCTCCGCACCGCTAGCTTTTCCACAGGATCCGATAGTTGACCATAGTGGCCAGCTTACATAGTGTTTAAGGTAGTTTTTAATAAGAAAAAAGCTTAGAGTACCAGCATAGGTTCAGTAGGTGAGTATTAAGAACATTTGTAATTCTTAAGTTAGTTAAGCTAGTTTTAAGCAATTTTGTCTAACAAGTAAGTTAAAATGCTTTAAATAAAACCAAAATTAATAAAAAAAAAAAATGTGTACGAGATTCTGACGCGGGTTCGATTCCGAGGGTGAAATTTGTGATAAGATACTTTGTTTTAATAAAATATAAAAACAAATCATAAATTAAATAAATGTAAAAAAGATGGAACCTGAAGAGCGACCCGAAGGTACCGGTAAAGCACCGGTGGATGGCGAATCAAGCCACCACGCCGGCACATCAGGCCACCAACCTAACGGCAGATCCCACCACCCGGTGGAGACAGAGAAAAAAAGGAGGAGGCTTCAACGGCAGCCGAACATCGTTAGGCCTATCCGATGCGGACGACGAGGAGGAGGATATGAAGGAGTTCTCCGACGTAGAGGTGAGGCAGAGATTGCTGGATGAGCAATCGAGAGCGCTAGCTGCGATCGCTAAGATCATGCGCGGCTAGAAAAGCAGCTCAAGCGACTGGGCTGCAACAGCAACAAGCAGTGCAGAAACAACAACAACAACAGCAGCGAAATGCACAACAGCAGAAATCGCTGGTGCAGAACCAACAACAGCAGAAGAACCAGAAGCAGAAGAGGGAGAGATACCCCCCTATCAACGTCTTCGGGGCCGAGACAAAAGATCTGGAATATCGAGGTAAGTGTGCCGTTAAGGGAATGAAGGGTTTAGAAACCCCATTCACCATTAAGTATAGAATGCCCCTAAGGCACAGTGTGTACTACAACTACGTAGCGGTGCACAAGGCAGGTAGCCAAGGTCCGGCTGTGGCGGGGAAGGAGTTCTACTCCTACACACCATGAGCAGAAAAACTCCAAACTCCGATCCTTAAGAGCATGGATCCCAATATCGATCCGGAGGAGATCCTCGGTGTGCTGCGTTGAGCCATTTGTCCTTGCAGTGGCACTCAGGGAGAACAGGTGTATCCCGATGTTCATAGTTCAGGCGACTCCCAAATGCAACATGGAAAGCCTCAAGAGAGTTAAGATCTTGGGGACCATTGCTATTCAATGGGAGACATTAAGGATATCGAAGCACACGATGCAGTGTGCCCGATGCCAGAGGTTTGGGCATGCCGTGAAATGCGCGGGAACCCACAATAGAGGGAAATGTCCTTTAGGAACAGACAAGGTCGAGGATAGGAGCATCCTTAATTGCGTTATTTGGCACCGTGCCAATTATCGGGGCTGTCCGAAAGTCCAGCTTTTGAAGAAAAAGTTCGAGGAAAAAGGAACTTAAAAACGGTAGGAGCAAGGCCTGTGCCTCCCGTTCCAGCTGACGCTGTTACGCCAGGAGTCTCCTATGCCCAAGTGACATCAGGCAGACGACTGACACAACAGACAATACCGACTGTGGCCACGGATATGAGCTCCATCTCTCTGACCATACAAGCACAGATGTCCCTGATCCAAAAGAACCTCGCTGACAAAGCTGAGCGTACAGCCCGGCTAGAATAACAGTTCCTTCAACAAGAAACCCGACTGGACCTTATCTGCTTGGAGCTGTTTGGCGAACAAGCGCAACAGTCAATATAATCCCTGCGTGCGCAGCTAGCAACCTTATGATCTTCACGGTGAATGTAAATTCACAAAGAGGGACAAATAGAAAACTCACACACAATCCTGATATGAAAATTGTTAGCGAAACTAAACTTAACCAAATGAACAAGCTCAGGTATAATAATTATATTATAATTCTAAGAGATCACACCCATCATGGGGCCGGAGTCGCACTACTAATTAAGAAAAACATTGCCCATAACATCATGTATAGCAATGAAGCGGGTTGATTTGAGAGAGGTGCATCGCCCGCATATCGCTCTCGGGGGGTAAGCGGCTATATGTGATAGCTCTCTATGCACCGGATAATTTTTGTAATTCTACGACTGGGCTCGGAAGATAACTATTTTTGACTTTATCCACTGAACTCCGTTCGAGTGCGATCAATCCACCAACGAACAGAAACTTACAGACGAAGAGGTTGACGATTACCTTAGACGAATGGACAACGCCATAATACATACAATGGACAAGACGATTTCGAAGGTAGTGCATTCAGATGACTCTGATGTTTGTCGGAATGCCACCATCGATGCACTTCAAGTGCATAAAAGTAGATTGCTGTCAGTACTTAAACTCTTGCACAGACGGTTTGCAGATCCAAGAAGTCCGGCAGTCAGATCCCTGAAGTCAGAGATCAAAAACCTTCAACAACTAAAGAAAATCAATTACAATTTAGCTAAAAGCTTGCACTGGGGCAATAAAATCCGAACTGTCCGATCCAGCAACACGGGTATTTTCCCGCAAGTAAATAAACTATTCAGAGAGAAAGAGGACATTCAGATTGTTCGACTTCCCAGAACAACTGACAACGAACAACTACTGACTTCAATCAATGTTGATCCAGATCAGGCTGCGCTTTTTCGTGGTCGAAGATCCCCAGGAGAAGGTTAAAACAATTGGTGCAGTTTTCCAGAGAGTGTATACGGTCAACGAGGTTCGTAGGCCGAACCACGACCTGAAGAACAGAGCCTGGTTAAACCACCTCTATCTCCGTAAATAGATTAGTCAATGGCGTTCGGTGAATCACGGTTTCACCAGATTCAATGACGAAATTATGGTAAACAATGCCGTTGCCAATGATGGAAACCAGATGGTGATTTCCCATGAAGTTCTCCAGGGGATCATTAAATCTATGAAGAACAACAACAGCTGGGATGGATGGTATTCCGAACGTCATGCCTAGTCATCTCCCTCGGCGGCAATCGAAATTTACACTACACTGTTTAGCAACGCGCTCAGTAATGCATATTACCCAGAACGTTGGAAGACAGGTGTGCTGCCAATCCCTAAACGAGACGAAGACAAGAGAACCCACTGAAATCTCCGATCTATAAGTCTTCTTTCTGGCATCAAGAAGGTCTTCGAAAAGATTGTTATTCGAGCCCTGAACACGTGGGTCGAGGACAACATTATTATACCGGACAACCAGTTTGGTTTTAGGGCGGGGCATGACACCACACATGCCGCGTCAAAGCTGGTATCTGACAGTCAATGGAATAAAAATAAAAATCACTGTTCAACTTGGGGGAAGGCGTTCGACACCGTTTGGCTAGAACCTTTTCCTTAAGCTCGTCAGACTTGGCTTACATAAAACATTGCTATACATGATATATAACATCATAACAGGTAGAAAGTTCGTCATAAAAACTGGTGGCGTTAATTCTACTAAAGTTTTTTAATGTCAGTAATAATCTACAGCAGGGTGCTGTTGGCTCCTCAATATTGTTTGCTCTATTCACTACAGATCTCCTACGGTCTATGCCGCACTTAAACGCGTACGCCGATGACTTAGTGGCTTACAGATTTGGTCCTAAGGTAGAAGTTATTAATAACTTGTTGCAACGTGACTTTGACAACCCTTTGACATATTGCGATGACCAGGAGCTGCTAATTAACTTACAGAAGTGTGAAACTATCCTTTTCCGCACACCGCTGGCCAAGGTTCAACAGATACTAGGGAATTAAAAAAGAAATGAATATAAGATTCCAAGAGATATATATTAACACGAAATTAGAGTTTTCACGATTTTCTACAATCTTACTTATGCCCTACCTTAACATTACAATTATTCGACAAAATATAAAGACCGGAAATTCAACTTTTGCATGACCGATGTTTGTTTCTTACAAATTACCAACCAAGCGGTTTTCTTTTTAGTTTAATTTGATATGCATTGGGCAGATCATTGCCAAGTTCAATGCCAGCATTTCGTGTTGTTGTCAGATTTTGAGTGCGGATGTATTGGATTTTTAGTGCGGAAGCCTCCGGCTTGATGTCTTATTTATATTGACCTTATTTTGTTTTGTTTTTAAAGGTACATATTGAAACATTCGTATGACTATGAACATTTTTTATCAAGATAAGGCTTATGTAGTACCGTACATCACTTTTTAATGATATTGCAGTTCCTTAATTTGTTTTATATTGTCTATACTATACTATTCTTATCAGTTACAGTAATTTTTCTATTATAAAATTTATTTCGTCTTATTTTGTCTATGCTACTTACATTATTATAAACCAATGAACATGTCTTCGGAAAAATACAACTCTTACTATGTCTTAAATGTCTAAAAATAACTTTTTCATTATATTCGTATATTCATCATTTGTTTCAGCAACTAATTCTTCTTGTGCATTGATTGATTTTCTATTAAATAATTACTGGTATTTTTGCAAATATATAACAATCAAAGTTCAAAAGTTTTAGCTTGTAAAAACTATATTATAAGAGTATAACTATTCTAGTGTTAACATACTCGGATGAATTAAATTGTTTGTATTTGATTCACTTGATCCTGAAATAAAAGCTTGTAATTTAGTTCCTTAAATATGTTATTTGTAGTGTTGTATGATTCTAACCTTTTTTTCTATCGTTTTCTATTTATGTTTTTAAACTATGCAAAGTTGTGTTAAATTGATGATTTATTTTAGTTTGCTTATTAAGACCTTCAATAGCTCTATAATATACTGTTGTATTTCATAATATTTCCTGTCTTCTACTTCTGAATCTATACCCATTTATCCTAATGTAATATCTCTTTTTAATATACCTTTAATGGTTAATTCCTCACTCTGTGTCAATCGATCTATATGTTCTTCCTTTCATGTTTTACCTCCATTTCTTTTTCTTGGCAATAAGTTAATATTATTTGAGTTCTGAATTTGCTTACTATTTCTTCTTTGATAAGTATATGGTCCTGTAATTGCTCTTCTACTGAAATTCGAATACTACTTTTCAACCTATTTAAACAATCAGCTACTTTATTATCTTTGCTTTCAAGGTACTCAATTTCATATATATACTCTTGTTATTTAAGAAATAATCGTTGGTTTCGTTGCGAAAACTCCTTCCCTTTGTACTTCGAGCTTAAATATTTCATTGCTACATGGTTCGTGACAATCTTAAATTTTTTGCCGTGGAGATATGGATTTCAAAGCGTTGATATGGCGTCTCATGCAGGCACAAGCGTCTGTACTTAGCCTCTATCAAGGAACTCTTACTCTGACCTCCACGTTTTGAAATCTGGGAGCAGAGCACCTTCGATCGAAGATGAGAGAGAGGGGGAGAGTGTGCCTGTACCAGGGCTCATCTCTCTTTATGGATGGCGGCGGAGGAGCTGAAAACTGTCTGGCCAATGGCGGCATCCGAAATTCCAGTCAGAAGGAGTTACCTGGTGCGCAGTCCTTCTAGAGCTACTTCGACATTTTCGGAGAACAGTTCTAGAAGGCTCTTTCAAGGCCAGGTCGGGGCCTTGGAATTGAGATGACGGCGGAAGATTCCTATAGTTTTAGGGACAACGGCGGCGCTCACAACCTCAGCGAGGTTATCCGACACCGGATAAGCCCGGACCCTCCCTCCGAGGGTTAAAGAATAGAGCCTGGCCTCCCAGTTGAGGGTTGTGCGTGAGGTTAAATCCCTCACCACGTAAAAATATAATGGTTCAGAGACAACCAACTGCCTCGGATACGGACGGAATTAATGTTGACGACCGCAGCAAACGTTACAAGGACAGCGATTTTCGGTTCTGCACGTGGAATGTTAGGTCCCTTAACAGACCACGTGCAGCCGAAGAACTCGCGGTGGCCCTGGACTGCTACAAAGCAGACATAACCGCAATCCAGGAAGTGCGGTGGAATGGGCCGGGCAAGAAGAGGATGAGAAATTGCGACATCTACTATGGTGATTGCAACAGGGAGATGCGCTTATTTGGATGTGGATTTGATGTTCGAGGCAGACTAAGGCAAAAAGACTTAAGCTTTGTCTGTAAAAGCGAACGCCTCAAAACAATCTGGCTGGTGGACTTTGTCACGGGACATAATCTCTATGTAGCTAGCACGCGATTCCCACACCTCAACATCCATAAAGGGACCTGGCGGTCCCCTGATCAATCAACCGTCAACCAGATTGATCATGTTACGATCGACGTCAGACACTCCTCCAGCATTATTGATTTCCGAACGTTCCGAGGAGCCAACATCGACTCGGACCATTTCCTTGTTCTAGCCAAGATAAGAACTCGGATATCAAGAAATCAACGGAGTCGAGAAAGGACACCACGCTTTGACGTCGGAAAGCTAAAATCGCAATGGACTGCTAGGATCTTTGCCGATCGAGTCTCCCGGAATCTCTCTAAGTTCGTCGCCACCTGCGAAAACAATCGAAGAAGATTGGAGGCGTTAACAAGAAGCTGCCACTGATGTGATGGGTCTTACGGCACCACGTAGAAAAAACCCATGGTTTGAGAACGAAGCTACAAAGCAACGCTGCAACGAACAACGAGAGCTGTTCGTGAGCGCTACGAACAGATACAAAAGGACGAGACCATTCACGACCACGAGCTCACGAGAAGCGCGCGATCGAGGAGATGTAGAGGTGCTACAGTAGGAACGATGTCCAAAAGTTTTACCAGAGGGTGAAACAGTTATCCAGTGGATATAAGGTTTGGGCAGAAGCCTGCCGGGACGAGAATGGACAACTAGTAGTAGAGTCGCAGTCGATACTGAGAATTTGGAAGAACTATTTCTGCAGACTGCTAAACGGCGATGATGACACCAATACCGCTCTCAGGCAGAATTTTCCACTCAATATGGACGATGATCGACGAGAATTCCGTCCCACCGACTTATACGAGGTCAAGATAGCAATATCAAGACTGAAGTCTAACAAATACATGCACCAGCTCATCTGTAAGATATGGTCGTAGGAAAGCATGCCCGATGAATGGAATCTCAGTATCATTTCCCCTATCCACAAGAAAGGAGACCCCTTTGACTGCGCCAACTATAGAGGAATAAGTTTCCTGAACATCGCTTACAAGATCTTCTCTGCCGTTTTGTGTACTCGCCTAAAGCCGTTTGTAAACAACCTTATAGGTCCATATCAGTGTGGCTTCAGCCCGGGGAAGTCCACCATCGACCAGATTTTTACACTACGGCAGATCCTGGAAAAGACCCAAGAAATGCAAATCGACACCCACCACCTTTTTGTCGATTTCAAGGCCGCATATGACAGCGTGCATAGGGACGAGCTATACAACGCCATGTCTAGTTTTGAAGAAGGAGAAGATCATGCAAGACTCACACCCCAACACTAGAGGCACGATCTTTCAGAAGTCCGTACAACTGTTAGCATACGCGGACGACATTGACGTGATTGGGCAGAACACAGCGAGCCGTCAATGAGGCGTTTGCTGGCATTGTGGCGTAGGCGGCTAAAATGGGTCTAGCGATGAATGAGGGAAAAACGAAGTACATGCTGTCATCAAGAAAGTACACACAACATCGACGTCTTGTACAGAGCGTCACAATGGGCAGCTATAACTTCGAGGTAGTCAAGGACTTCGTCTACCTCGGCTCCGCAGTAAACAGTACAAACAACATCAGTACCGAGATCAACATCAGTACCGAGATCAAACGCAGAGTTACTCTTGCCAAACGCTGTTTCTATGGGCTCAAGAGACAATTGAGTAGTAGAGCCATCTCTCGAAGGACTAAGTTGACCTTATACAAGACCTTGATCATCCGTCCTGCTGTACGGCGCGGAGGCATGGACAATCTCAAAAGCGGATGAGGAAGTCCTTGGTCTCTTCGAGAGAAAAGCTCTGCGTGCTTTCTTTGGTCCTGTTTGCGTTGACGGTTTCTGGAGGAGAAAATTCAACCACGAACTGTACGGGCTGTACAGCGACATGAATCTGGTCAGGTGACTTCCTCTCCAATGCCTACGATGGCTAGACCATGTAGAGCGTATGGACAACTCAGTTCCGGCACGAAGGTCTTCGATTCCAAATCCATGGGACAACGTACAAGAGGACTCTCGCGTTTAACATGGCACATCCAGGTGGAGAACTACCTCAACCAACTTGCCGTTCGACACTGGAGGAAGCTAGCCAGAGATCATGCTAGTTGGAGAGGCTTGTTGGTTGAGGCCCAGGTCCACTTCGGTGCTCTGGATTGAACCAAACTTCATGATGGCTGAAGCATGGTAGGTTCCATTGATATTGTTAAATAATCTTTGTGGGCGATTTGATATGCGGATGACCCAATTTTTTTGGTGATTATATATGGGCCCTTTGTGGAACAAATTTCGATGTAGTGTTTTTTTTGCTTTACTCAATACACGACTGGTTACCATTACTTCATTTCAGACAGTTTTAGTAATTTTGGTGTTATGTGAGGAATGAAAATCTCCGATTCGTTGTTTACGTCATCGATTGTTCTACATTCACGGCCGAAAGCAAATATGCTGGTGAGTAACCTGTGCTTTGGCATTTTGAGGTTTTCATAGCAAACCGTGTAGCAGGTTTATCATCCCATGAAGTATGTTCGTTTCCGACTAGGATTCGTTGAGAAGTGTAAGAGCACAATTTTCTGCAGCTGCTTCTTTTAGTGGAAAAATCTCCGTCCTTATACTGGCAACGTCTTCAACGATGAAAATTCGTTTGTTGTTTTCTTTGGTTTTTTGCAAAGGTCCGAATAGGTCAACAGCCATGACCTCGAAACGGTGGTTGCTTGCAACTGTTTGTAGCAGTAAAACAGGTTTCTTATTTGTTGGTTTATATCTTTGTCACTGTAAGTATTTTTCTAAAGGTTTAGTGATGTCATCCTTCATCAGAGGCCAGTAATATTGTCCCATAATTCGAGCAATGGTTCGTTCCACACCATAATGTCGTGGTGAGTTCGGATGGATTACGAATATCTGTAGGGGACGCAGTCTTTCATGATGTAACCTATTGCTGTCCATCTGGGTAGATCTTCGTTGTTTTCAAGGTCGATATGATGGATTTGATTACAGAATCTTTGATTTGTGCGTTTCGGATTTTACTTGCTTTTCTTGTTAGTATATCGATTTGTACATTGCAAATTTCAGAAGAGACATTGCTGTGGTTAGTTGCTTGACAAGGCAGTCTTGACAACGTGTCAGCAACTTTGTTTGTATTTTCTGGGGTGTATACGATTGGCTATGTTGCATGGTAACATTTTTCTTTGTAAGGTTACTAAGTGGTTTTGAAATTCGTGAAAAATTTTCAAGGAAGCAAGAAAAGAAAGAAAGTGTTAAAGAACATTTCTTGGCTCTGGGCGGTTTCTAATATCTGCTGTTTTTTCTTTAACCTCTCTACCTAGATTAGTAATCAAATGTCCCATATTTTCACTTCACTGCTGCGCAAAAAAACTTCGATTTCTCTCTGTTGGCTTTCAATTGGAATAGTATAAAGTGAGTAAGATGGGAAATAGTGTAAGATTTTGGTAAGGTGGTTACAGTGTTCATGAGAAAATACTGGATCAAATGATGATGTCGTCTAAATAAATCAGTAGCCAATCATTAGCAGTATCAATACCGTTTGGAAAATTGTGAGACCTTACAGGTAGCATCATTTTACCAAATATAAAATAGCTCACACAGCATATTCAGTGTGACCGTCGCAACTGATAACCAGAACAATGCTCGCGAAAAAGCTGACATTGTTAACATACACAAAATACTGAACACAGGCCAATGTCCCAAATTGCCCTACATAAGACATAAAACACGCAAGCACAAAATACTAAATGACTGACCCAACACCACGCATTGCAACATCGTCAAAGTCAATCAATCCAATATATAAATCAAAGCGGAACCCCCATCGGTATGTTTTAAGCTCCCGAACATGATCCGTAAATAATGAAAGATATATATAAACGGAAAATCTAGTTTTCTTTACTCATACGCTACATTCGTTCTTCCATGAATACCATCAAAATATGTGGGTGGTTTCTTACTAACCGTTGACTTCTGGGAAGATTCTTCGTGATGATGATCTGTGTTCAACTCTGTGTGACTGAGGGAGTGAAGTTCGGGCAGAGTCGTAAAGTCAACAATAACGTGGAAATAGTCAAATTATTAAGAAGTCGACAAAAACATTTTCAAAAAAAATTAGCATTAAATAAACTGAAGACTACTAATAGAACATCCAATTTTAAAACATTCTTTCAAAAGGTTATACCATTTTGTACGCATAGGAAAATAATTACTGGCTTTTCATTTGGACTTGTAAATATTTTCGTCCTTATTTTATCGAGACGAGTTCTCAATCCAAGCTGATAATAGACCGCTTGAATGGTTAGATTCTCTTAAGGAACCAAACACAAAATTGCATCGATGGCGTATTAATCTCCAGCTAGAATATGATTAAGAACGAGTTAACCTAACTGGTCACCTTAATATACTCTAACTTAATCCATAATAGAAGCATGTTTTGTACAATGCCGGATATTATGGTCAGGCAATATTGTTTAGGCAGGCTTTTTGAAGTGTATATATTGGACCATGGAAAATCAATAGTGTCGAAGCACTAAGCCCTAGAACTCTGGCATGGTACACAGACGAATCAAAGATGTATTCTGGAGTAGGGGTAGGAGCCTTTGGACCCAACACAAGGATTTCTGTAACAACGGGGTCCTCCAATGTTCCAAGACGAAATCCACGCCTTCGAGATCTGCGTCAGGCAAAATGTTCTTATACTAAGATTTTCACAGACAGTCAAGCAGCACTAAAGGCACTTTCGTCCAATCTAATGGACTCCAAAATTGTCAAATGTTGTGACGCTTTGCAATGCAATGCAAAAACAGTGATATCGCAGGCACGAATCCGCAGATGAGGTCGCGGTTTGCCTCGAAAAATTTGGCTAGCAAAAAAAAAACATGTCTTCCATAGGGAGCTACAGACTTCATTGGAATTAAAAAATGCCACTACAAAACCCTTACTATCTTTCATGAGGGAAATGGTTTTTCTTTTGTCTTCACTCTAATCCTTCGATACAATACATCTTTTTTTTTCAATGTAATTTTATTTCATACAATATATTTTACTTTCTTGCTAGACAAAAGTACTTAAAACTAGCTTCACTATCTTGGCAATTTACAAATGATCTTAATATTAACCTACTAACCCTTTGCGGCTAATCCAAGGTAGCCTAATCTACTTTATCAATGTGCCTTTCGGCTTAATCTAGGTTTGATCAGTCTTTAATGATAATCTTTTTCTTCTTTCTTTCCTTATTCGCTTGCCAAGAAAACTTATAAGAAACTTGGCTAAGCTTAACTACTTAAACTACCTTTTACTAACTTACTCTAACATTAACTAAAGACTATCTGAACTATGTCCGTAACAGTACGTATATTGTTTCACATATATATGTATATATATTTTGTTTAGATTTTTTGTTTTATTTTTTTTTGGATTTTTTGTTCTATATTTTTTTTTGGATTTAATTTTTGATTTGGTCTGGTCAGCTACCGAATCCTGTGGAATAGCTAGCGGTGGGAAAGGCTGGTTTTGGTGTAACCACCAGTAAAATTGCCGTTTTTTGGCAGACTCTTTCCTATCTCGAGCGGGGATCGCTCTACTCAATCGGAGGCGATCCTCGCGGGTAGGAACGACGTCCGGTTCGTATTGGAGTCGGCTGTCCACTCTTCGGCGTGCGACATGGAAGATGATAAGACATCCTTGTGGATCCTGTATAAGGCCAATTGTCTGCTTCAGGAGGAAAAAACCGTTTGGGCGCACCATTTCATGGTACATGCTATTTGAGTAGTAAGTCCCACAGATCAGACTGTTGGAAGAGGTCATAGCTCGTGCAGTATGCCTTCTGATCAGCTTAATAATAAAATTATCTACCCTGCTCACGGTTGCCTCGGCGTTCTCTAAAAACTTCGTTAGGATAGCACTTCTTGTATTCCGACTCAGAGAGGCCTTCCAACCAAACGGTGTCGAACGCCTTCTCCAAGTCAATCAGGCAGGCACCCGTGCACTGATTTTTGTTTTTGTTCCATTGTATGTCGGACGCCAGTTTTGAGACGGCATGAATGGTATCATGTCCCGCTCGGAATCCGAACTGGTTGTCCGGTATGTTTTTCCTTTCATCAACCCATTGCTTCAGAACTCGAATGACTATCTTTTCAAAACCTTGACTGATCGGCTGAATATTTGTCGGAATTTACTTATCTTTGTCCCGTTTAGCGATCAGTTGAACAGCAGCTGTTTTCCAGTGCACCGGGTAATGTGCATTACTCAGCGCATTGTTGAAGAAGGTTGTGTAAACTTGGACCGTTTCCGGGGGAAGATGGCGAAGCACAATGTTCGGTATTCCATCGATTCCCAATGCACTTTTCTTCTTCAGCGAGTGAAGGATATCCTGGAGATCTTCTTGAGAATTCAACATGTGATTCCCATCATTGGCACCTTCATTATGTGCCATGTTCTCATCATTGAACCTGGTGAAACCTGGATTGTCTGATCGCCATTGACTTATCCCCATACGGAGATAGAAGTGGTTAGCAAGGTTCTGCTCCAGATCGTGATACGGCCAACTAACCTTGTCGACAGTATACACTCGCTGGAACACAGCTCCAGTAGCTTAAACCTTCTCCTGGGGATGTTCGACCACAAAGAAGTGATTGTCTAGCTCTGCCTCATCTGAATCGATGCCAACTGAAGTGTTCATTGTCTGTCGTCCTGGGAAGGCTAACGATTTGAATGTCGTTTTGATCTTTCCTCCGAAATATTTTATTTTCTTGCGGGTTGTTGGATCGTACAGCTTATAGCCAAGCTATAATTAATGGGAATTAATTGTTGGGGGTTCTTGATTTCCAACTTCAATGCTCTGACTTCCGCGTTTTGCGGATCTGTTAACTGCCTGTGCAAGAGTTTGAGCCTTCACAGCAGCCTACTTTTTTTACACGTGGAGTGCATCGATGGTAGCATGTCGACAAACATCGCTGTTATCGATTTGTACTACCTTCGGAACTGTTTTGTCCATACTACGTTTAATACATCCAGTTGTATGAGGCACCTGTCAACCTCTTCGTTCATCAGGTTTCTGTTTGTTAGAGGATTGGTCCAACTCAAACGTAGTTCTGTGTCCTTGAGTCCTGAAGAAGAGTGGTCAGCGGACCTTGTTATGATTATAAGGGTGCATTGGGACATACTCCTCCAGTCCTTCCACCTCGTTCGGGAGCTGAATAGCTGCGAAGAGCCCGCAGTGATCACTCTCGTACCTTACAGCAGTTAGACAGTTCCGTGTGCGTCTTTCCACGTCTAGCTTAGTCAGTCCTTTGACTATCAGCATCAGATCCAGATAGGACCCGCTTCTAGGATACGATGGCCTATCGGTTGCAAGCAAATCTAGCTTAAACTCAACATTGTGCTCTGCCAACCACTTATACAATGAGGTCCCCCTGGTGTTATGCACCACATTGCCCCACTCTATATTCCTCGAGTTCAAGTCCCCAGCTACGATATAGTATTTATCTTCCGAGCTCAGTCAAAGGCTAATGAAAAGAGTATCTAGCTCTGAAATGAAATATTGATTGATGCGTGCCTTGTCAGACTCAAAGTTAGCGATCACATGTAGCCGCTTACCATCTCGAAGGGGGATGCGTTCGATACACGTTTCTATGGCCTGGAATCTCCGCACTTCACCGCTATACACGACCTTATGAAAAAGGCCTATTTGATTAAGAGCGCGACTCTACCAGCTAAGTAGCTTCGATCTCTTCGAATGATGTAGTAATTTTTGTACCTTAGTGGGGGCGTCTGGCAAGCTTGGTTTCGCAAACCATCAACACAACAGGATTATGGGTCAGCAACGAGCTAACGAAATTTATTTGACGTTGAGGGCGGATCGGTGAATTCACATTCATTGCTAGAATTTTAATGTTGCACGCTGCCTGCGCAGCCATTATACCGATGTTGCGTTTGGCTCTCCAGGCAGCGTCGAATAGATGAAGACTATTCGCGCTGCTTGTTCTTGTAACGGGTTTTGGAACTAAGCGATCTGCCTCTGGATAGGAAGCAGGATCGTCTGCACATCCAAATTTTCTTCAGCTTGCCTAGCCACAAGGACCGGGGCAACCTTCGTCACTGTCTGTTGAAACGGTCGCCTACCCGATGTCATTTGGGCATAGGAGACTGCCGGAGTAACAGTGGTAGCTGGAGCACGGGGCACTGGCCTCGCTTTTAACATTTTCCCTTCCCGTTTGGCCTCTATAATTTTTCTGATTTCTTGGACCTTATGACATCCCCGACAGTTAGCAGGGTTCCCGCTGTTCTTACAGAGTAAGCATGTCAGCTTGCTCCTATCATCAACTTCATGAACTATTGTGGGTTCCTGAGCATTTGAGGCAGCGAGACTGCATGTTTCAATCGCCGCGGCATGCCCAAACCTCTGGCACTGAGCACACTGGCGTGTGTTCTTAGTATTTTTTAATGTATGCCATTTAACAGACAGAGAGCCTAATTTGGGAATTTTCTTTAGGCTCTCCAGTTTTCTGTCTGGGGAAACTAGAATCTGAACCAGGAAGAACGGCAGAATGTTAATACTGCTACTGTTGTGTTTGCTGCTTTTGCCGCGATTTTCGCGTCACCTGTTCCAAGGCTGGAACGGCGCTTCACTAGGTTGGGCTGAGGCTGGAGCTTCTTCCTCCTCTTTTTTCTCCTCTTTTCTTGTGATGACTGGTTGTCTGATGTCCCAGCCACCGGTACAACATCACCCGATTTTTTAGCTCGGGTCGCTCCACTGGCTCCATCTCCATCTCACTTGTTTTTCACACTCTGTGTCTTTATATTACAGATGAGGCAGTGCTAAACAATGACTTCTTTGCGGTCGAAGATCCCCAAGAGAAGGTTACAGCTATTGATGCAGTGTTCCAGAGAGTGTATACGGTCAACTAGGTTTGTTGGCCGTATCACGATCTGGAGAAGAGAGCCTTGTGAAACCACTTCTATCTCCGTATGGGGATAAGTCAATGTCGATCAGACAATCCAGATTTCACCAGATTCAATGATGAGATCATGGCACATAGTGGCATCGCCAATGATGTTAATCACATATTGATTTCTCAGGACGATTTCCAGGGTATCTTCCACTCGCTAAAGAAGAAAAAGTCAGCGGGAATCGATGGCTAACCGAATATTGTGTAGATTAGATTAGCTTAGAGTACCCACACAGGATCAGTAGGTTATTATTAAGAATATTTATTAATTGTCAAGTCAGTTAAGACAGTTTTAAATACTTTTGTCTAAAAAGTAAGTAAAATATATTGAATTAAATAAAATTACATGCAAAAAAATAGATCTATCCTAGTTGCGGTGACATTGCCTTCATGGCATGGTTTGCACAAGACGAAAAAATGTATGTCAATACTTATTTTCTAATATATATATAACTTTTTTTTAGAATATTTATATTTTCTGAGAATATTTGTATAACAGTTACTGTTGACAACTCCAGCTGTCACAAGAATAGAATAAAGAAATTCATTAGAAAACAAGTACATATTCATTCTATTTAGCCACGCCACACTATCAATAATTCGCAAGGACAAAATATGTCCGTATGCGGCTCATAAAATAATAATTTATTTCTTTTTTCACTTTACATTTAACATTTAAGTGATTTCAATTATATTTATGAATTGAGAAAAAATTTATATAGTATTTTGATATATTTTTATTTTTATATTATTCTTGTTTTTGTCATAGATGCCACACATATCCATTTGACCTTTATAGAATAATGGACCGTCGTCATACCCCTGTTATGTAAGACCATTTTTTAATATTTTACTCTCGTGTTATACTTACGTTCGATTTCTTTGAAATTGCCGGCTGTGTGTCCAAACGCCCCAAGTTGGTTGCACCGATATTTCAGATGTTCCCTACTGAATGTGCACATTTTCCTTTCAATGGAACAGTCAGTCACGAATGTTTCTTATTCTTTATATCGAATGACAATGCACACGATAAACATAAAAAATGGTTCTTTTTTATCGATTGCATTCTATAAATTGTGTCTATCGTTAAAACATTTTAACAAGGAAAATATTCACCAGAAATAATTCATATGCTCAACGTCTGACGGGTCAACTAGTAATAATGCGAAAATGGGGCATCACCGGGAACTGTGCGTAGCCCTGAACTACTACTTTTCAGATTTCATTTAGATCGGTCCACGGATTCAAAACTTACATATTTATTTCCGTGCTCCTTTACAAAGCGGACAACTGTGCTACGTGCACCCAGGCCTCTACAGCAACTACTCGCGTTGCGCGTGTCGACTCCGAACAGTCACGTTTGAGAGGTTTTTCCTAGACAGAACACTCTTTGAGCATTGTCAGTGACTTGAGAGAGGCGGAGTCGTAAATAAGAAAAGATAGTGTATTGAACCTATTATCCACGGCAACGACTACAAATATAATAACATAGAGACATCAAATAAAGCTTCATAGACGATGCTATTAATTTTGGTACTATGAATATTTTGCCGGAAAAATCATAATGCATACATAAAAATAAATAAATAAACTTGTTCCGTACTTACGATATATATCCAATTTCCATCCAGCTTCCATCCCGGAATCTGGTATCATCATTTGCTCTGCTCTGCAGGAGAGAAATTTGCCTCGGTCATCAATTGTTGGAGTGAAGGTTAATATCGACGTGGTCATATTTCCATCTGAACTTGACTGTGTGCGTGTAGAAAATAACAGTCATTATTTACATTCAATGCAAACGTACATTATTTAGAAGTGTAAAAATAAATTGGGAATACATAATCTTAATTTAGGAGTTATTTACATAAATTAAAGTATAGTCTTTTTCCTTTATATGTTTGAATTTGTGGCTCAAGATAGTAATTATGTGTGTTATGTGTTGTTCTACTTACGATTTCGTGCGTATTTTTCATAGGCGTACTTCCTTTCCACCATGTTATTGCCGGAGATGGACGTGATCCAATAACAACACAAGTAAGTTCATATGAATTACCAGCAGATAGAGGTCGATTTTCTCCCTGTAGCTTAACAACAAGGGGGCGCACTTAAAGAAAAAAATACATAGAATAGCATAAATACAACATATTAAGGCGAACATGCACACTTAATCTTATGCAAAAATTAGTTTCAGGCATTATATTATTGGCAATACTCTATGAGATTTCTTATCGTAAACAACTAGCTCTGCCCCTTCCTCTTTTCTTACAGTTCAATAATAGTAGTCACATACATGTGCAGAAATTCTATCCTGCTTTTTATATTTGGTTACCTAATATTTCTTAATATTCCGTATTACGTTTTTTTCGTTAATTTCGGCAGTTGTTCTGGCTTTTCTCTCAATCTGTTACATAACAACCCTCGATTTATTATAGGTCCGCTCAGTTAATTCTCTTTTCTCAAATCTGTATAAGAGTTCTACCAAAATCATGTCTATAAATTTGGCACCTCGATCTTTTGGAATACGATGACGAAAGTTGTATTGTGCTGATCGTCTTTTCGATATATGTATTTACATATATACTGCTTGACTTCGGGGTTTATTGTATATTCTGAAGAATATTTTGATTTTCCTTTTTAACGTCAGCCGAGTGCAAATCTCAAACCTTATCTTTAGTCCAAATCAATCCGGCTATAATAATACAATAATATAATAATATAGGTGGTGCTATAGCCCGTAAACGGCCAGGGCTTAGCTTCTTCTATGGACCGTTATTTCTCTTTATGCAGTGACTAGAACGAAGTGGGGCGATGAAAGTTAATTTGTTCGTGCCGGGAATCGAACCTAGACACCGTAGTTTCTAGTGTCTAAGAGTAAACGAACAGACACACAATGATTTGGCCACCACCCACCCGGATATAAGTTAATTTTTTTATAAACTAAATAAATTAAATAAATTGTTGAAAAAATATACTCTCAGATTAATAAATAAACTGTTTAAACATTCGCAATTCCATTTTCGCCATCATTTGAATTCATTGAAATGCAATATGAGTGAGCCAATTTTGTTTTCTATTCTCCGTCACGTTTGTTATCCATTTGGTAATCTCGGTAACCCAATAATGAAACACCAAAGAAATCTTTATTTTTCTTTCCTTTATTAATATTTATAATTATTGAAAGCAGTTGTTTTCTCGAAATTGAAGTAAAAGTAAGACGTTACGCTAATTCGTGGGTAAGGAGTGTCGACGATCGAAGAAATTCCCTTCGATGTTTAATATTGGATTTTTTAGCATATGTTTGGAATACATCAGCTGTAGCAGTTGATGATAGAATTTTTTCTTTTTGAAGTAAATGTTTGTTGCTGTCGAAAGTTGCTGCGCTCACACATCCAAAACGTTCTCTCACAAAACAAATAATGTTTGAGCAAGGCAGAAGATTTAATAAGTGAATTCAATGCATCTTCAATTAAATATTTTGAACTCGCCGCTACTTCTGTATACTTCATCAATCCAATGCAAGACTTCGAATCCAGATATTTAATGGTAAAATCGGTTTGCTCTCATCGATTGATGATCGTGAAAATGTAGAAAGACGTAAAGACATCATCACGGTGTCAATGTTTGCGAAGGAATATATCACCAAGCGAGTTAAACCAAAACACTTTGGTGTTTGATAGTGATCTTTAGACTAGAGTTTATTTCTATTCAATTAACTTATTCTATCTTATATACTAATTTCACCATTGCCAGAATATGAAGTTCAAACGCTTGACAGAGTTCAAAGTACGTTTAACTTTATGTCGCCATTAAGTTGGTGGTGTTGGTCCTGATGCAATGTTACTAGTAGGCACTGATCCGGCTCTGATACACAACCCCAAAAGGGCCTGTGCCAGCCCTTGCATACCTCACTGCTTGCAAAGATAACTGTTATATCGCAAGGATATTCGCCAAAAGTTAAGGGATTGTGTATCCACGGTCCACTGTCGCTAAATCAAAATTCCATAGTATGCCACGCACAATGGAAAAATGTCTGGTAGGGTCACACTAATCACAAAGAAAAAAAAAATGAATGACTTGGGGTCACACTAGAAACAAAGATCACCACAGAGAAAAGAAAATGATTCGCTTCTTTTGCAAATAAATCTTTATTTAATTCTTTTTCGTTGCACTTGTCTCGGCTTTTGATTTAAGAAGAAAATCTGATCAATAACAATTGGTTGAGAAAACCTCTGACTGTAGCTGATTCGGCCGTGGACTCCGCCGCAGTTCGTTGACCCATCTTCTGTGTGATGGGCCACCCTGCAGTTCCCCTGCAGCTTCAGATCATTGCACGCATACATACGAAATAAAAACATCGCCTTGTCGGAGTAGCCAAAACATCGCACAGCATACTTCGTTGGTGACACCAAAAATCGATCAGTAGTGAGATTCACTACTTCACAGTACTGAGTTTGATAGGATGAATCTGTCGGCTCCTCGACGAAATGGTTGTTGTAAACATAAAAGAGAAAGTAGGCAGTTCAGGTGAATGGCGTGTGGCATTAATTAGTTATAAGGTAGGGTAAGTTATAAGGTTTATTAAATGTATAATTATTAGTAATTCAATTACAGTTAATTTTGGATTAATTTATTACAGTGTTTGTGTTCGGATCTATCTTATTGCTTCGTTAACCATTTGCAAAAAGTACAGTTTGCCGATTGGGCGTGTAAATGAGCCTGTTGCATCTGCTCCTAGGTGTGTTTCCGATCTTTTTACAAGCCGCCAAAAAGTCGGAGGCGTTTGTTCATCAGGCAGGTGTACTAAGTGTTACAGCCACGTTGAGTTCATTAGATGGCGTTAGCCATTTTGGACGCTTTTGTAGTCGGACCAGGTACTCCAACTTCCATTTCTTCCAAATGTCCTGGTGAATTTTTTTTAGCAGCTTCCATCTGGCTATGTGTAACTCCTGATATTCTGTTAAGTCCCGCTCCGGTGCTGTATTTAATGCTGACCTGATTAAAAAATGTCCTGGTGTGAGAATAGAGAGATCGTCAGGATGTTCAGTCACGGAACAAAGTCGGCGATAATTAAGGCAAGCTTCTACTTCTACAAGTATAGTCGCATAAAGTTAGGGTATAATGCCCAATGATACATCTTAAGTGGTGTTTCATAGACTTCACCCCGGCCTCCCAAAGTGCGCAAAAATGCAGACAAAATGCTTGCAGTCGTTTTGCGATTTCGTCTGTTTGCACATGTACTTTACTACACCTTCCTTTCCATGCCTTGAGTTACACAGGACCGGCATAGTCCACTCCGGATGTCTGAAAAGAACGAGCCTGACTAATTCGTGATTTCAAGCTTCCCATTTTCCGCTGCATCACGGTTGAATTCAACTTATAACATGTAAAGCATTTGTGAATACATTGCTTGACTGTGGATTTTAATCGGAAAATTCAATATTCCGACCGTAATGTAGCCATCATCAATTGTTATCTACCGAGCAGAGTTCTGATATGGGGTCACGTGCACAAGCAGCGATGTGACAACGTAATTTGACGGCAAGATTACTGGATGATTTTCAACGTAGCGTTTTTCAGACGACCTCCGAATCGCAGACTGCTCCTGTCACCCAGTCCGGAAACACGAGTTGGTACTTTCGTAGCTCTGAATCAGAAATTCGTCAGGTATCGACGTAATTAGGCTACAGATCGATACAACCGATTGAGAGAGATGGCTGAATGATGGGTGATGAGAAATGGTTGAAAAGCTATTGGCTTGTATCGAATGAAGGGAAGTGAACGCAGAGCTCAAAAATGTTAGATATGGGGTACCCAGATGCGATCAACTTACTTGTGCTTGTCATCATATCCGACCGTTGTGACCCAAATTCCGTAGGCATGACTTCGATGGACTGATAGAGGGTTTTATCAAAATTGTGGAGAAAGTAAGGTCCATGCCACCATTGACGGTTGTGAATGAGTTCACTCGGACGGACTCCTCGAGATGCGATATCCGCGGGGTTGTCCTTATATGGAACGTAATTCAAGCATCTAGAGCCCGTGAGCTCTTGAATCGCTGCGACTCAGTTGGCGACGAATGTTGTTCTGATGTACGGTGCGCTTTTAATCCAAGCGAGTGCAATCTGCGATTCACACCACGCGAAGATATTGGTTGATTGGAGTTCCATCGTAGCTCTAGTGTGTACCAAAAATCGCGCCATCAACAGAGCTCAACAAAGTTCTAGTCGTGCTACCGATTTACTTTGGAGTGGTGCCACTCTAGCTCTTGAAGATATAAGATTAATAAACGTCTCATTTCCTTTGGCATCCTTAAGAGTGCTCTAGCATATGCTCGCAGAATCCATACAGTTCAACCCGTGCTTCGTTGGTGAGTCTTGTCCAGCGAGGAATCTCAATTTCCCTTAATAGGTTCAGCTACGCTTTGAATTTTTCCCACTTCGAAACGATAGTTACTGGGAGCACAGCGTCTCATATATGGTTTACCTTCCACATTTATTGCATCAGTAATTTTCCGACGATCACGACCGGTGCAATACAACACAATGGATAGTACACACGTGCCACATTTTTCGTTTCGTAATCATTTTTTAATTCGGAAATGAGACCGTTGATCGGAACCATCAAAAGAAAACATTTCCATTCCCTACAACGGCACCATGCTGGCGGCGAACAAACATCATTGCACCAGCCGACGGTGCCCGACAACGAACATAGAAGGAGTCAGACGAGAGCCGTCTAGCATTGTGCACAACAACCACAGCGGAGCAATCCTCGATACAAATCGTCTGATACCCTCAGGGCACATACTCAGATCACACCATATTCCATAGTGCGTTGAATAGCGTGAGGATTTTCTTACGTCACTTCGTTACAGTCCACCAATACGAGCAGTGCTAATGTGCAAAAATACGTTTAATAAAATAAAAATTTATTTGTTTGTGCAACTTTAACCTTTAGTGTTAATTCTTCCCCTTTTTTGAGCTATCGAAGATATTGGTCCTTTGAGCCAGATCCCGAGATGGCTTGGGAACGAAAGGGCGAACAAGATCGAATTTCACGGATTTGCCGACGCATCAACCAGAGCATATGCAGCCGTTATCTACATGATATCCGTATCGAACAGTGCCGAAACCTTGTCCATATTAGTGGCATCGAAAACCCGCGTGGCGCTGCTAAAGACGATTACTGTTCCGAGGTTAGAGCTATGTGCAGCAGTGTTATTTTGCAAACTGATGGAACATGCAGTGATAGGAGCATGCAAACTGGACGACATACCAATAAATTATTGGAGCGATTCTACAGTGGAACTCTATTGGCTTACTAAAGTACCCGCCGAATTAAAAACGATAATTGAAAATAGAGTCAGCAGCATACAGCAATATTCAGGGGGTCATCCCTGGAAACACTTTTCATCAGGCGACAATCCTGCCGATTTGGCTTCCCGTGGAATACCAGCAGCGCAGATGGTAAAATCGACCCTATGGTGGGAAGGGCCACATTGGCTCAAGAAGCAGAATCAGGATTGGCCAATATGCAGCTCAAATTGAGCGCAGGGAGCAAGCGGGCGCAAGGTCAGCACTCAAACCACAAATAGTAGCAGGACTAACGCTACACAAAGTGAGCGAGATGAACATAATGGGCGTGAGTTTGCTGACAAGAAAATCTACCCTGCAGAGCACATTGAGGATGACGGCGCTGGTATTGCGATTTGTCCAGAAATGCAAAAGGGACAGCCGAGCGGTGCAGGCCGGATAAGTCACTCCTTCTGAGCGCGAAGAAGCGTTGGCCTGACGCTAAACATCCGATCATTCTGCCGGCGCGTGGAAAACTCATCGAACTAATAATGAGGGAGGCGCACATGAAGACTTGACGCGGCGGAGTGCAATGGGAGTGCAATGGGAAGTGCATAACATGCTTCCGCCAAAAGCAAAGGGTATCCGAGCAATTGATGGGCAGTCTTCTCAATGAGCGAGTGCAACGAGCAAGGGCTTTCCGGCATCCGGAACTCGCGACCTGTGCGGATAAAGCCCAGGGCAGGCCGGTCCAACGTAATCGAGAAAGGCAATATTGCAGTGTTCTTGTGCTTGGCTACAAGAGCCATTCATTTGGAACCGGTGAGCAAATAGTCCACCGAAGCTTTCCTAGCAGCCTTCCAGCGAGTCACCGGGCGCAGGGGTGCCTGTTCGGCGTTGTGGAGCGACAACGCTACAACCTTTGTCGGACCTTTGGTCTTAATTCTTTCTCTTTCTTGAGCTATCGAACAACCGTGAATGTGAAAATGTCATTTGCGGGGTGCCACTGAATACCAAGTGCCTTTATTGCAGGTTTCTCGTCAAAATAAAGTGGTATTTGCACTTCTCTATCCTCTTCTTGAACCATCAAAAGTTCCTCGCAATTACTTGCCCATTTTCTAATTTAATGAGAACCCTCCTTTCTTCAACATCAGTATAATCTGTGATTGCATCGGCAACGCTTCTGGAACTGGGTCCGCCCTATGAATTAAATCATCGACGTAAACGTTCTTCATGACTACTTTCCATGCAATATCGAGGTGTTGAAGGATGCAAATCGCTAAGTAAGGCGCAGAAGCGGTCCCGAACATAACTGTATTAAGGCGATATGTTTCTACGTCTTCTTTCTCCAAATCTCGCCATAACACAAGTTGATACAATGAGTCATGTGGAGTAACCCAGTTTTTTCTATACATTTTATTAATGTCAGGTATAAAGGCAATTTTAAACTTTCTGAACCGTTCTATGTGGTCGAAGATATCGTCCTGCAGTCATGGCTCTACCTCTGTCATGAGGCCAAGTTCCTTGTATTCGTTGTAGACCCGTTTGTATTGGTCTTTATATGAAGGATTTGCCTTGAATCTCATTTCTAATTGATGGAATCTAACAAGCGCCGTCCACTGAGATGAACCAATTGAGGGACTTCCTTCTTTGAAAGGAAGTTGAACGAAATATTTTTCAGCCCCCAGTCAAAAATCCACTCGGGGCAGCTATACCCGTCACTCCTCAATCGACCTACGTAAAATGGCGTCTGGCCAGAGTGGTGGAGGCGCGGTTGCAATCTTCATTAAGAATAACATTAAACACAAGGTAGTGTGTAGTAATAAAGTATGAAGGTTTCAGAAGTTGGAGGCTCCAAGCAACAGAGATCTCGTCATTCCCCAGGAGCTGCTCTTATCTGGATCTACTGTTGTTAGACGCAAGACTGCAGGTTAGCATGTATCTAATTCATTTCGCCGAGATAGTCAAACGAACGATGGACAGTTCGATACCACAGTATATACGTACAAATAACCGAAATTTGTACCGCAATTCGACAATCGACACACTCCACTCCAACAATAAAAAAGTAGACTCCTGATAAGAATAAAAACCTTGTACAGGCGGTTTACTGACAGACATAGTGAGGAAGTTAGGGCACTGAAATCGCTGATTAAGAACATTCAGACATTAATTGTCCAGAATTACAGACTTTCTGTTAATTCGTACTGGAACGATAATATTCGGGCTGTAAGATCTTACAACCCCAGCATGTTCCCGCAAATTCATAGATTCCTTGGTACAAAAAATAGCGATCTTCCTAGTCTTAAGCTTCCCAGAACGACGGACAGCGAATAAATACTGACTACAGCAGCTATATATAATGATAATACCGTACTCGACGAAACACATTTTGTAGTCGCGGTCTTTCAGGAAGTACATAAGGGGAACGAGAGTGTTCGCCCGAATCATGACTTGGATAACCGCGCAATGGGTAGCAACTCTCGACTTCGAGAAGAATGCAACTGATAACATCGGTTTCGTCGTGTTCAATGATGTTAACATGGCAGATAATGCCATCGCCGACGGAGGGGTTCATCCCCCGTTCATATCGAAGACAGAACACCAAGCGGTCTTCGAATCTATATAGAAAAAAAGGTCAGTGGGAGTCGATGGGATCTCGAACATTGTGTTAAGACACCTCCCCCTGGAAGTGGTTAATATGTACACAATCCTGGTTAACAATGCTCTGAATAATGCCCATTATCCGGAAATTGGAAAACTGCGATTGTACAACCATATCCAAGAGAGGAAATGATTCTTCGAATCCTTGCAACCCCCGGTCAATAAGTCTCCTTCTGAACATCAGTAAGGTATTCGAGAAGGTGATCAACAGAACTCTGATCAACTGGACTAAGAACACTAACATAATTTCGGATAGCCAACATGGCCATCATCCGGCCAATGCACACCTATAGCTGCTCTTGTGGTTCAACGAGAGTTTAATGGAAAAGATTCGGTTGTTTGCTTGCCTTCGCCTTTATACAACTACAGAGTCCCAGTATTCTATTCCAATGAGGTCTTATACAACAGGGCAAACGTGATAAGAGTGGGCAATTTTCTGCTGAAGCTGATTCGAGGTTCATAGAGCGATGAACAAAAGGTTACGTCACAACGGCTTCGTCCCCGGCGAAGCCTTTCTTCATTTAGACAAGGACGGACTGTTACAAAATATAAATGCGGTAACGCTCTTCGACATAGCCCGTGCAACTGTGTTTGACCGACTCAACCACTACCTTTCCGTCGCACAACGAGCTGAGGAGGCTCTCCTCCTGTATGGCAGTCTCAAGGCGGGATATTAGGGAAGATGCTATGCAACACCGAAACTTCTTTTGGTTGGTGTGAGAGGGAAATTCCTCGCCGAAGCCATTAGACCCAGTATGGTCTTGCAGCGGATTGGTGCATATCTATCAGCTGTAACCTACGGCCGACTTACATAGCTTAGGGTAGTTTTAAGGCAATTTTAAGTTGTACATATAAATATAAAAAAAAAACAAAGTATACACAAACCTACATAAGGTTGTACCCTTGTCTATACACTGTACATAGTAAGCACATCCACATATAAATATTAGTCCATATATTCGTATATACATATGTTTATATGTATGTAGTGTAGGTTATTTTAGGGTTAGAGAAGGTTTGTGGGATAGGGAATAAGAAAACAGTACAGACATTAAGTTTTTTATTAACAACATTTTCTTAATATCAAGCTAGTGAGTATATTGAAATCGTTTTTGTTCAAATATAAATGCAATATTACGAAAGTCGAAGGACAGTTGAAAAGATTGAGTTTAGATTAGAGCGCCCACTTGGGGCCAGTAAGTTTTTTTTTCGTGGTTTGGTATAGATTTTCAATAAGACTATGATACCCGTGTATTCATAGTAGTATCAGATTTTTACTGACTGTTGTTGTTGTTTACTACAAGTAGGTTTGCGTGAGGCAGGAGCGAGGTTGGAGACGGCGCACGAGGTCTCTACAATGACCATGAAATCGAACTCTTAACTTCCGAAGTTTTTTACTTCTTCGTCCACGGTTGCTATCCCTAGATCTCTTTATATTTCGTAGATAGTAGGGAGCATTCACGACACCCCTGAATGACTATATTGTATATGTTTCTGTAGGTAAAATTAATATGCGTGGATATGGTTTCATTTTTTCATTACCCTAATGCGCCAGATTTTTGTCCAATCGGAAGTTTTATTTACAGTTTTCTTTAAATTCCGAGTATTCCGTTCCGTGCTTAACTCTAAATATTCTATTCTTGAGGGAGGATTCTAAAATTCAATATAGATTTTTCGGGAATATCCTACTAAGTTTGTATTTCATGCCGTTGTGCCAAACCTTATCAAACGCCTGGGATACGTCAAGAAAAACCCTGGAGCAAACCTTCTTTTCCTCTAGTGCTTTTTCGATTTCGTTGGTTATTCTAAATACTTGGTCAATTGTGGAATGACTCTTCCTGAATCCAAATTGATGATCGATCAATGCCGTGGCGTACTGCACCATGCAGTCTCGCTGCGGCTTAAGCGGCAAGAACCCAAAATCGTCGGGAATGTCCTTTAGGGATGGATAAAGTTGATGACAGGAGCAAGTTGACGTGCGTACTCTATAAGATCAGCGGGCACCCTGCAAACTATTGGGGATAATTCCTAAGGTCCAGGAAATCAGAAAAATCATATAGGCCAAACGTAAAGGAAAAATGGTAGAAGCGAGGCCAGTGCCCCATGCTCCAGCTACCACTCTTACTCCGGCAGTCTCCTATGCCCAAATGGCATCGGGTAGTCGACCGGTTCAACAGACAGTGCCGAAAGTTACCCAGGTCCCTGTGGCCAGGCAACCTGAAGCGAATTTTTATGTGCAGACGATCCTGCTCTCTATCCAGACGCAGATCGCTCAACTCCAAAACCAATTCCAGAACCAGTTACAAGAGCAAGCAGCGCAAATATAATAATAATAATAATATGGGTGGCGCGACAGTCCGAGGCGGACCTGGGCCTAGCTTCTCAGCAACCACTCGTGTTGTGCGTGCTATTGTTCTTTCACGAGTGGAAGGGACCTACAGTTTAATGCCGACTCCGAACGGCGAAGTTGAGTAGCTTTTTCTAGACAAGAATACTCTTTGAGCATTGTCAGTGACTCGAAAGAGGTGGAGCCGTGAATTATCAAAGGTTGTAAATTCGGGTATCGAACCTGGCACCCTCTGTAGGAGTAGACGCACTTACCCACTACGCCACGGCGACCCACAATAAACCGCGCAACTAGACCTCATCTATTCGACGCTGTTTGGAGAGCCAAACACAACATCGGTATAATAGGATGGTAAGCGGCTATATGTGATCGCTATCTATGAGTTTGACAAGGCACGCATCAATCAATATTTCATTTAAGAGCTCGATACTGTTTTCATTAGCCTTCGACTGAGCTCGGAAGATAACTACTATATCGTAGCTGGGGACTTGAACTCGAGGAATATAGAGTGGGGCAACGTGGTGCATAACACCAGGGGGACCTCATTGTATAAGTGGTTGGCAGAGCACAATGTTGAGTTTAAGCTAGATTTGCTTGCAACCGATAGGCCATCGTATCCTAGAAGCGGGTCCTATCTCGATCTAATGCTAATAGACAAACGACTGAATATACTAGGAGTGGAATGACGCACATCGGAAAAGGAGACTGCTATCAAGACCCAAACTCTTGCATAGGCGGTTTAAAGATCCGAAAACGCGGAAGTCAGAGCATTAAAGTTGGTGATCAAGAACCTCCAACAATTAATTCGCATTAATTATAGTTTGGCTATAAGCTTGCACTGGGGCAACACAAGCCGGGCTGTACAATTCAACAACCCGGGTATGTTCCCGCAAGTAAATAAAATATTTCGGAGGAAGAAAACATCAATCCAGATGAGGCAGTGCTAGACAATGACTTCTTTGCAGTCGAAGATCCCCAAGAGAAGACTACAGCTATTGGTGCAGTGTTCCAGAGAGTGTATACGGTCAACGAGGTTAGTAGTCTCATCACCGGGTTCAATGACGAGAACATGGCACATAGTGCGGTCGCCAATGATGAAAATCACGTCTTGATTTCTCAAGAAGATCTCCAGGGTAACTTCCACTAGCTTAAGAAGAAAAAGTCAGTGGGAAACGATGGAATACCGAACATTGTGCCTCGCCATCTTCCCCCCGAAGTGGTCCACATTTACACAGTCTTGTTCAACAATGCGCTGAGTAATGCACATTACCCGGTGCACTGGAAAACAGCTGTTGTTCAACCGATCCCTAAACGGGACAAAGATAAGTCAATTCCGACAAATCTTCGGTCGATCAGCATTCTTCCCTGCATAAGCAGGTTTTTGAAAATATAGTGATTCGATTTCTGAAGTAATGAAACTTTCGTTAATATGGTATGGCGATAATTGTTTATGTAGTTGTTCTACCGTATCTATTTCCTGTGCTCTCATGGTACACTAAACAAATTAACATTTTTTATTTTCTTTAATAAGTTCTATGAGAATCTGTTGCACCTTGCTGTACTTACTATCAGATAAATCGGAATAAATACCTACTCTTCCTGATGTGATGGTTCTTTTAAAAAGTTCATTCCAATATAATTGATTTTTAGTCATATCAACTTGGACTATTTTTCTGCCATGATAAAAAAGATAACTTTATTTTATTTCGGTTGTAACATTGCTTGTGAGTAACAACTGTGTTTTATATTTCTTGACTATTTTTTCCTTAATTGGGAAATGGTGGAGTTGTTGTTCTGAGGCAGAGTGAACATAGCTCTGAAGCTATGTCGTCTTCTAAATTGTCTACATTCTCTATTCTGCTTAGGAAGTTTACGACTTTATTTTCTCTCCCTTTAAGATATTTTATGTCGAAAATAAATTCAGCTAGTTTCAGAAGCCATCTTTGGTTTCTCGCTGAAAATTCCTTTCCTTTATATATTTTATTTAAATATTTAGTGGGTTAATGATCAGTAACTATCTTGAATTTATTCCTCCAAAGGTAAGGACGAAAATAAGTTACTGACCAGACTATGGCCAAGAATTCCTTATCTGGTGCTGAGTAATTTTTTCGTGGTAATTTCGCGACCTGGAAGCATAGCAAACAGGTTTGCCTTTTTGGGTGAGAACTGCGCCAATAGCATAGTTGGATGCGTTGGATGCATCAGTAAAAAAGATAATCGATCTGCTGAAATTTGGAAATCTAATAATCTAATCTGTCTCAAATGCTCGAATGTACTTTTTTAAGTACTTACCCATGGGATAGACTATTCTGGAGTAATTTTTGACAAACTTATGATAAGATCCTGTTAATCCAAGAAAGCCTTTTAAATGTCTTTCTGTTGTGGGGAGGGGAAAGTCTGTAGCACATTTCATTTGGTTTAATACCCTCACTGTTTAAAATATGACCCAAAAACTCCCGTATCGTGTTTTAAGAAAGAGAACTTTACTTTAAGATTGTGTTTAGCTTAGACATTAAAAATTGTTTTACTTGCAGAAAGGTGTTCTTCTAGACTCGTTGAGAATATAAGAATATCACCAAGATATACGACACAGCTCTTATTGAGATGATCTCTTATCATTCCGAGTGAACTCATATAGACCTTTTGATGTAACAAATGCTGTCTTATGAATATCTCGCGGATATATTTTTATCTGGTGGTAACCTTTGGCTAGATCTAATATTGCGAAATATTAAGCCCTTTGTAGCTTATCTAATATATATCTATATTAGGTAGAGGATATTTGTCATCTAGCGTAATTTCATTCATTGAGTCTTCTCTAATCAACACACAATCTAAATTTTTGTTTACCGAAGTTATCTATTTTTTGGGTACTAGCACGATCGTAGAAGAGTATCGGCTATTAGATTTCCTGAAGTTATTTTGCCGTTCCATTTCTTCTATTTGATTTTTGACTTTCCTTTGGAGGTAGTCTATACAGAATAGAGTTTATCTCTTCGTCTGTCATGGTCCTGCTTTCATGCATTATTAAGTCGGTATGAGTTAATTGATTCCCGTCTCTATATACTAAATGTTTAAATTGAAAGATCTTTGTAATTTCTTTCTTCTCATATTGATTTAAATGTAGTAATTCTATTTCATTATTTTGAATTGTTAATTCATTACATTCTACTGTTTCATAGTTTTCTGAGTACAGTTTTATACTAACGGGATTTACTAATTACATGTACTTTTGATTAATATTAATCTCCATAACACTTTTTCTTATGAAATGCATACCGATAAGCATCATAATCATTCTTTCCTTAGTTGTTTTATTGATGGTGTTAAGGTATATGTTTTTCTCTTCGAATTGAGGGAAATTACAACAGTCAACTCTTGAGAAGTTAATTAAGCTAACTGTACAGCCTGTGTCTATAAGAGTTTTATATTTATTTCCCTCTATACTGAAATCACAAAATAATTAATTTCCGAGGCTCAGTTCCGAAAATCTTCCGGTTCTATGCTATTTATTTCCTCATTACGGTTAGTGGAACTACTGTTGGTTCCTAAAGTATTTATATCCATTGGCTGCCGATTTTGTTGACTATTTCGAAACTGGCCTCACGGGTTAAATACTTGTTTATGTTGTCCTGACCTATTATTGTAAGCGTACCTATTTGGATTCTGTGTTCCGTATTGTGGGTTGTTATGTTGACCACTTTGAATAAAATTACTATTTTGCAATGATTTAATATCATTGCGGAATCCTCCTAAGTGTGTACCACCTGCTTGTCTCCTGTCATTCCTATTGCCTGTATGGTTATTTGTATAGTCGCTGTTGTTTCTACTACCCTTCTTTAAATTCCAGTCACTATCTGGAATATATGTTCGTAAGATTGATAGCACTTCATCGATGTTGAAATTGTTTCTAATTTCTCTAGACAATTGCCCCAAAACTAAATCTTTTATCTTACTTATGACTGATTGTTTTACAGCGTTTAAAATGTCTATATTATTTGTTACGTATAGGGCATATCCATACGTTTCTTTCGTAATATTGTCTACTCTATTACATAACTCTGATATGCTACTTACTTTTATTGTATTTATTTTCTGAATTGTCTTTTTGACGTCGACATGATGTATAAGAAGCACCTTCGTTGCACTCTTCGTTGTCAATGGCGTCGTAAACAGCAGATTTTTACGTTGTAAATTGTTTTGAAAACATCCTCGTTTTGATCATCTGGTATGGACTCCAAATGCGAATCCATGCAAGTGAGAAACTATGTTAGCTCATTTTTAACACCAGCAAACTCCTTTATGTAAGCGATGCTTATGCCAGTGCCATTACCATGGTTTGTAGTAATTGTTCCATGTTATTGTTCATCCCGATACCGCGATTGATGTTGAATAACCTTAGTCGATTATCTTTACTCCCTATATTGAGGTTTTAGACTTAACTGAGACGGGAGGCACTGTTTTTCATGTTGTTATGATGCTTAGATTCACTTGAGTAGATTTAGTTTTAGTCACTTTTACACGGTTTTTATTTGAGGTACTTATTTTTAGTGCCTCTTTCACCAATTTTTCGTGAGGCACTTATTTATAGTTCCTCAACAAAATTATTGGCAATTTTTTTCCTTTCCCGTTTAGAAAAGAAATAATATAATTTAAATAATATAAATAAACAGCACCAGTTATAATTTCACAAGACTATTCACAAAAACGCAACCGATTTGTTTGAAGTCTCTTATCTAACTTCTCTTCTTTATTTGTTCATTCCTTCATCCTTAAAATTAATAAAGGTCAATGCATTCAGTTTTCCGCTGGGTTTCGAGTAACAACACAACAGGCAAGTGACATAAATTTGCGTTAATCGAAATCCATTGACACCTAAATGCTGTATTGACACTTATTGGTTGCGTAGCAACACAAATGTTCCATCAGCAAGTTTGTTGACTTGCATTTGTGTAATTTGTGCGTGGCTGCCACCGGGTCCTAGCGGGCAACTGGAAGGTCATTAAGGCAGAAAAGACTGAGGAGTCGGGAGGTGTGGTCTCCCTCCTAATCAACGAGGAGTCCTTCAAATTGATGAAGGGAAAGGAGATCACCGTTAACTATATAATGTCGCAGGTCTCCTTGAAGGTGTCTGAAAGAGATGATAATATCTCGAGTCTGGAAGCCTCTCCCGGAAGACTGAACATTACGACAGAAAAAATAGCGTCACGCCACCATCTGCTACAGAAGGAGGCAAAAACAAAGTTAGACTCCATGAGGAGAATACAAGTGAGAACTCTACTACAGACGGTAACGTCACAGTGGTAGAAAAGTCTCAGAATGCCCCAAATCAATCTGCATCAGGCCAAAATCCGTATAGTGCTTGGTGCCGATGATAACGCACATCAAACGGTATGGGAAAGCAGCGACATCAACGGCAGTGGTGAGAAACTTTTTGATTTTATTTTACAATCAAGCCTCAACATTTGTAATGTGGGTTCAGAGTCAACTTTCATTAATAGACAGGAGAGGCAGGAAGTCTTAGACAAAACCTTAATTTCTAATGACCCACTCCTATATGTTTCAGTAGCATCCAACGAGATCTTTTTTTCGAGACCATAGATACATCCAATTATCCTTGAATCTTGATACTCCTCCAATTAGCAACTTCCGTAACCCCAGGAAGACTAACTGGGCCACGTATAAAAACATTCTCCAAGATACATTGAACATAAATGTTATTACAGAGCCATGCTCTTTAGACGGTATTGACAGCATGGTAGGGAGAATCACAGCAGCTATAAATTCTGTCTTCACTACCGCTTTCCTTGCAAACAGGGAGAACAAAAAAAAATAGGAAACCGCCATGGTGGAACTCCGACATGTGTGCATTAGGCAAGGAAAGCTCGGAATTCTCAAGGGCAGCAGCGAACTGGGATCTCTACAAGCATAGTCACAGGAACTATAAAAATGAGGTCAGGACCAATCAAGGAAACTCTTAAGGTCCTAAAGTAAAGACACATACTTCCCCGGAAATACAGATCCCATCGAAACTGATAAAAGCAACTCTCAGTCGGAAAAGCTACACAGCACTACCGTACCGGACGGATTCCTTACAAAATCCAAGCTGAACTGGGCAGTTAAAAGCTTCGAGCCCTTTGTCATTTGCAAGTCCCCAGGCATAGACGATGTCAGACATGCTGAAGTACACCACGGATTGGGCACACTATCGCCGTGGCTGAATGCCTGCTTAAGAGTTAGCTAACTTCCTAAATTATGGAGGAAAGCTAAGGTGGTATTCTTACCAAAGTGCAGAAAAGTCACACACAGTCTACTAAAAGAATTCACACCCATAACCCTTTAATTTTTTTTTATGTGTGACCTTAATAATCAAGTTGGCTATAAACTCTATCTTCGCTCTTTGATGCTTTATGTAGAATACTTTGCCATCTCTTTTGCTTAAGCTTCTGAAACAGCTCTTGTCCTTTAGAAGACCAGTCATTTCGCGTTAGATTTCCAGCTCGCCATTGTAAATCTAATTTCGCTCAAAGATTGTTTATTTCTTTTGCCCAAAAAAATATTTTCTTCCATGATTTTCTTTGACAGTATATGAGGCAGTCTTCTAACATCGTATTCAAACAATGTTTTATAAATGTATTGTAAATGTAGCTCTAATGTGTACAAATAACAACACTCAATTCCGGTCTCTATATACAGGGCATAACTTGGTGTGTTAACTGGAAGGTTCAGCAGCCGCTTGAGGAAATAACACTGCAGTTCATCAATTTCCTCAAAATGTTAGCATCCCCATATTTGTGCTGCATTGGCCTGGATTGCTCTACAGACAGCTTGGAATAATTGCCACTTCGATCTAAGAGATATTCTGTTTTTGCCCAGAAAATTGATATATGTGGCGTTAATGCTACTTTGTGCAGTGTTGTTTCTATTTTCAACGTGCTTGGAAAATGACATTTTTGTAGTAAGAATAATTCCTAGATAGCAATACTATGATACAATTTTAATCAGTTCTCCTTTAAAATCCCACTTTTCTGTAGATGATAATCTTCCTCCGTTTCTGAATACAATAATTGCCGATTTATCAAAATTGACTTCCATATTCCATAGATTGCAGTTCTTCTAGGCGTGTTACCATTGTCTGCAATGTGTTAACATCATCTGATAAGATAACGATGTCATCCGCATTCAGAAGCAGTCTTATATTAGCTTCACCGAATACTATGCCACCACCTTAATATTTGTGTAGGTCGTTTAAATATAGGGCGAAAAGTAATGGGGATAGAAGGCATTCACAACCCAGCGACCTCAACTGTATTTTAATTTGCATACACCTTTTTCTTTTCGAGAAACTTCAAATGGTCTATTGAAGCTAAGTTGTAAATATTGTCCACAGTGGAGTATTTCCTTCTAAGACCCGCTTGATACACTGTCATAATTCCATGCTTCTCGATCTAGAGGTAAAGTCCTTCATTTAGTATTCCCATCATCACCTTAGCAATACAATTCATAAATGACATTCCACGACAGTTACATGTGTGATTTACATTGATTCATGATCAGACCATAATTTGTTATCTACCAGGAAATTCTGAACATATCTTGGGATATAGAACAAATGTCATTAACGGATTCTTCAATGTTATTGATGAAAGTCAGGTGGCCTTCTTTGTCGCCTGTTGTAAAATCATTAAGAACTATGCCGTCGGCCCTTTGAATTACTAAACCTTTTGAGCGCCTTCTATAACTGCCAAGAGGAAACTCTTCTCTGCAAAGCAATTTAAAGTCTGCTGCAGTTCACCAATTCGAGCATTGGCATCTCCAATAACCCCCTGATTTTGTATTTCGTTTTCTATAAAATATTTTTGAGCCAAACCAATCTCAGCTTGACTCAATTGATTCCCCTAATATATATTAGGTTAGGTTGAGGTGGCTGACTGCAGCGCATACGAACAGCAGACCCACTTAGGCCCAATATAGGCTCGAAGAGGGCTGATTTTGATGCTGCTCAGTTCAGACAGATTAACAAAGAAAAGGGCCCCCGCAGTCTGAATCTACGGGATGAAAGAGCACTGCAAGTATAGCAAGTGTTCGATGGTTTCTTCCTCATCCTCGTCCAAGCAGGGACTAGGCTTCAGGCATAGTCTAGAGGTGTGAATTCCGATGGCAAATTGCCGATTTAGAACGCCAATAAGAGATCTGAGAATTGGCCTGCTTAATCTGATCAAGCTAAGCGATCGTTTGGGATCGATCATAGGCCAGAGTTGTTTGGTAATGAGGCATCCTGTGCCATATTAACATCTGCGTTTTGTTTGGGCAAGCGTTTCAAGCTTTAGCGGATGTTTACTAGTAGCGATAGGCATAGTAGCGATAGGTCTCCACCCGGAAGGAGCACGGAGTTTATGCCCTTTCTAGCTAGCTCGTCCGCTTTGCAATTCACATCAGTTGGATGCTAACATACTTGGCCATATCTTTAAGATATAGGCGGCAATTAAGGGAAGTCTTGGAATTAAAGGTGATTGAATCCAGAGATTTGATCGCTGCCTAGCTATCGGAACAGATGACGACATCTGTACGTATCTGTCGAAAACATAGCTGGAAATTTAAATCCTTGAAATAGACACCAGCACCCACACCTGCATATATCTATCTGGTCACCACAATATATCCAGGAAGGTAATCAGGGGAACCTCACAAGGTGGGGTACTCTCTCTTTCTTCGAGTTTTGTTTCAAAACACTTATCCCAGACAGAGAAGATTGGGAAAAAAGATGTGATAAGAAAACCAGGCTACCTGGAAATCTACACAGATGGCTCAAAAGCAGTAGAGGTCACCGGATTAGGAGTATTCGCGATAACGCCGGACATATCTTTTTCCCTGTTTCTTCGACTGCCAACCCATTGTAGCGTATTTCACGCAGAAGTTAAAGCTATCCAAGAGGCTGCCCGCTTACTGTCGATGAACCCGAAAGACGGGCTATATATCGCCATCTACATAGATAGTCAGGCGGCCATTAATTAATTAATTACATCTAAGATGGTAAGACTTTGCCGTCTATCTTTTAGGGAGATAGCGGTTAGATGCAACCTAATCCTATGCTGGGTACCTGGGCATAGTGGTTTTCCAGAATAAGGGTGGGACTACCACTGGCAAATAATCAGGAAACCCCATATCCTTCACCTTATGGGGGGTGAACACCATGTTACTTACAGTTGCTGTCGATTCCGTTAATCCCAGTCGTTGACAGATCACCGGAGAACATACTTGTTTCGGCTTAGCTTATCGAAAGTAATAAATCAAGTGTTATATAAGACAGTAAATTGCAAGCCAATAGTGTGGCTTAGTTTAAGCGGTGCAAGACCGAGCGAGCAGAGGGTCCTGGGTTCGATTCCTAGCCCCGGACATCGATTTTTGCAGTCGATCAATTGTTACATTTTTTCGTTTCGTGCTACGAGGAAAACAGAAAATAGTAAATTCTGAGACTTGAGAAATCAGGTGATGAGTGAGGCGGCTTAGGTACCGAAAGGTTTGGCCGTTAAGAAATCAGGCGATGAAGATGCTGCATCAGGTCACTCGGCAAGTATATTAGCAGAAGCGGGGGGAACGGCCAAGAGGAGGAGAAATGCAAAGCCCTCTCCCAATTTGGTAAAACGTCCTACCCTGTCAGCTGCTGAGAAGCTGCCAGCCGAAGGAACGAACACCAACAACACCCAGCACAGCAGCGGAAGACAGCGAAGACTTCCCATACGTCTCCGACGGAGAAGAAGGAAGGTACATGGGGGAAAGCAATAGCTTTGCGAAGATGAAGAACTGGAGTACCTGAACATCAGCATCAGGCAGCTCCAGCAACAAATAAAGGCGATTAAAGAAAAGCAAGCAGCTACAACCACAATCACAGCAGAAGCAGCTGAGTCAGGAGCAACAACAAAAACAACCTCAGCAAAAGCGGTTACTAAGATCGCAGAAACAGCAGCAACAGCCAATGCAACAGCAGCTTAAAAAGCAGGTACAACAACCACAAACAAAGAAGAAGCAACAACCGCAGCCACTGCAGCAGACGAAACCAGCTAAAGAACGCATTCCTCCAATCAGCACATACAAGATGGACTTCAAGGAAATCCTGGAATTATGTAATGTCGGCCATAGGCATTAATAATTTTACAATAAAAAGAATCAGTAGCATTAGACATTCAATTCAATGCAATACTGTGGAACAATACCACAAAAGTAAAAAATTGTTAAGGGACTCGACGACGGAGTTCTATAGTTTCACTCTGAAAGCGGAAAAGCTGCAAACTATGCTTTTAGAAGGGCTGGATCCAAAGTATGGAGTTCATAGACCTTTCATCTGTGGGAGTCAAGCGCTTCACGACGGCAATAGCCAAACGGGAGAAATGGAACACGCCATATTTCCTTGTTCAGCTATCGCCCGATAGCAAGCTTGGTAATCTGAAGTATAACCAAAAAAGATTGTCAGGTTGTTTCTTGGCATACATTAGACCGCAGCGGAAGCATTATCACAGACCACAGTGCCTAATGCACCTGATTTTTTTTGCTCAATATTCAAGAGCAGATTGGGCAGATACAGAGCCAGTTACATGAGCAGATTGGGCGTGTGGACTACATCTAAACCGTTCTGCCTAATCTAACGCAAAGTCAATCATGATGGGTGCGCATGTATCTGAAAACACCTTGCCCTGAATGTAAATTCATTGATTGGGATCGATTGTAGGAAACCGTCGAACAAGTTGCTCGACGACCAAACTCCTTATATAGTACTGGCTTGCAAAACTAAGCTCACCAAGAAATACTTCAATTTAGAAAGAAGAGAGCGACCCAACTCTAAGATTCTATATACATCCGACTCCGTAGTCGAAAGAAGATGTATATCGTCGCACTTTACGACAATGATGAAGCGCAATCCACCCTATTTATATCTGAGCTCGAGACCCTGTTTCGATGTCCTCGGCTGGAATCGGAGGAGAACTTTTATATTATGGCTGGAGATCTCAATGCCCGAAACAGGGATTGGGAAAATCATTCGCCACAGCATAGAGTTACCTCACTACTCAATTGGTGGGTCCAAAACCACATTGAGTTCCGACTCGATATAAAGGCTACTGATAGTACATCGTTTCCCAGAAGCGGTTTATATCTGGATCTACTGCTGTTCGACGAACGACTACAACTGCCTGACGTTGACAGACAAACAATAAACTGCCTGCGCACCTTTATGCAAGATAGTGACCATTGCGGACTTAGTGCCGAAATAACGATCTCGAATAAAATTACGGAACTCGAGAAGTTCAGTCAAACGTACTCCTACAATTATAGTAGGACTCGTTGGACTCACTTCTCTCGCGACTTGACAAGAGCACTCTCCTTGAATTTGCTTTATCCACCGTCCAACAGGTACCTGTCAAATGAAGAGGTTGACTGGTACTTTAAACGAATGGACGGTACTATCAAACAATGAATAGACAGAACCATACCCAAGTTTCAACCAATTGACACTTTACGAAATGCAGCCATATGCGTCTATTACACGCCCAAAAAAGCAGGCTACAGACTGAAAAACTTGTATAGACAGTTTGTTGTACGGAAACTAAAGTCGTTAATAAAGAACCTCCAAATACTAATTAAGGCAAATTATACGCTGTCAGCACTGGGGAAATAGGATTCGGGCTATTAGATCTGATATTCCGAGTATGTTCCCCCGGATTTAAATATTATAAATAAAGGATTAAAATATTTCGGAGTAACGATGCCAACGTACTTCCATGTCTCAAAATACCGCAAACAACGAACTAGGAACGACTACTCACAGCAGCATTAGTAGATTCAAGGGACGTTGCCGATGTTAACAATTTCTTTGAGATCGTGGATCCGCAAAAGAAGGTCGAGGTCATAGGATCTATATTTGAGGAAGTTTACAAGGTGAATGCTAGCGATGGAATATCGAACATTGTTCTTCCGCACTTGCCCCCAGTACCGATGGAAATTTACGCCATTTTATTCAACAAAGCTCTAAATAATGCACACTTTTCAGAGCATTGGAAAACAGCTGTTGTACAGCCGGTCCCTAAAAGGGGTAAAGACAGCTCCAATCCGATGAATCTTCGGCCTATAAGTCTTCTACCGAATATCAGTAAGGTATTCGAAAAAGTTATCAATAGATGTCGTCGAAGACAACAAGATAGTTCCGGACAACCAATTCGGTTTCAAGGCAGGACATGATTTAATACATGCCGCGTCGAAATTGGTTTCCGACATTCAATGGAATAGAAACAAAAAACACTGCACCGGTGCCCTGCTGGTCGACTTGGAAAAGGCCTTTGATACAGTTTGGCTGGAAGGGCTCTTTTACAAATTGAGCAGGCTAGATATTAGTAAACCACTACTCTACATGTTGCTTAATATGCTCACCAACAGAAAGTTCGTGGTTAAGAATAGCAAAGTAACTTCTGTTGGTATGTTCAAAATTAAAAATGGACACTATTCAACATTTACACAGCGGATCTGATAGGATCTCTTCAGCACGCGATAGCGTACGCAGATGATCTGATTGCGTAAAGATCAGGTCTTACCACCGAGGGCATTGTAGCACTCTTGCAACGTGACTGCGAGACGATTCAGCGATTTTTCGGCGACTGGAAGTTGATCATCAACCTTGAGAAGTCGGAAAAAATCTTGTTCAGAACGCCGTTATATAGGGCTTCGGCGGATACCAAAAAGAATTGGCGAAAGCTTACAGAACGGCCAACAACTGGCGCAAAGAAGCGTAGTCAAGAAGCTGGGGATCTGTCTAGATCAGTATATATATTTTAACAAACATGTAGATGCTGCTCTGGCCAGAGCTCGAGGGGCTTACGCCCTTACAAAGAGACTGTTTCGCAACAGCCAACTCGATGCGAGGGTGAAGGTGATCTGCTACATGGCCCTTATTCGGCCGATACTTGCCTATGATTGTCCCGTGTGGTTCAACGTGACAGCCAGCTTGATGGAAAAGGTTCGGGTGTTTGAGAGGGCTTGTCTAAGGGCCTGCCTTCGCCTCTATAGAACACCTGAGCCCCAGTACAGAAAACTCTATCTGTTGCAGCTATGGTGGCTGCAACCACACCTTTTTAATCAAACGAACGAGTATTCGTTGCGTTACAGAATCTTTATTGAAAATTCATACAGATCAGATAATTCAAATAATTACATTCAATAAGTTTACTTACTTGGTGTTATAATTTATTTAAAGGTGCTAAATTTATTCGGCCATCTCAACGTGTCGACGCCGGTATGAGATTTAATCTATATATGTACATTTATTTGACAGAAGAGTTTTCTCTCGCCTACCTTTCTGATAATATCGCCACCTCAGAGTGGATAGGGTAAACTACTTAACTAAAGGCGCGTTCACCGCAACAACCACACTTCCTTTTATCCTATGTTATATAATTATATGATCGAAGGCAGCGCATGCATCGTGTACACGGATGATAAGACCCTCGACATTCGGTTTTAAATAAAAATTAGATAAACGTAGCCCACGTCAACTTGGTCATTTAGACTATATCGGTCAATTCACAACTTAAATTCGTCACGTGAAAGGCTCAGATAACATTGTAGCTGACAGGTTGTCAAGAATTGAAGAAGTCAATGCATTTTCTGTATCTTAAGAATCATTGGCACATTTCGACAATCGCCTTAAAAATACAATGAATCAGATCAGACCAATCGGTATTCCAATCATTCTTCGAACAAAAAAAAATTTAAAACGAATTGAAAACATGATCACACGTATTCTTGCGAAATGACTCGTTAAAGCCTCCATTCAAACAGTCATAAGATGGCCCATTCAAAATTCTCAAACGGGGCGACAAAAATATTGACATTCGGGTTAAAAATAAGTCAGTTACGGTATCGGTCGATCGCCTTAAAAAGCTGCGATATTAGATTTGAATCAAATAAGTGCGTTAATGATAATTTCAATGAGACTAGAAGTAACATAAATCAAAACATTGTATTAGATAAACATTGTCTTAAACAAAACAATTCGAATGGAGTAATATATAAAAAAGATTATACAGTTAATAGAAAACTACACACAGAAACACAGTGTGTTCATACAACTAAGGCTATTAAAAATACCCCACTTACAAGATCTGGTAAAGTAGTAAACAAACCAAAGCGTTTTATAACATTTATTAAGCAATCTAGGTAGATCAATGGCGGGGGAGTGATATGGCAGTTTTACTGCCTATAAAATGTAACACTAAGATATTTATTTAAAATATGTAACAATAATTTCATTAAATATTTCTCATTGTGTGGAACCTTCAGTCCTCATGAATAGCTAATTGTGTGTGAAAATTCAATCCACATAAAAAGGTGGCAGGCCGTTTCATGCCTCACTTCAGAGATATTAAAAAAACATTCTACTGCTCACCGCCAACCAGGCTACCTCGTGTACTTTCAAATTAATAAAGATTGTGAATTATAATTTATAAATTCAGTGGTTCTATTTATTTCTCCTTTAGGAAGAACGACCACTGTTGCAGCTATGGTGGCTGCAACCACACCTTTTCAATCAAACGAAGGAGTATTCGTTGCTTTACAAAATTTGGTGTTCTAATAAATTGTAGAAACTGATAAATTTATTCGGCCATCTCAACTTGTCGATGCCTGTATGCGATTTAATCTACATATGTACATTTATTTGACAGAAGGGTTTTCTGTCGCCTACTTTTCTGATAATAGCGCCACCTCAGAGTGGATAGGGTAAACTACTTAACTAATGGCGCGTTCACCGCAACACTCCCCCCGGGTAGTTTTCCCGTCTTCATGCTTTGACCGACATCAAGGACCGCAATCTTAACCGTGGGCTTTTCAAAGATATCACCCTGTGTTTGGATGTGCGCACTGCGGACCTGTCCATCGTCCGACCGGCGGACTTTAAGTATTCGCCCCTTAGGCCAGCAGTTCCTTGGGTTGTTGGGGTCGACTATTAGGACGACGTCACCCACCTTAAGGGGCTTCGCTGGCAGAAACCATTTTCCCCTACGCGTAAGCGTGGGCAGATATTCATTTACCCAGCGCTTCCAGACGCGGCCCGCAAATTGTTGTGAAACAAGCCAATTTTTTCTTACCACTCTCCCATCACCATTAAGTTCTGCTGCAGGTTTAAGACCGCTCGATGTCCCCAATAGAAAATGATTCGGCGTAAGAGCTTCCTCATTCTCATTTTCTATTGGTATATATGTCAAAGGACGCGAATTGATAATATTTTCAGCTTCCATCAGCATACTGCGCAGCAACTCATCATTTGGATTTCGCATTAGCGACGTTGACGTGTAAATTACTTCTTTGATAGAACGAACTAAGCGCTCCCAGCAACCTCCCATGTGTGGTGACCCTGGCGGTATGAATTTCCAGCTAGTGTTGGTATCCGTAAAGGCGTCCATCAATTTTTTGCGTCCACCAGTTACCAAGCTTCTCGCAGCTCACGGTCAGCGCCATGGGAGTTGGTCCCATTGTCGCTGTAGAACTCGATGGGTGTTCCACGTCTAGCCATGAAACCACGTATGCACAGGATGCAAAAGTCCGCGGACAGTGTGTGTGCAATCTCCAGATGGACGGCTCTAATGGTGAATTGGACCGAAATAGTCTATTCCGACATAAGAGAACGGCCGGCAGAACGTAGCAAGCCTTGCAAGTGGCGCCATTATTGGCGGTTGTGGTTAGGCCTTGTTGTTCTTACACATCTGACACATCCTGTTCACTGCCTTCAGAGCTGTTCGAAGATTGGGTACCCAATATTTTTGCCGAATTTCGTTCACAACTGTCTCATCGTTGCGATGTTTATACTGCCGGTGGACACAGTTGATTATATGTGCGGTGATCGGATGTATCCGAGGCATGGTGATCGGCTGTCGTAACCCTTGGGCTGCTCCTTTAGAGAGGTGAATCCTTCCATTTGCTCTAACGATGTGATGTTTATCCAGGAATGGGCATAGGTTATAGATCTTGCTCCCTTCTCAACATAACGGTTTTTCTCCAGGTCAGCAATTTCATCAAAAAAGGCTTCACTTTGCGCGTGCTGGCTAGGGATCCACTCCGCCTTTGCCGCTTCTCTGACCGAAGATTGTGCACGAATCTGAGTGCGTATGCCGTACTCCGAAGAAGTTTTGTCCAGCTGGAGATGTCTTGGCTGCGAAATATGGATTGCCACTTTTGCTGGTGTGATCCAACGAACCGCGGTCTCAGCTCTTCCGCTGTCAGCCCCAATATTTTTTCCTGGGGCCAGTTCTCCGGGGAGGTTACGAGAAAGGCGGGTCCCAGAAACAATCTGCTGGTTGGCCTGAGGTCGGGCTTTTGTCACTTAGTGGCTTCGTCAGCAACGTTTGCGCCCGTCGGGACCCACCTCCATTCTTCCAGTTTGGTGAGCTCAAGGATCTCGCTGACCCTAAAGGCCACGTACTGCCGGTAGCGACGATGATCTGCTCGGAGCCAACAAAGCACTGTCTTCGAGTCCGTTGAAGATTGTTGAAGGTTATCCCGTGCGATGTCTCGATGCACTTGGCGAAGCGAGCACCTAGAAGAGCGGCTTGTAGTTCTAGTCGAGGTATAGATAGCTCTTTCAGGGGGGCTACTCTCGTCTTTGCCCCTATCAGACTGGTTTCTATGAGTGTGGCGGAGGAGTTACGAATGTATGCTACAGAAGCGAAGCCATTCTCACTTGCGTCAACAAAGTGCACACCTTCGCACACCTTCGCTGCGTCTCTGGCCCCCATCCGGAGCTAACGTAACATCTCGGAATGTTTACCGCATCCAGTTTCGGGAGTTGCTGCACCCATTTAAGCCACTTTTGATGCTCCGCCTCAGGTATCTCGTCGTCCCATTCAATTTTGCACTGCCAGATTTCTTCAAGCAGGACCTTCAGGTATATAAGGAAGCAGGCTATCAGCCCCAATGGATCGAAGATTCTCGTCAGCAGTTTAAGAACATCTCGTTTCGTCGGCCGTTGTACTCCAGACAGAATCTCCGCTTGCCGCATGTTGGTCCTGATCCTGAAGGTCAGACAGTCTGATGATGTGCACCACCACATTTCCAACACTTTCTCAGCTTCACCTCCGTTCTCTGCCGTCATATCCAGACGTTCCGTTGGTTCCGCGTTCAGACTTCGAAGCACTTTGAGCGAGTTCGAAACCCAGTTTCTGATGAGAAAACCGCCTTGCTTGTGGACGTGTCGAATGTTCTTGCCTAGGTTAATGGCTGCCTCCTCTGTTGGAACACTATCCATCAGATCGTCTACATAATGGTTATGTTTAATTGACTTGACCGCTTCAGGAAACTCATTGGTGAATCGCTTGGCGTTGATATTCTTGACGAAGTGCGCAGTACATGGTGAACAAGCTGCTTCGAATGTCATCACCGTCAGTTCGTAGGTATATGGTTCTCCCATCTCGTCATTTCCCCAGAGGAAGCGTTGGTAGCGTTCGTCCTCCTGCCGGATGGCGATCTGATGGATCATTTCCATGATGTCGCCACATATGGCGATTTTGTGTTGCCTGAACTTATAGAGCACTGCGGTTAGAGGTGTCAGCTGATCCGGTCCCTTCAGTAGCAGTGAGTTTAACGATACTCCCTGGGTGGCGGTTTCAGCATCCCATACCTCATAGTCTAACCTTACCCGGTTTATTTGGGTTTTCGACGGGAAAGTCTGGCAGGTACCACGATTGTTCCCAGTAGTCACTTGACTCTTCCGGTGAAAGTTGCCGGGAGTACCCTTTCTCGAGATACTCATCGATTTTCCTGTTGAGTTTATCGGCTAACGATTGATCCTTCCTCATCCGTTTTTGGAGGCATTGAAGTCTTCGCCTCGCCATTGGGTAACTATTCGGCAGGCTGATGTCGTCATATTTCCAGAGACGTCCTGTCTCGAAGCGGTCGCCCTTATAGATCGTTCTTGTTTGCAGCAGATCAATGGCGCGGGCATCGTCGGTAGACAATGTGGTGGTTGCTGAAGGTACCGCGCCGAAGTTGTCAGCACGTAGGAAACTATCCACGACTTCATTTATGTTTCTGTCGCTGCATTCGCATATGTGATAGCTTCGACCCTCATTGGTGTCCGTATGCATGGTACCAAAATTCCCGTGAACTACCCATCCCAAGCGCGTTCTGGTGGCTGCCGGTTCGTGAGGTCCGCCTTCTCTGGACTTTAATGGGAGCCCCAGCTGGGCATTGTTAACGGAAATTAGGAGACGCGGGACTGCTTTACAGTACGAGTCGACCGGTATTCCACCAAGGTGACTAAACTCCTTTTGCAGCTCGTCCATACGAAGGGTTTGTGCTGGTAGGCCTAGGTTGCGCACGGTGTGAACGTCAGCGATCGAGAGTTTCCTTGCGTCTTTCCCCATGCCGGATATCTCGATATTAAGCAGTTGCGAGCTCCCTTCATACCTCGACGTATTTCCCGTCCATCTCAGGCACAGTGGCTGGCTCTTACCTTGAAGGTTCAGGAGTCTGGCCGTCTCCTCATCCATCAGCGTTACCGAGGAACCGTCGTCCATGAACGCGTATTACTTTAACATGACTCCATTACCGTACTGCTGAACTGGTACAATTCGAAGTAGTATAGGATCCGTCCGAAGACTACCAGCCCGTATTGCTTGTTGATGAGTGCCAACTGTTCCGGTATTCAGCCGCGGTGTTTTTACGTCCGGAGGATCGTTATGTAGAAGTGGGTGATGCTTCCGTGTGCAGCCATTTGTGCCACATTCGGTGTTAGACCTACAGCTCCGATTACCATGGTTCGTCAGGCACCGCCTGCACAATTTATGCTTTCGTACCTCTTCCCATCTGGCCCCACGTTCTAACTCCAGAAATCGCTTGCACCGCTGAATGGACAAGCAGCCGCCATCGCAGATACGACATGGTCTGTTGGAGCTGTCAAAGTGTTGCTCAGGCTTATCATAATGAGCGTGTAGTCGTCCCAGGTTCTTCCCGGTTTTCCTCCCGTCACCTTTGCCCCGATATCCTTTACTGGCTGCTAGTCCAAGCGGTGGTGATGTAAGCACTCCATTGGCTGCTGCAGACATTACGCGTATCCATGCGTTGAAGTCGATCAACGTGCACTTAGGTAGCGTTTGTCTGTGGATTCCCCAATTAAGGCGCATCGCCGGCGGAAGCTTTTCCACAAACTCTTGTAGCATCACAGGATTGCTAAGATAATCTTTTAATCTGGAGGACTCCGCTGTAGCACACAGGTGCTCCATCACTATGGCAAATCGAACGATGGTGTCCAGCTTCTCAACTTTCGGATTGGGTGCTTTGCGAACCGCCTGTATGAGAGCATTGACAACCAGCTCCGGTCTCCCGAAGAGTATCCGTAACGTCGACAGCACCCGCTGAAGGCAGTTAGGTTGGACCAACAGGCTTTTGACAGCTGCCAGAGCATCTCCCCTAAGGGCCTTACGAAGTCGTACGAGATTTTCCTCATCTGAGAACGCGCCCAGTTTGGAGTTACGATTGAAAGTAGCGATGAGCAGAGACCATTCGGCTGGATCACCGTCGAAGATAGGTAGATCTTGCATCATCAGGTGTCGCGCTGCGATTTCGTTCCGGCTTAAGCTCAGGTTCCCCGACCCAGTGTGGTTGAGATGAGAGTCCGCTGTGGATCTGGAGTTCTGCTCTAGGTAGTACTCATGTCGGGAGGTATCTTGATGATGGGTATCCGATCTAAGTCCGGCGGTAATATGCCGGTTGGCATCAGCTCCGGAACGGTTTAACCGCATGGACGCCTGTTGGCGTTCTCGCTCCATGGTTCCTCTCGAAGTAGCTTGAGGCTCCATCACTTCTGTTGAGTTACGTACAACCTCTTCCGTCGACATCCGATAACTGTTCGCCTCGGCTGTATTTGCCCAACTCCCAATCGCGCGTGCTGTTGGCAACCTCTCCACTTCCGAAACATCCTCCTCATCGTCGTCCGACTCAACCACCTTGTTTAGAATACTGTACTTCTTCTTTATGTAGTCCTCCTCCCTGGCTCGTTCTCTCGTTCTTCTCGCAGTTGTCTCAGCTCCTCAATTCTATTTGAAGTCTTCTTGTAGACAATCTGGATGAACTTTAAATCCTTGAGCAGTGGGAGAGCGGGTGCCGCCTTTCCGCAAATGAACCATCCCTTTTCTCATAAAGGGGGCCATTGCACGGTTCTCGGACAACGTGGAGTTGATCTATTTGAGCGAACTTTACAGCTGTAATGGAGGTGGGTCCACTGTGTTTGATCGGCGGTTGCGTGGATATTGGCCCACGATCGCATGTATTGCCATAAGTTTCATCCCTCCGAGATCCCCGTGGCTGGATCGCGGCAGCAGACATTTTCGTCTGCATGATATACAGGTATTACTGGTGTAGTTGTGTTATTAAAGTTGTACATCATTGGAATCGGCGAGCAACATCGTCGACGGTGGCACCGGTTCCGGATACCCTTGACTCGGCGAACCCTTCCCGGTAGTCATCGTGTGACACGTATAGGGGGGCGGGATGCCCACGACTGGCAACGGCTTAGGCAGCTCCAGGCTCGTGGCATCCGGCTGTAGGCGCACTGGCTGGGACTGTTGGCGGCGCTGATTCAACACCCGAAGCTGCAAAACGAATGGCTGTAGTTGGTCCTGATGCAAGCGACACGTAGGCGGTAGCAGGATCTCCACGGCTGGCAGCGACTTCGACCGCACTTGACGCAGATAATCCTGCATATGCAGCGTTGGTCGACAAAACTGACGCCCTGGTAACGTGGTTGAACGGAGGCGACACGTAGGCGGTAGCGGGATCTCCACGACCGGCAGCAGCCACGGCCGCAATAGGCGCAGACACATCCACTTCAGCGACACTGGTTGGCACAATTGGCTGGTCGCGTGCTGGCGCAGCTATTGTAAGTCGGGCAGCAAATTCGGCTCCCCTGGATCTACAATTTTCTGCAGTAGCGGTGGATCTAATCACCCTTGGCGACGCGTGGACGTTCGCAGGATCTCCACTACCGGCAGCAATTATAGGTGCACTCGGCGTAGAGAATCCTGCATCGACGACACTGATCGACACGATTGTTGAATCCCTATATTTGGTGGACAGCGGCGACACATGGGCGGTGACAGGATTCCCACAACTGGCATCTGCTACGGCCCCGTGAGGCGCAGGGAGTCCATCGTCGGCGACACTGGTTGGCACAATTGGCGTTCCACTAAATTCGGTTGCCGCTGTTGACACATGGACGGTAGCAGGATCTCCACGGCCGCTCTAGGCGCAGAGGCTCCTGCATCAGTGACAATAAGTGCAGCGATCTTAAAGGGCGCGGTGATGCTCGGCAAATTGGCTGATTCGTGTGTGAAATTACTGCACGCGGTTGATAACATCGCTGAAAACACGTTATGATTAATGGCACCTGGTGACGCCATTGATCCCGTTATAGCGGGACCTTGCGGTAATTTGGTATGTGGGCTGTATTGACTATGTTTCACTAAATTGGCGGAAACCCCTCCTGAAAGACTAAGCAAACTACTTCTGCACTTACCTGCACACGCTTCGCACACGTAGGTCTTGGACTCGATGAAGCTGTCCACACCGGCACACTGGAAATGCTGCCATGCATCACATGCGTCGCACTGCATCATGTCCCCCGCTGAATCTGGTCGGTTGCAGGAACGGCAGTTGAACTCTTCGTTGGGAGTTTGATTTCTCCTTGATTCCGCAGCCATCCCCGTTCTCGCCTTCCTCGGCATGTTGAAGATGCTAAGCCAGATGATCCACCGTTGATTTCCTCAAATTTTGTAAGATGTTGCAGCTATGGTGGCTGCAACCACACCTTTTCAATCAAACGAACGAGTATTCGTTGCGTTACAAAATCTTTATTGAAAATTCATACAGATTAGATAGATCAAATAATCAAAAAATTAGATAATTCAAATAATTACATTCAATAAGTTTACTTACTTGGTGTTACAATTTATTTAAGGGTACTAAATTTATTCGGCCATCTCAACGTGTCGACGCCGGTATGAGATTTAATCTATATAAGTACATTCATTTGACAGAAGGGTTTTCTGTCGCCTAATTTTCTGATAGTAGTGCCACCTCAGAGTGGATAGTGTAAACTACTTTACTAAAGGCGCGTTCACCGCAACACTATCGTAATGAAGTCCTATATAACAGGCCGAACTTGATAAGAGTGGACAATTTCCTAATCAGGATGATTCGCAGAAATGTTGCAATTATTCGAGATGTTAAATTTATGAGTAAGCAACACCAGAAATACTGGTGGTTAAAAGAAAGAGGTCCCTTGTCGATCCCTTTCGACCTGGGCTAGACTTCTGGCTAGTCGGCAAAGATGTTAGTCCCCATGGCTAACTTTCATCGCTTACTAGGTTTTAAGGTAGCATTAAGAATTAAAAAAAAAAACAAACACTTATATATAGAAATATGACTAAAATACAATGGAATGCATATATGTAAAGATAACTTACATAATAGAAATATATATATATATATATGGATCAAATCATGCATATATGCCTTCCACTTAGAGTTAAGCAGTTTAAGATTTACTTTTAAGGTAGGTTTAATTTTTAGGTTTAGGTTAAGAACAAAAAAAAATGTGCATATACTAAGTTTTTTGCTTTCTTTCAAAATTGGTCATAGTTTTCAAGTCCCCATAAATGCGTACTAGCAATGCTGTAAGTAGATAGGATAAGTCGAAAGACAAAGTTGAGATTTTAAGTTTAGCTTAGAGTGCCTGCAAAGGGCTGATAAGTTCGATCCAATAAGTTAGTACAGTTAGTTTTAGTAATTTTAGTCTACCACGGAAGAGTTTAAAGAAAACAGAATAAAATAATAATAGTTAATCGGATGGATGGAATTAGATACATGTACGACTTCGAGGCTTATTTGGCTCTCCCTAAATGTAAACAAAAGAAATAGGCCCCTAAAACTAAACAAGAATGTAATAAGGAACGTAGTGGGCATTATCACCGGCCACTGCCTTCTCGGTTTCGGTTGCAGAAGCTGTAGAGACGAGGAGGAGGAAGAAATTACGCTAGTATCCCATTTAGGTAGGTATACCATTAGGTAGTCTCCAGGTTTATTTCATTTTCGTCAGTGTATCCCCTTTTAAAAGTGGCGGGTGGAAAGCGCCGGGTTGTGATAGCACAAAGGATCCAACCAGGATCTAAATTGGCCACAACTGCTACAGTGGTGGCAATCACCTAAACCTAACCTAACCTAGAGCTACGATGGTCCAATCAGACGATATTTTTGCGTGGTGTGACTCGCAGATTGCACTCTCTTGTCAGAACAACAATCGTCGCCAACAGAGTCGTAGAGATTCAAGAGCTCACTGACTGTCTGGCTGTAGAGGCTTTGAAGAACAATAAAGTAATGAATAGAGGGATTGCTAGGTGGTGGTCGCGTTTGTCAGAGTACGACTTCATCATTCAGCACAGACAAGGGAAGCTAATGCAAAATGTGGTTAGTAGACAATCAATTGAAACACACAGCCTTGTAAAACCTGCCCATAGTAGTGTTTTGCAAATACAATAAATTAATAGAAATATTAAATAAACTTAAATTGGGCAGAAATGATAGTGGCACAAAACAGTTGCGGATCGAAAATTTTGTGCCAAATAGATCCAGAACTGGATAATACCGAGACATGGAAACGAGATCGTTTCCTTCTAAGGATGGCCGAATGAAACAGTGTGGTCTCTGCCACTGACGTCAAGACAGTTACCGCAATCCAGTGGCGAACTAACAGCGGGTCCCTTGATGTCGGCGAGGATACAACAGCACGATGCCTACTGTGTGTGTGATGGAGATCGATGGGAGAAAAGTAGCAGTAGCCGCAGTCGCAGTAGCAGTCGCACTGTAGATCGACACGTAGCGAGCGATAGCTTAGTTGTAAAAAAAAATAGTGACTCTTGCGTTGAAAAAGTTCTTGAGTTTATTAGCTTAACACGATTTTAAGTTTGTTTATCAAACTCTATTCTGGTTTTACTAGATGCTTACCTTCTGCTGCGTCTTCAGCAACATCATTTTCTTCTCCAATTGGACAAATCGCCTCCCTGTCTGCTACTATCACGACAGTGCCTCTCTTCGGTTTAGGACTTTCTCCACGGTCGATCAGCAACAAAGTAAATGCAAGAGGCCCCAACGAATTTTCTAACATTTCGTGACATTTTTGGAATCCAAAAACGTGTACGTAAATTTGGTAGAATTTTATCCCATCCCACGTGACGGTTGTCTTCATGGTAACGTCTCATAATTGTACCCTTATTTTGTATTGCGATATAGTAATTAATTTGTATGACGTAATTTGCGGTCGTCTGTACATCATTCTATTGCAGTTTGGTGATTTTTGTAACCTCAGTGACTGCCCGATATCAAGCCAGCAAGGGTCTTGAGTTGCGTACAATTTTTTACGGGTGGGTTTCGGCTTACCACAACGAGTGTTGCCAGTTCTTTACTGTGAAACTGTGATACTCGTATGGCCTTGTATCTTAGCTATATTATGCGACTACTACTACTACTCACTCGCTGGAACAAGATAGCACCATACCTAATGGAACTCCATTCAGATGTAGAACTCATGTATGTAGTTCAGTTGGCAGATCTGGGTTAAAGAATACGGCCGTTTTGTTAGCTGATTGATAATATAATGCCTAGCTTCTTCACATTTACAGGTCCATTCGAACCTTGCGTTCATTTTCGTCTTTGCCGCAAGTTATTGTATGAACTTTCTTAAATAGTTCACCAATCCCAAGAACTTTCTTACTTCTTTAACATCTGATGGACTCTAAGAATCTTGAAGAGGATTGAATTTAGACTTATAGCGTAGTATGCCATTTCTCGAAACTTGTTTGCAAAAACTTACACTTTTTGATATTTAGAGAAAATCCATTCTCTGTGTGTGCTTTAAGAACCAAACCTAATCGCACCAACACGTCATCCCAATAGAGCAGACATATTTTGTCTTTTAACCCTCCAAGAGCTTTCTGCATGGCACGTTGAAAAACTGCCGCAGCAGTGGCCAGCCCAAGTAGCATCCTTAGGTTCTCAACTTGGACGTCAGGGTGACTAAAACGGTCTTCTCGACCGATCTTTTCCTATCGGGATTTGTGAAAATGGACTTCGTGACAACTGGTCACATTGATCATCAATACCACCTTTCTTTTTCACCAATATATCGGGGATAGCAAATGGTGAACTACTCTCACGGTTGATGTTTTTTTTTTTTCTTTAATTCATTCTCCTTCACAATATTTCTCTCCGATTAAGCAATGTGGTAAGGACGGTAGTTAACAACGGCGTCTTTTATCAAACGTATTTTTAAGGCACCTGTGTTAACCTCCTTTGTTGGCATCCCGGATTTGGGAACATTTACCAAGCACAAACAAAAACACACTCAAGCACGAATTTTGTTCCATTTTTGTCATTAAGGCCGCCTTGACACTGTTTCTCTGATTCTCTGATTTGGTTGATATCATCAACCGTTATTACTAATTGTTCGGTTTCGGCATTGAAAAGCTTTCCTTTCTTTAGCAAAAAAAAGCTTTTCAATTTTATATTACCGGAACGAACTCACCGATTTTCTTTGGTGAAAATATCGATAGCAAGCACATACAACGACGGGTAAGTTCAAATCACATACATACAATTGAGAAGTTATGAGGAGACGGTTTCTTTTTTTTACTCTAATCAGGATTACAAAATGGTAGCACATAACACTAGTTATCGGGAATCTTCCCTTTTTTTTTCTTAGTAGCACAATCTTCCTTTTCCACTTTTTAATTTCTTCACTCCACTTTTTTCTTCACTCCACTGTAGATCGACACGTAGCGAGCGATAGCTTAGTTGTAAAAAAAAATAGTGACTCTTGCGTTGAAAAAGTTCTTGAGTTTATTAGCTTAACACGATTTTAAGTTTGTTTATCAAACTCTATTCTGGTTTTACTAGATGCTTACCTTCTGCTGCGTCTTCAGCAACATCATTTTCTTCTCCAATTGGACAAATCGCCTCCCTGTCTGCTACTATCACGACAGTGCCTCTCTTCGGTTTAGGACTTTCTCCACGGTCGATCAGCAACAAAGTAAATGCAAGAGGCCCCAACGAATTTTCTAACATTTCGTGACATTTTTGGAATCCAAAAACGTGTACGTAAATTTGGTAGAATTTTATCCCATCCCACGTGACGGTTGTCTTCATGGTAACGTCTCATAATTGTACCCTTATTTTGTATTGCGATATAGTAATTAATTTGTATGACGTAATTTGCGGTCGTCTGTACATCATTCTATTGCAGTTTGGTGATTTTTGTAACCTCAGTGACTGCCCGATATCAAGCCAGCAAGGGTCTTGAGTTGCGTACAATTTTTTACGGGTGGGTTTCGGCTTACCACAACGAGTGTTGCCAGTTCTTTACTGTGAAACTGTGATACTCGTATGGCCTTGTATCTTAGCTATATTATGCGACTACTACTACTACTCACTCGCTGGAACAAGATAGCACCATACCTAATGGAACTCCATTCAGATGTAGAACTCATGTATGTAGTTCAGTTGGCAGATCTGGGTTAAAGAATACGGCCGTTTTGTTAGCTGATTGATAATATAATGCCTAGCTTCTTCACATTTACAGGTCCATTCGAACCTTGCGTTCATTTTCGTCTTTGCCGCAAGTTATTGTATGAACTTTCTTAAATAGTTCACCAATCCCAAGAACTTTCTTACTTCTTTAACATCTGATGGACTCTAAGAATCTTGAAGAGGATTGAATTTAGACTTATAGCGTAGTATGCCATTTCTCGAAACTTGTTTGCAAAAACTTACACTTTTTGATATTTAGAGAAAATCCATTCTCTGTGTGTGCTTTAAGAACCAAACCTAATCGCACCAACACGTCATCCCAATAGAGCAGACATATTTTGTCTTTTAACCCTCCAAGAGCTTTCTGCATGGCACGTTGAAAAACTGCCGCAGCAGTGGCCAGCCCAAGTAGCATCCTTAGGTTCTCAACTTGGACGTCAGGGTGACTAAAACGGTCTTCTCGACCGATCTTTTCCTATCGGGATTTGTGAAAATGGACTTCGTGACAACTGGTCACATTGATCATCAATACCACCTTTCTTTTTCACCAATATATCGGGGATAGCAAATGGTGAACTACTCTCACGGTTGATGTTTTTTTTTTTTCTTTAATTCATTCTCCTTCACAATATTTCTCTCCGATTAAGCAATGTGGTAAGGACGGTAGTTAACAACGGCGTCTTTTATCAAACGTATTTTTAAGGCACCTGTGTTAACCTCCTTTGTTGGCATCCCGGATTTGGGAACATTTACCAAGCACAAACAAAAACACACTCAAGCACGAATTTTGTTCCATTTTTGTCATTAAGGCCGCCTTGACACTGTTTCTCTGATTCTCTGATTTGGTTGATATCATCAACCGTTATTACTAATTGTTCGGTTTCGGCATTGAAAAGCTTTCCTTTCTTTAGCAAAAAAAAGCTTTTCAATTTTATATTACCGGAACGAACTCACCGATTTTCTTTGGTGAAAATATCGATAGCAAGCACATACAACGACGGGTAAGTTCAAATCACATACATACAATTGAGAAGTTATGAGGAGACGGTTTCTTTTTTTTACTCTAATCAGGATTACAAAATGGTAGCACATAACACTAGTTATCGGGAATCTTCCCTTTTTTTTTCTTAGTAGCACAATCTTCCTTTTCCACTTTTTAATTTCTTCACTCCACTTTTTTCTTCACTCCACTGTAGATCGACACGTAGCGAGCGATAGCTTAGTTGTAAAAAAAAATAGTGACTCTTGCGTTGAAAAAGTTCTTGAGTTTATTAGCTTAACACGATTTTAAGTTTGTTTATCAAACTCTATTCTGGTTTTACTAGATGCTTACCTTCTGCTGCGTCTTCAGCAACATCATTTTCTTCTCCAATTGGACAAATCGCCTCCCTGTCTGCTACTATCACGACAGTGCCTCTCTTCGGTTTAGGACTTTCTCCACGGTCGATCAGCAACAAAGTAAATGCAAGAGGCCCCAACGAATTTTCTAACATTTCGTGACATTTTTGGAATCCAAAAACGTGTACGTAAATTTGGTAGAATTTTATCCCATCCCACGTGACGGTTGTCTTCATGGTAACGTCTCATAATTGTACCCTTATTTTGTATTGCGATATAGTAATTAATTTGTATGACGTAATTTGCGGTCGTCTGTACATCATTCTATTGCAGTTTGGTGATTTTTGTAACCTCAGTGACTGCCCGATATCAAGCCAGCAAGGGTCTTGAGTTGCGTACAATTTTTTACGGGTGGGTTTCGGCTTACCACAACGAGTGTTGCCAGTTCTTTACTGTGAAACTGTGATACTCGTATGGCCTTGTATCTTAGCTATATTATGCGACTACTACTACTACTCACTCGCTGGAACAAGATAGCACCATACCTAATGGAACTCCATTCAGATGTAGAACTCATGTATGTAGTTCAGTTGGCAGATCTGGGTTAAAGAATACGGCCGTTTTGTTAGCTGATTGATAATATAATGCCTAGCTTCTTCACATTTACAGGTCCATTCGAACCTTGCGTTCATTTTCGTCTTTGCCGCAAGTTATTGTATGAACTTTCTTAAATAGTTCACCAATCCCAAGAACTTTCTTACTTCTTTAACATCTGATGGACTCTAAGAATCTTGAAGAGGATTGAATTTAGACTTATAGCGTAGTATGCCATTTCTCGAAACTTGTTTGCAAAAACTTACACTTTTTGATATTTAGAGAAAATCCATTCTCTGTGTGTGCTTTAAGAACCAAACCTAATCGCACCAACACGTCATCCCAATAGAGCAGACATATTTTGTCTTTTAACCCTCCAAGAGCTTTCTGCATGGCACGTTGAAAAACTGCCGCAGCAGTGGCCAGCCCAAGTAGCATCCTTAGGTTCTCAACTTGGACGTCAGGGTGACTAAAACGGTCTTCTCGACCGATCTTTTCCTATCGGGATTTGTGAAAATGGACTTCGTGACAACTGGTCACATTGATCATCAATACCACCTTTCTTTTTCACCAATATATCGGGGATAGCAAATGGTGAACTACTCTCACGGTTGATGTTTTTTTTTTTTCTTTAATTCATTCTCCTTCACAATATTTCTCTCCGATTAAGCAATGTGGTAAGGACGGTAGTTAACAACGGCGTCTTTTATCAAACGTATTTTTAAGGCACCTGTGTTAACCTCCTTTGTTGGCATCCCGGATTTGGGAACATTTACCAAGCACAAACAAAAACACACTCAAGCACGAATTTTGTTCCATTTTTGTCATTAAGGCCGCCTTGACACTGTTTCTCTGATTCTCTGATTTGGTTGATATCATCAACCGTTATTACTAATTGTTCGGTTTCGGCATTGAAAAGCTTTCCTTTCTTTAGCAAAAAAAAGCTTTTCAATTTTATATTACCGGAACGAACTCACCGATTTTCTTTGGTGAAAATATCGATAGCAAGCACATACAACGACGGGTAAGTTCAAATCACATACATACAATTGAGAAGTTATGAGGAGACGGTTTCTTTTTTTTACTCTAATCAGGATTACAAAATGGTAGCACATAACACTAGTTATCGGGAATCTTCCCTTTTTTTTTCTTAGTAGCACAATCTTCCTTTTCCACTTTTTAATTTCTTCACTCCACTTTTTATTTTTCTTCAGTTACACACAGTCCTCCAGAAGGAAAATTGCTTTCAATAAGACAAACTTTACACAATTCTGAGCTGCGACCTACATGGCTGGCCAGAACTTTCTGATTCTGCCAGCACTCACTAATTTGTATTTATGTTCATGGATTGTAAAACATACACATACGCCCCAGTTGTTCTTCGGCTTTCAAAATGGACCGACGCATTTTCTTTTTTCTCTTTTCTTTCTCCTGCCTGAAAGTAGAACGCGAGAACACAAAAAGAATTGACAGTGGCTTTCGTAATATAGAAGTAGCCTAGTGCGTAGTGGACGAGACGAAGCAGCAACCAGCCAAGACGGAGAAATGCCCTCCGATCAATGCCTTCGGACTGGAGAGGAAGGGCGTTGACATACTAGGAAGTTGGCCACAAACCAGTCTTTATTAAGTACAAGGGTCCACTACGAGTTTCTGTCCATTCCTTATCAATGGCAGACTATCACGTAGTCAAAGAAAGGCTAGCGGTGTCGGCGGCCGAGTTTTTTCTTACACCTCAAAAGGGGAAAATGTACAGACCATGCTCCTTAAGGACGTGGATCCCGTCACTGATCCCGATGACATCCTCGCTTTGCTGCGCCAAGTGCAGAGCGAAGATGTTCAGGTCCAGGTAGGGGTTAAGCCCTACGGGGTGGGGGTTAAGCCCTTCATCACTGTGGCATCGAGAAGGGAGAATAGGAAACATAGGTTCTTCCTGGTTCAGGTCACCCCAGACAGCAAACTAGACAGCCTTAAAAAAATTGCCGAATTAAGCTCTCTGTCTGTTAAATGGGATACATTGAAAACAGACTAAGAATACACTCCAGTGTGCTCAGTGCCAGAAGTTTCGGCATGCCGCGGTGAACTGCAACCTACAGTCTCGCTGCATCAAATGCTCAGGAACCCACAAAAGAGGGGAATAATCTTTAGGGACGGATAAAGTTAACGATAGTAGCAAGCTAACATGCTTACTCTGTAAGACCAGCGGGCACCCTGCTAACTATCGGGGATGTCCTAAGGTCCAAGACAAGAAATCAGAAAAATTATAGAGAGCACCAATGCGCCGTGCTCCGACAATGCCGAAGGCAGCCCCGGTCCTAGTGCCCAGGCAGCCTGAGGTCCCCACGGATATGAGCTCCATCTTGCTGGCAATACAAGCACAGGTGGCCCACATCCAAAAGAGCCTCGCTGAACAAGCTGAGCGTACAGCCCGGCTAGAACAATGATTCCTTCAACAAGCTACCCGAGTGGACTTTATCTGCTCGGAGCTTTTTGGCGCATAAGCGCAATATTCAATATGATGACTGCGCGCGAGTCACGTTCGGAAGCGAAAAATATTTTTAACAAACCTTAACTCTTTATTCTTTAATACCGAGTTTGTCGGTGGTCTACCGTTCACTGATTCCAGCATGTATGCATCAACCTAATTCATGTATAACAGTTAACATTAGTTGAGACAAACAAACAAGTGAAGAAAAATATGGAAAAGGACGCTACTGAACAAATAGTAGAATGGCGGAATAGGGAAGGACGTAAGCATATATGGGGAATGAGAAGCTAGTAAAGACGACAAGTGCATAGATGCATGTTGCTATGTTACAGGAGCTGGAACGTGTTGCTACACGTAACTCCTCCCACCGAAGATTCGATTTCAATTGAGAGAAATCGGTAAAATAAACATAACATTAGAATAAGAAAATGACAAGTCATATACGTAAGTAGTAATAGCTTAGTGCCTAACTAATAATTAATAAATAATCCCTATTCATTTTTATGCTTTATATACACGTATATATTCTAAGAACTGAAAATTATAATTGCATATATTTTCTATTTTTAGAATTTATTTATTTTATTTTATCTTACTAATTTTTTTTTCTTATTGTTCGTGTTATATTTTACAATCTTTGTTGCGTGAAAAATGTTCTGAGTATCTATATTTATATTTTTTACAATAGAAACAGGATATTCTATATGTCTATAGATTATAAATAACAATAAACATTACTAAATTTGTTCTATTCTTACCAACGCTTAGGTATACCCCGATATTCCCTCGAAGTTCCTGGCCGACGAATGCTATTGTTTCATTGTATCACAACTCATATTTGGAAGGCTACTTGTTCCCTATCACTTTTAACATAATATGTACAGTATATAAATGTTTGCAACTACCCTTTCTATATCCCCTCGAAATGGGTGCCACTTATGTTTTGCATCACTTGTCAACATTTGATCAACGTTGCATTTATTTATATTTTATTTCTTTATTTCTATAATTATCATTCTCTTTTAATTATCACTTTGTTCACATAAAGATTGTAACTTCCACTTCGATATTCTCTCCATGTGTACACACCTTTTTTGTTTTACACGTATTAAGTGTTACTCATTTTTTTAATTTATTTACGCAATTTTTTAATTTTATATCTTTAACTTTTTTTATTAATTATTCTTCCATTTATTTCACAAGTAAATTTTGACTTTTTCTAAAGTTATTGAAATACTTAATGTTATCCGGGAATATGAATACTTCATTCACATATGTATATCAAATTTTTCAATATCTTATATACTATTTGAATATATTTTACCTAGGACTCAATTTGTTTATTATTTGGTTATATTCGAACAATATATTTGCTTTGTTAAAACTTTATTGCAATTTTGTTGTTATACTTAAGCAAGAATGTAAAATTAATATTCATGTCTGATAATTATGTATTATGTTATGTATAATTTATCACATAAATCTTTCTTTTCTTACGTGTATTATTAATTATTTTCTATTATTACTTAAGAAGCGTAGACTTCTGTTTTTTCTATTATTACTTAAGAAGCGTAGACTTCTGTTACTTTTCACCTCGCATAATAAGTATTTGTAATATTCTTTAACCTACTTATTATATTTATTATTTATTATTTATATATATATTTATTATATTATTATATTTATTATATTATTATATTTATTATATTATTATATATTTATTATATCTCTTTTTTGCATGATGATGAAAACGACTCATTGGCAACTTCCTTTTCACCATATCCTTTTTTTAATGTCTTTACATTTATTTATGCTACAATATATCTCTTTTAATGTGTATTTATCGTATTTAAGGTTTAAGTTCACATAATTTTAATCATATGTTATTTATAACTGCTTATCCGTTCGTTTTTTTACTACATTTTTGTTATTTGATTTAAAATAATAATATAGAATCTTGTTAGTATACATATGTTTTTACTTTTAATTCATTTCTCTAAACTTGACGCTGTTTCCACGTGTAGTTTTCCGTATAAGATCTGCAGCGCCATAATCCTGTACATAATGCTGTTTAATAATGCTCTGAATAATGCACATTATCCGGAGCATTGGAAAACGGATATTGTGCAACCCATATCCAAGTGAGGAAAAGATTCATCGAATTCTTGCAACCTCCGGTCAATTAGTCTCCTTCCGAACATCAGTAAGGTATTCGAGAAGGTGATCAATAGAGCCTTGATCAACTGGACTGAGGACAAACATATTATTCCGGATAACCAATTCGGTTTCAAAGCGGGACATGACAGTATTCATGCCGCATCGAAACTGGTGTCGGATATACAATGGAACAAAAACCAAACAGGTATTTTGAGTTAAAAAATGGTCTCCAAAAGGGTGCCGTTAATTCGCCGATCCTGTTCAACATTTACTTGGGCGATCTGATAAGTTATCTTCCTCACGTAATTGTTTATGCCGATGACTTGATCGTGTACAGATCAGGCAAAAAGGTCGAGGAAATAACAACTCTCACGCAGTGTGACTTCAATTCATTCTTGAGAAGCTGCGATGACTGGAAGTTGAGTATCAACTTCCGGTAGTCGGAAATCATTCTGTTCAGGACGCCGTTGTATAAGGCCTCGGCGGATACGAAAAAGAATTGGCGAAAGGGGAACCCCTAGCGGGAATGCAGTCAGATACCTGGGGATCTGGCTAGATCAGTATCTATATTTTCTCTCTCTGGCCAGGCCCCGAGGCGCTTTCGCCCTTACAATGAGACTGTTTTACAAGGTCTAACTCGATGCGAGGGTAAAGGTAATCTGCTACATGGGCCTCATTCGGCGAATGCTCACCTATGGCTGTGGTGCAACGTGAGTGCAAGCTTAATGGAGAAGATGCCGTTGTTCGAGACGGCTTGTCTAAGGGATTGCCTTCGCCTTTCTAGAACTCCAGAGTCCGAGAGAATAAAATTCTATTCTAATGAGGTCTTATACAACAGGGCAAACCTGATAAGATTGGACAATTTTCTGTTGAAGCTGATTCGCGGTCATACTGCTAGAGCGATGAACTCGTACAGAAACTTGATAGATAAGCACAGTCTGATACAAGACGTAAATGCGGTTCCGCTCATCTACTACATCGCCAGATTAACTGTGGATGGCTGACTCAACCACGACCGTTCCGTCGCACAACTAGCTGAGGAGGGTCTCCTCCGCCAGTCGGTCATAGACCGTTGAACAATACACAAGTGTTTCGACTTCGTTAAGCCAAGTAACCAGAAAAAAGTAAAGTAAAGTGAATTAATGCAACCGACACAAAGATCCGCATCAAGAGCGTGGTCAAGTGCGTAGAGCTGACAGCTATGAAGCTCCCGAACGAGGTGGAAGGACTGGAGGAGTTTGTCCAACGGCACCCATATAATTATAATAAGACCCGCTGTCCACGCTTCTCCAGGACTTTATCCACAGAACTACGTTCGAGTGGGATCAATCCGCCGACAAACAGAAAACTGACGAACGAAGAGGTTGACAGGTATTTTATACAAATGGACGAAGTGGTTAAACGTGCGATGGAAAAAACAATCCCGAAGGTGGTTCAAATCGATAAGAGCGATGTTTATTGAAATGCTACCATCGATTCACATGACAAAAGGAGACTGCTATCAAGACCCAAACTCTTGCATAGGCGGTTTAAAGATCCGAAAATGCGGTGGTCAGAGCATTAAAGTCGGTGATCAAGAACCTCTAACAATTAATTCGCGTTAACTACAGCTTGGCTATAAGCTTGCACTGGGGCAACAAAATCTGGGCTGTACGATCCAACAACCCGGGTATGTTCCCGCAAGTAAATAAAATATTTCGGAGGAAAGATCAAAACGACATTCAAATCGTTAGACTTCTTAGGACGACAACAACGAACAATTACTGACTTCAGTTGGCATCGATCCAGATGAGGCAGTGCTAGACAATGATTTCTTTCCAGTCGAAGATCCCCAAGAGAAGGTTACAGCTATGGTACGCTAAACGAGGTTAGTAAACCGAATCACGATCTGGAGAACAGAGTCTTGCTAAACCACTTCTATCTCCGCAATGAGATAAGTCAATGGCGATCAGAGAATCCAGGTTTCGCCAGGTTCCATGACGCGAACACGGCACATAGTGCCGTCGCCAATGATGGGAATCACATCTTGATTTCTCAAGAAGATCCAGGGTATCCTCCATTCGCTGAGGAAGAAAAAGTCAGTGGGAATCGATGGAATACCGAACATTGTGCTTCGCCATCTTCCCCCGAAAACGGTCCAAATTTACACAACCGTGTTCAACAATGCGCTGAGTAATGCAAATTTCCCGGTGCGCTGGAAAATAGATGTTATTTAAAATATTCCTAAACGGGACATACACAAGGGTATCCCTACAAATCTCCGCTCGATCAGTCTTCTTCCCTGAGTAAGCAAGGTTTTTGAAAAGGTAGTCATTCGATTTCTGAAGAAATGGATGTATGAAAAGATAATCATACCAGACAACGAGTTCATATTCCGAAAGGGACACGAAACCATCCATTCCGAGTCAAAACAAGTGTCCGACATACAATGTAATAAAAACAAAAATCAGTGCTCGGGTGCGTGTTTGATTGCCTGTTTGAAGAAGGCGTTAGACACCGTTTGGCGTAAGTGAACCAATGCTATACATGGTCTATGACATGATAACAGGTAGACAGTTCGTTTAAAAATGGTGACGTAACTTCCACTACGTTCTTTAACATTAAAAGCGGGCCATCGGTTCCCCGATCTTGCTTTCTATATACACTGCAGATCTTATAGGTTCCATGCCGCAATTAATTGCGAACACCGATGACCTCGTTGCGTACAGATCATGTCCGAAGGTCGAGGTAATAAACATCTTGTTACAGCGTGACTTCGAGAAGCGATTTTGCGACGATTGGAAGTTGCTTATTATCTGCAACAATCTGCTACATGGCCCTAGTACGGCCAATTATGGGGTACGGTTGTCCATTGTGGTTCAACGTGAGTCCTTCCCAGATGGAAAAGGAGAGGGTGTCCGAGAGGCAGTGTCTTAGGAGCTGTCTCCGTCTGTATCGTACACCCGAGTCTGAGTACAAGAAGTACTATACTAACGAGGTTTGTATATTTTATTATTAAACTGATCAGAAGGCACATGGCAAACGGCGCACGTCTATGACCTCTACCAACATTCTGATCTTTGGGGCTTACTACTCCAATAATATTTACAATGAAAGGGTGCGCCTTAACGGCTTTATTCCTCCCGAATAATTCCTCTATCTAGACACAATTGGCATTATGCAGGATCTACAAGGATGTCCTATCATCTTCCATGTCATGCGCCGAACAGTGGATAGGCGACTTCAATACGAACCGGATGTCGTTCGCACCAACGAGGATCTCCTCCGGTTTAGTACAGCGATCCCCGCTCGAGATAGGAAAGAGTCTGCCAAAAAACGGCAATTTTACCGGTGGTTAAACCAAAACCAGCCTACGCCACCGCTTGCTTTTCCACAGGATCAGATAGTTGACCAGAGTGGCCAGCTTACAAAGTTTTTAAGGTAGCTTTAAGAATAAAACAAAAATAAAATAAAAAAAAATATAAAACAAAAAAATCAAAAAAATTGAAACAAAAACAAAAAAAGGTAAACCACGGCGTATAAATTGCATATGTTAGGCATATACACAACATATACGCCCTGGTGCACGTGTCCATACTGTTACGGACATAGTTAAGTTAGTATTAAGTTCTATGTTATGTTAAGTAAGTATAAGGTATAGGTGTAAGTAGTTGAGTAAAGCCAAGTTTTTTATAAGTTTTCTTGGCATATAAAAAAAATGTTATAATAGATTGTCTCAATTACTAAAAAAAACATAGATTAAGCCGAAAGGCACAGTTATAATGTTGTTAAGATTAGCTTTGAGTAAATGCTTTAGGGGTTCAGTAGGTTACCCTTTTTTTTTTTCTTCCCAAGGCCAAGCACTTAATTTAATCATTGCATTGGCAAAGTAAGTGCAAAGTATGGAAGAGAACGGGCAGTCCACTCGCATAGAAGCGGACGGAGTAAAACAACAACCGGTGGCAGAGGAATCAGGCCACCAACAAACAGTTGCTCAAGAGAGTACGGCGAAGAGAAGGAGGAATAACAGACCTCCTCCAATTAGAAACGACGGAACACTAACGCGTCACCGAAGGAGGAAGGGAGTGCAGCGTTGACGTCATCGAACGAGACATGGATTTCATGCATTTAAGGAAACTTCGTGCAAGCACTCTCGCAAGAAGAAAGAGAGAGGAAGAGCAAAAGGTTCTACGCGTCGGGCAACAACAACAACAGTTGCCTTGCGACAATCAGCCGCAAAAATGACGCTTCAACAACAACTGCAAGCTGCAAAAAAGCAGAAGAAGCAGCACCAACAAACAGCAGCTCAGCCACAATCAGGCAGGCAGCAGCTCAACAGCATAAGCAACTACAACAGAAGCCAGTCCAGCAACATAACCAAGCAACAGCAGAAAAGCCGAAGCAACAGCGAAAGACACAGCGTCCAGCAGTCGCTGTTGCAGACAGCAGAGAACAAAAAAGGACAAGGTACCACCGATTAACGTGTTCGAGGAGGATGTTCTACAAGCTGCACAGGTATGTAGGAAGGCCGTAGGTAGTGGTAATTTTAGCATTAAAAAATAAAGGTATTAACAAATTTGCAATTCAGTGCAAGACAGTGAACCAGCATAATAGGGTGAAAAGGGCTCTAACAGTTTCGACGACGGAGTTCTTTTCTTTCACACCGAAAGTTGAAAAACTTCAGACAATGTAGCTGAAGTTATACGTGCCGCTTGGACTGGAAAAGGTCTTCCAACTGCTCAAATAGCAAGTGTTGGTGGTGTCGAGATCGTCGGGGTCAAGCCCTTCACCACAGCAAAGGCAAAGAGGGAGGGGCGGACACTTCCCTTTTATATTGTTTAGATGACACCAGACAGCAAGCCCGGTAATCTATATGACATCGAAACAAAAGAAGACTGGGATTGCATATGGGAGATCATACGAAGGAGCGATGGCATTCTACAATGCGTTCGCTGCCAAAGCTTTGCGCACGCCGCGGCGAATTGCCGAATGCAGCCTCAATGGGTGAAGTGCAGTCAAAACCACAAGGCTGAGGACTGTCCGCTGGGGAAAGAGGGAACAACTAACAAAAGTCAGCTTAAGTATTCTGCGGGAATGCGGGGCACACCGCCAACTATAGAGGTTGCCCCAAGTTCCAAGAGCGGAAGCAGCCCCCAGTGAAAAATCCACTCGGGGCAGCCATACCCGTCACCCCTCAATTGACATACGCCCAAATGGCGTCTGGCCAGGGGAGCACGGAAAAGCCGCAACTACCGAAGGTAGTGCTGCAAGCGCCAGTACCAAAAGCGCACAAACCAGCGCCCGAATGGAAAGCGTCCATTGAAAGGCGTATGGCTCGGTTAGAGGAGGTCGGCCAAATTCTGGCGCTCCTACAGAACCCAGCACGTCTACAGTCCTAATGGCTGCACAGACGGAGAGTTCCTATAAGATCCCTGCAGTGAATGCAAATTCAGCCCAATTCCAGTGGTGGAGGCAGCGATCTTCATTAAAATTAACAGAAAACATAAAGTAGTGTATAGTGTTGAAGTACGAAGGTTTCAGAAGTTGGAGTCTTGCAACGTGTGCATTTCGCTCCGCAGTGGAACGAGTTTGCATGCGGTGTCGGTCTACTCCTCTGGCAATCCTAGTTCCAACTATATCAGAGCTCGATTCACTCTTTCGATGTCTGAGGCTGGACTCGGAGGAGAACTATTTTATTTTGGCCGAGGACGTTAATGCCCGACATGCTTATAAAGCTGGTTTTGCTTACACAGTGTCGAGTATAGACTCGATTTGAAAGCAACAGAGATTTCGTCCTATTCCAGAAGCGGCTAGTATCTGGATCTCCTGCTGTCAGACGCAAGACTGCAGCTAACAGACACAAACTCACAAACGGTTAACGTTTTGAACACTTTCGTGCATCTCAGTGCCCATAGCGGACTCAGTGCCGAAATCAAGATCCCCAACGATATTGCGGAATTAGGAGAGTTTGTTCAAATCTACCCCTACAATTACATTAGGGCTCGATGGCCACGCTTCGCCAAATGACGAGAGCACTCTCTTCTAACGCGCTCCAGATACAGTCCAATAGAAACTTGTCAAACAAATCAAAAAAAAGTCAAAAAAAAAGATTGATATGTATCTAATTCAATTGGACGACACAATTAAACAAACGATGGACATTACTATACCACGGTATACACGGACAAACAACGAAAACTTGTACCGCAATGCGACAATCGATGCACTCCACCAACGAAAAAATAGACTCCTGAAAGATTTAAAACTTTGTACAGACGCTATACTGAAACGGTTTACAGACGGTTTACAGTCGAAACTGGTGTCGGATATTCAATGGAACAAGAGCCACAAATAATGTACGGGTGCCTGCTTGATTGACCTGGAGAAGGCCTTTGACACCGTATGGTTAGAAGGTCTTTTCTGCAAGCTCAATCGGCTAGGTATTAGCAATCCACTGTAGTACCTACTGTGTACCATGCTTACCGGTAGACGGTTCGTCGTCAAAAATGGCAACGTGACCTCGACAGGTATACTTCAAGTTAAAAATGATCTCCAACAGGGTGCCGTTAGTTCCCCGATCCTGTTCAACATTTACTTGACCGATCTGTTAAGTTCTCTTCCTCATACAATTGCGTGATCAGGCAAAAAGATCGAGGAAATCACTACTCTTACGCAGGGTGACTTCGATTCATTCATGAGAAGTTGCGACGACTGGAAGTTGAGTATCAACTTCCGGAAGTCGGAAACCATTCTGTTCAGGACGCCGTTGTTTAAGGCCTCGGGGTATACGAAAAAGAATTGGCGAAAGTTCGCAATCATTGGAAGACACGGGGAACCACTGGCGCAAAAGACTGTAGTCAGATACCTGGAAATCTGGCTAGATCAGTATTTATGTTTTAATAAACATATAGATGCTGCTCTGTTCGGGACCCGAGGCGCTTTTGTCCTTACAAAGAGACTGTTCTACAACAGCCAACTCGATACGAGGGTGAAGGTTATCTGCTACATGGCCCTCATCCGGCCAATGCTCACCTATGGAAGCCCCGTGTGGTTCAACGTGAGTGCAAGCTTAATGGAAAAGATTCGGTTGTTCGAGAGGGCTTGTCTTACGGCTGGCTTTCGCCCTTATAGTACATACAATTCTATTCCAATGAGGTCTTATATAAGAGGCCAAACCTGATAAGAGTGGACAATTTCCTGTTGAAGTTGATTCGAGGTCACACTGCTAGAGCGATGAACTCGGTCAATGCTCTGATCTCGGGGCTTACTACCCCAGTCACACGACACAACGGCTTTGTCCCCCCAGAAGCATTCCTCTATTTTGACATGCATGGTCTGATACAAGACATAAATGCGGTACCGCTCTTCTTTCATACCGCCCGTTCAACTGTGGATGGGCGACTCAACCACGACCGCTCCGTCACACAACGAGCTGAGGAGGGTCTCCTCCGGTTAAGTATGGCGGTCTCCAGGCGGGATATACGGGATGATGCAATGCAGCATCGAATATTGTGGTGGCTGGGGAGCGAAGGAACTCCCTCGTCGAACCCTAGTAGCACAGACCCTCTCATGGGGAGTCCGCCAATGTCTTGCAGCGAATCAATCCTGCAACCTACAGCCGACTTACATAGCTTTGGGTAGTTTTAGGTAGCTTTAAGTATAAAAAAAAAAATAAAATAAAAAAAAACAATATATATATGTCTACACACAGGATTATATGGACATATATAACAATGTATATAGTTGCGTGTATGTGCATAAGCATTTGTATATGAATATATACATATGCATGTGTCTATGGATATATATGTAGGAAGTTTATTATTTATTTTTTTTATAAGCCTAATTTAGTTTTATTTTAAGGTAGAATTTAAGTTAGTATATTAGTTTAAGTTAGTATATTAGAGTGCCCGCTAAGGGCCAGTAAGTTAGAAATAGGAAAATTGTTCGTCCAACTAGTTTAAACAGTTTAAGTTTAAGTTTAAAATTCATTTTTATTTTTTAAATTCTTGATTCTTAAAACTAGACAAAAATGATTAAATCTATCTTACTATCTAAACAATTCATGTTCTTAAAATGTATCTTACTGACCCTTCGCAGGTGCTCTAAAATAACCTAAACTTACTTATCTATTTGCCTTTCAGCGTCTACTACTAATATTGTTTTTTTGCAGTCTATATGGACAATCTTTATTGTTTTTGCTTACTGGCCAAGAAAACTTAGGAAAAACTTGGCGCTCTAAACATTGTTTTTTAAATTTTCTTAAAACTAACTAACCCTAACTCTAATGCACTTAAACTATGTCCGTGACATTGCGGACGTGTGTACAAGGGCGTGTACGTTATTTATATGCTGGACATATATAATCTACACGCCTTTGTACACCTTTTTTTTTTTTTTTTTTTTTATTTTTTTTTTCTTAGTCTAACTTAACCTAACTTAAATCTATGGAAGTAGGCTGTTGTCCAACAGACCGACTATCCGATCAGGCGTTGGCGATGGCGGAGACTGGTTCTGGTGTAACCACCAAAAGAAGTGCCGCTCCTTTGCACTCTCCCTCCTATCTCGAGCGGGGATCGCTCTACTGAACCGGAGTTGATCCTCGTGTTCCCGAGCGATATCCGATTCATAGTGGAGTCGCCTGTCAACTGTTCGGCGTACAGCGTGGAAGATTATAGGACATCCACTCATGTCCTGAATCAGATTTAATGAATCTAAATAGAGGAAAGCCTCAGGTGGAATAAAGCCGGTGTAGCGCGCCCTTTCATGATACATAAAGTTCGGGTAATAAGCCCCGAAGATCAGACTGTTGGTAGACATCATACTCCTTGCAATGTGTCGTCGCGTTAGTGAAATTATAAAATTGTCTACTCTTTTCACGTTAGCCCTGTTGTACAAGACCTCGTTGCGATAGTACTTCTTGTACTCGGATTCAGGTGTCCGATACAACCGGAGACAGGTCCTAAGACACCGCCTCTCGAACACCCTCATCTTTTCCATCCATATACCATGATGGGCCTTATGAGGGCCATGTAGCAGATTACCTTCACCCTGGTATCAAGTTGGCTGCTGAAAAACAACCTTCTTGCCGCAGCAAAGGCTTTTCTAGCATTGGTCAAAGCCTTCTCTATATGTTTGTTAAAATACAGAAAATGATCCAACCAAATGCCGAGATATCTGACTACACTTTTCACGATTAGCGGTTGGCCCTGAGGGTCAATAATGCAGAACTCTTTCCAGTTCGCACGCGTATCACTTGAGGCCCTGTGCACCGGGGCACGGAAAAGAACAGTTTCACATTTTAGGAAGTTGATAAGCAACTTCCAGTCATTACAATATCCAATTATTTTATTTGCATCCCGTTGCAACAGGGTGTTTATGACTACTACCTTCGGTGCTGATCTGTAAGCCACTAGGTCATCGGCATACGCGATAAGGTGCGGCATAGACCATTGAAGATCTGCAGTAAATATAGAAAACAATAATGGGGATCCTACAGCCCCCTGTTGTAGACCGTTTTCTATACTAAATATTCTACTTGACGTTACGCCGCCACATTTCACGACGAACTTACTACCTGTTATCATATCATAAATCATGTATAGCAATGGTTTATTTAGCCTAAGTCTGACCAACTTAAGGAAAAGGCCTTCTAACCAGACGGTATCAAATGCCTTTTTCAAATCGAACAGACAGGCACCCGAACACTGTTTTTTATCCATATTCCATTGTATGTCGGAAACCAACTTTGCAGCAGCATGCACTGTCGAATGCCCTGCCCTAAATCCAAATTGGTTGTCCGGTAGAATATTATTGTCCTCGACCCATGTCTGCAGAGCTCGAACGACAATCTTTTCAAATGCCTTGCTGATGCAAGGAAGTAGACTTATCGACCGAAGATTAGACGGAATGCTTTTGTCTTTATCCCGTTTAGGGATTGGTTGCACTACAGCTATCTTCCAATGTTCCGGGTAATGTGCATTACTAAGCGCATTGTTGAACAGTGTAGTGTAAATTTCCACTGCAGCCGGAGGGAGATGGTTGAGCACGATGTTCGGGATACCATCTATCCCAGCCGATTTCTTGTTCTTAATGGATTTAAAGACCCCCTGGAGATCTTCTTGCGTGATCACTATGTGATTTGCATCGTTGGCGATGACATTATTTGCCGTATTTACGTCATCGAATCTGGTGAAACCAGGATTCTCAGATCGCCATCGACTGATCTCCTCACGGAGATAAAAGTGATTTACCAGGGCTCTGTTTTCTATATCGCGATTTGGTTGACTGACGTCGTTGACCTTGTACACTCTCTCGAAAACAGCGCCTATGGTCTTAACCTACTCTTGGGGATCTTCGACCACGAAGAATTCGTCATCTAGCACGGACTCATCTGGATCTATATCAACTGATGTCAGTAGCTGTGTGTTGTCGTTTGTTCTCGGAAGTCGGACGATCGGAATGTCATTTTGATCTTTCCTCCTGAATAATTTATTTACTTGCGGGAACATACCCGGGTTGTTGGATCGTACAGCCCGGATTTTATTGCCCCAATGCAAACTTATGGCAAGATTATAATTTATTTTTATTAGCTGTTGGAGGTTTTTGATCTCTGACTTCAGGGATCTAACTTCCGGACTTCTCGGGTCTGTAAACTGTCTGTGCAAGCATTTGAGTCTTGACAGCAGTCTACTTTTCTGCACGTGAAGTGCGTCGATGGTGGCATTCCGATAGACATCGCAGTCATCGGTCGGCACTACCTTCGGTATCGTCCTGTCCATTGTACGCACTATGGCGTCGTCCATTTGTTTGAGGTACCTATCAACCTCCTCGTTCGTTAGGTTTCTGTTCGTTGGCGGATTGATCGCACTCGACCGGAGTTCCCTGGCTAAAGCCCTGGAGAAACGTGGCCAGCGAGCCTTATTGTAATTGTAAGGATTTCGCTGGACATATTCCCCCAGCTCAGCCACTTCGTTCGGGATTTGAATAACCACTGAAAAAGCACGATGATCATTATCGTACTCTATCGTGGTTAAACAATTCCGTGTGCTTGTATCTACATCCTGTATTGTCAGTCGTCTGTCAATTAATAGTAGATCCAGATAATTCCCGCTTCTGGGAAACGATGGTATTTCGGTTGCAAGCAGATCAGCCCTCAACTCATCATGCCCAATCAACCAGTTCTTCAAAGCGATCCCCCGTGCGCAATTCCTATTGCATCCCCAGTATTGATGCCTGGAGTTCAAATCTCCTGCAACTATATAATAAGTATCTTGCGAGCTCAGTCGGAGACATCTGAAGAGAGTTTCGAGCTCTGGTATGAAATTATGCTCGAGATTATTATTATCCGGTGCATAGAGAGTGATCACGTGCAATTGCTTACCGCCCGAGAGCGGAATGCGTGCGATACACGTCTCTAGCAAACGAAACCTACGCGCTTCATTGCTATACATGAACTTATGATTAATAGATTTCTTAATTAAAAGAGCGACTCCGCCACCATAATGGGTGCGGTCTCTCCGAGTAATATTGTACTTATTATACCTGAGGGTGTGCTTTTGGTTGAGCTTCGTTTCGCTAACCATTATCACATCAGGATTTTGGTCTCTTAACAGTTGGCCGAAGGAAAGTTTCCTGCTGGTCCCTATTAGTGAATTTACATTTATCGCGAGGATCTTAAGGTCGTCAGCTGCGCGTGCAGCCATTATATTGAGGCCGTTGTGGCTTGTTCGCCAGACAGTCTGGAATAGATGACATCTATTCTGACTGCCTGTTGAAGGAACTGCTGTTCCAAGCGAGCAGTCCGCTCTGCTTGTTCAGCAATGCTTTTTTGCATCTGAGCCATCTGTGCCTGGATAGCCAGCAGGATGGAGCTCAGATCATTACTTGCCTCCGGCTGTCGGGTAACTGGGACCGCGGTCGCCTTTGGCACTGTCTGTTGTGCCGGTTCTCTGCATAATGTCATTTGGGCATAGGAGATGCCTGGCGTAACAGCGGTGGCTGGAACTTGAGGCACTGGCCTTGTTGCCACCGTTTTTAGTGTCCTCCTTTCGAACTTGTTTTTAAGTTCTTGTACTTTCGGGCAGCCCCTATAACTAGCGGGGTGCCCGTTAGTCCTACATATTGCACATTTGAGGGTGCTCTTGTCTTCGACTTTGTCCTTTCCTAGAGGACATTCTCCACTACTGTGGTTTTCAGCGCATTTCACGCAGCGGAACTCCATCTTACAGTTCGCCGCGGCATGCCCGAACCTCTGGCATCTAGCACACTGCATCGTGTGCTTACCTTTTTTTAATGTGTCCCACTTAATGGCAACACTCCCCAAGTGTTTAATTCTCTTGAGGAGCTCTCCGTTGCTATGTTTCTGGACAAGAAACATAGGCAAACGCCTATTCTCCCTTCGTGCCACCGCAGTGACGAACGGCTTAACTCCTACTATGCGGAGATCGTCGCTCTTCGCCTGGCGCAGCACAGCAAGAATTTCCTCCGGATCCGTAGAAGGATCTACGCTCTTAAGGAGCAGAGTCTGGAGTTTTTCTCCTTTCGGGGTGTACGTGTAGTACTCATTCCCCGCCTTCTCCAATGCCTGCCTAATTAATTCGTGCACTGCAATATAGTGGCAATACACGGTGTGCCTGAGGGGCATCCTATATTTAATCTCGTATGGGAGATCTAATTTGTCTAAGTGTACAACAGCCCACTTACATAGATTTTGGAGATCCTTGGTCTCCGCCCCGAAGATGTTTATCGGTGGGCATCTCACTCTTGTTGGATGTGTCTGCTTTTGCTGCTTCTTCGCCTGCTGCTGCTGTTGTTGTTGCTGATGTTTCTGCTGCTGCTTCTGCTGCTGCTTCTGCTGCTGCTTCTGCTGCTGCTGTTGACCCTGCGTTTTTTTTGGCGGCTGCTGGGTGCCTTTTAGCAGCGCCCTTGGTTTCTCTGTTGGTTGTTGTTGTTGCAGTTGCTGGCATTGGCTTTCTAGTTGTTTTTGCGACTGCGCGGCTTGTTGTCGCAGCCGTGCAGCCGCCTGAGCCGCTTTCCGCGCGGCCAGCTTCTCCCTCATTATTTGGACCACGGCGGCCAGCTCCGCCTCCTGTTGCTCAATTGAGCGTCTCTTCTCGGTGAGCTGGAGCTGGCGGCTCTCAATTCGTGAGAGACTCTGCTCAGCTTCCAGTTCTTCATCCTCTTCGTTGGTGGAGAAGACCTGGTACCTGTTCCCCAGGCCCATATATCTTCCCTCCCCTTCTGCCGACTCGTATATAACCGAGTCGGCTAGTGTAGCCGCTATTGCTGAAGGCGGAACTGCTGCTGTTGACGTTGCTGGTATATTAGCCGCCGTGGTCTCTGTTGTTCTTGTTGTTGCAGCTGCCGCTGCGGATGTCGCTGCGGATGTCGCTAGTGCTGCTAGCGCAGCTTTTGATGTTGTTGCTGCTATTGTGGTTGGTGCAGCTGTTGTTGTTGTTGTTGTTGCTGCCGTGGATATAGCAGCTTCGGCATTACCAGCCGACTTCACTGGTGACGTCACGGTCGATGGCGTGGTCTTCTTTGCCTTCGACCTCTGGACCAGGTTGGGTGCAGGGTGAAGGGGCCTCCTCCTCTTCCCTCTTTCGTTCTCGCCATCCATTGAGTGGCGTGATGAGCTGGCATCGGTCGAGAAGCCCGCCTCATCTTCTGGTTGGACAGCGCTGTGGCCTGATGTGCCATGCGCCGGTCCACCTCTGCCCCCAGGCCGCCCTCTCGGCCTCATTCTCCTCACTTCACTCTTTTATCTTCTTAAAAAATAAAAAAAGATTGAATATATTGTGTCTCTGTCACTTTTTACCTCCGGTATTTGAACCGGGGTCTCCCACACGAGGGGAGTGCACACTATGTGCCCGACCACGGCTAGTTGCGGAACCTAGCTTTAAAAATCGCACTTCACGCACTGATGGGATTTTTGGTTTTCTTGTTTGTTTTATTTCTTTACTGCTGCTACGACACGTTCACTCGCTTTGAATGCCGGAGAGCGACTGGACTAGTTTAAACACTTTTGTCTAGCATATACGAATTTTGAATTTTAAAAATAAAAATGCATTTAAAAAAAAACGATTGGTTGCTGCTCTATGGGCTGTAGCGCCACCCATATTATATTTTTATTTTTATTAGGTAGATTACAACCGAAACAACTTCGTGAACAACAAATCACTGTAAGAATATAGTTATGTGTTCTTCGGTGATTCGCCGTCATTTAATCTAAGATTTTTTGACTCCGTCATCTTCAACGTCAGCGTTTTCGTGCATTTTAACCTTTGTTTTACTTCATCGCCACTACACTATTCATTGCATTTTCTCCAGAACCACTTCTGTAGCGTCGGATAAAAACTCAATAAAGAGAATCGTCCATTTTAACTAAAAAATGAAATAATTTATTTATATGAAGCTGTGAATAAGACGTCTGCACACGTCGAACGCCGACAACAAACTGCATAGGTTTTTTAATGCCAAATCAAGAAAAGGACAAGCAATACTTCGTTTCCTCAAAGGAATAGAAAACTATTGCTGTATGAAAAAATCCATAAAACTACAAATTGCAAATAACTACAATTGCTTGCTCCAAGAAATGAAATGATCAAAAATGCCATACTTACGATTCATATCTAGCGCAACAGTACTACTAATCGGCATTGTAAGATTACTGTTCGATGCTCGGCATGTAAGTTGCATGTTGAGATTCTTCCTTTTAAGATGTCCGAGTGAAAGGATGTTGGCAACTCGGCGATCGGATAAATGATGTGAAGTGTCATCGAGTAAAGTGTTCTCATGCCACCAAGATACCTTCGGCTGTGGTCTTCCTAAAATGTAATAAAATACGAATTAAAACGGCATAATTCAACAGCATTATTTTTATAATTTTTTGTTTGGGGAGACAACCGTCGAACCAACGTGTTGCCGCAACTCCAGTACTATGTGTAGCTGTGGTACAAAAAGGATACAAAAGGAAGAAAAGTAGAATAAAACTTTTGAAATGAGATAATAATACGTAAGATATGTATATATATAATCCATAAATATAGTTTATCAGTGTGTCATGGCTTTAAATGTTTGAATTTTTAAGTTATGTTAAAACGAAAACTTTTTCCCGCGTCAATCAGCAGACGGCAAAGTTAACACACTACTTTCTGCTTAATCAGCACACGCGCCGCGTACATGCAACATTGCAACATTCATACGTCTGCTCGTATTGCTTAGAATGTGCATTTGCATGGGATCAGGTATAATATTCCCGTCTGGAATATTTTCCAATGGTATTGAATTTGCTATCGCACTTTTAGGCTATAAGTACTTGTGTATCATGAAATGTAATTCAGAGTTAAGTGTTAATCGAATAAAGAGACATCAGTCTCCCTAAAAGAATATTTTTTTCATCTTTTAACCACGATAATTCGTAACTGGCGCCCGAGCAGGGACCTGATAAGTGCTAAACAGTGAAAATATTTAACACTTCCCATTAGAACAGTGATAATACACGAGTTTTTGATACATAGAAATACAGTGAATTGAATAGAATACAGTGATTGTGAAAGTTCAGAAATTCAGCACTTCCCGTTGGAACAGTGATAATACACAAGTTCCATAAGTATCTTGAATGTTGTGAAAGTTATAAAACACTTATCGTCAGATCAGTGAGGAAAAAAGTGAAGCATAGTGATCGAGCAGTTGTACCGCAGTAAGCCGCTTGCAACCTTCAACGCAGACAGCCAAAAAGGAGTAATACACCTCGTCCAAGAGCAACACCACAACATCAGTTCCAGGTTCCAGACACGCAATGAAGAGAATAATAATTTCATTGTAAGTCACAATTCAAATTCTACTTAGCTCTCAACAATTTTTTATAAAAATCCATTGTCCATTACTATATATACATTAAGCAAAACAAATATTTAAGTTACCTCTCTAAGAAATTCATAAGAGAAAAAAGAAATATAATAATTAAAGAAGAAAATTTGTAAATCTCATTTAGTGAAGGAAATAACCAATAGTCTAGGTAGTAAAATTAACACACATTGTAATACACCATACACACTAGGTTAAGAAAGCTAATCCAATCAATATAAGAACAATAATTCATTATACATATAAATAAATAAATAAACACAAGGTAAAATGGAAGCGATTCAACAAGCCATTGTACAGCTTACAGGAGCAGTAAATGCTCAGATTGAATCTATAGAAAATATTGAAAGGAGACTTGAAGCCTTGGAAACAAGGACACAAGAGATATCCACAACACAACTAACACTTCAATCTCCTAGAAACGAACAGGAATTGAAGGAGATAAGCAAATTGCCAGACAGCGTAAAAGAATTACAAATATTCGATGGAAATCCCATCCAGTACATATCCTGGATCCACAACGTGGAAAATATATTAAAGGATTATGAAATTGTGAAAGACAAGCCCATCTATCGAGCAATACTACAAAGCATTAGACAAAAGATTAGAGGTGGCGCAGAATCTGCACTTATTTCATATAATATATTCGACGAAGATTGGTCGGCGATAAAAAAATGCTTATCCCTCCATTATGCCGACAAGAGGGATATAAGAACTTTAGAACACCAATTAAATACGCTAACTCAAGGAAATTCAAGCATAGACGAATTCTACGCAATCGTGAATCATCAATTTTCCTTAATAATCAATAAGATAAAAACGGAAGACTACAGCACGGAAACCATTAAAGCGCTTATTGAGAATTACAGAAACCGTTCACTTGATGTCTTCATTAGAGGATTAAATGGGGATCTCTCAAAGATCTTGGTTATCCAAAAACCACAGACGCTACCAGAGGCATATACCTCTTGTTTGGAGATCCAAAACCTCAATTATCGGAACATGGCAATACATCAGAAAAATGCGTACAATACAATAACCGCTCCAGTCAATCAGATATTCGCAACACCACCAAGACAAAGTCAATCAAGGCTAGTACCTACGCCACCTTCACAGAAACCGTTAACACTACAACAAAGGAACATGGCGTACAACATCCAACATAGCCAAAACAATCGATATCAGCGAAATCAGAATGTTCTTCAACCACCAAGGCCTACTCAGCCGAAACCGGCAGTTCCAATGGAACTTGACCAGTCCGTACAAACAAAACAGATCAACTATATGAATAGGCCAGCGTATAATCAACGTAACTATAACCAACCCAGTTATAATCAACATTTCAGAAACGACTCCGTTAATGTGCCACAGAAACGACAACGATTGTACAATATCGAAACCCAAGAAGAGTCACAGTATCTTGATGAATATGATCAAGAGTACGAGGAGGAGAACATGCATGAATATGAGACAGAGCAGGCAGAAGAAGAACCATCGGAAGTAAATTTTATGATAGGAGCCTGTCTAGCATACCATACATTAATTACGAGACTAGCAATGGCAAAATACTCAAATTCCTCATCGATACGGGAGCAAATAAAAACTTTGTACGACCCGAGTTAGCCACCAATGCAAAACCAGCCCAAAAGCCTTTCAAAATAAAATCGGCCGGAGGAGAAATCCAAATTGACAAAAAAATAACTGGTAAATTCTTTGAAAGCATTGGAAATAACACTATAATAGAATTTTTTGTTTTACCTGGTCTAACTTCATTTGATGGTATCATCGGAGATGATACGCTCAAAGAACTAGAGGCAATAATAGACCGAAAAAACAATATACTGAAAATAAAACCTAACATTAAAAAACCACTACAAGAAAAAGAATCAAAACAAGTAAACAATTTAAAACATTTAAATAATAGAGTAAAAGAACAGATTAGAGCCATAGTAAATAAACACAGAAAAATTTTCGGAGCAGTTAATGATAAAGAAACTATCGATACAGGAATCAAAGCAGAGATAAAAACATTCACAGATGAGGCCATTTATACAAAGTCCTACCCATATCCCATTAACATGAGGGAAGAAGTGAATAAGAAAATTAAACAACTCTTAGAGGACGGTATCATAAGACATTCGAAAAGTCCATATAACTCACCAATGTGGGTTGTACCGAAAAAAATGGACGCATCAGGAACGCGCAAATACAGGATGGTAATAGATTTTAGAAAGATCAACGCTGTAACTATACCAGACACATATCCCATACCAGACATATCCAACACTATCGCAAGTTTAGGAAAATCAAAGTATTTCACGACTATCGATCTACCATCGGGATTTCATCAGATCAGGATGAAAGAGTGCGATATACAAAAAACAGCATTTTCCACTATGAACGGAAAATATGAATACACTCGTCTACCATTTGGGCTGAAGAACGCCCCAGCAATCTTCCAACGAATGATAGATGATGTTTTGAAAGAGTACATAGGAAGGATTTGCTTTGTATATATTGACGACATAATAGTGTTTGGAAAAACGGAAGAGGAACACCTAAGGAATGTAGATACAATATTCGAAAGATTAAACCAGGCCAACCTAAAAGTAAATCTGGATAAAACTGAATTCTTAAAGGAAGAAACAGAGTTCCTAGGATATCTCATAACAAGCAAAGGCGTAAGACCAGATCCGAAGAAGATCACTGCTATACAAAGGATAAAACCCCCAGAAAATCTAAAGGAACTGAAAGGTTTCCTTGGATTGGCATCCTACTACAGACGATTTGTAAGAGACTTTGCCAAGATTGCAAAACCCTTAACGAATTTAACGAGGGGGGAAAAGGCCCAAATAAGAGCCAATCAATCACGGAAAATCAGAATTGAACTGAAAGCCGAAGAATTGAAAGCATTTAAGAACCTGAAAGAACTCCTAATATCATCAGAAATCCTCATTTTCCCAGATTTTGAGAAGCCTTTCGTACTCACGACAGACGCTTCGAACACAGCCATTGGAGCAGTACTTTCGCAGGGAGAAATTGGAAAGGATCGACCTATTGCATATATTTCTAGATCATTGAACAAAACCGAGGAGAACTATGCTGTAAACGAGAAGGAGATGTTAGCGATAGTTTGGGCCCTCGACAATCTACGGAACTATTTATATGGCGCAAAGAAGATAAGAATATTAACTGACCACCAACCACTTACCTTCGCATTAAGCAATAGGAATACAAACGCGAAGCTAAAGCGATAGAAGGCTAGGATAGAAGAATATAATTACGAGCTGGTTTATAAACCAGGGAAGGGAAACAAAGTAGCCGATGCACTATCGAGACTAAAACTTGAAGTCAACAATCTAAACTCATCCAGTTCGCAAACAATGCACAGCGCAGAGGAGGATAGCTCGGATCTCATCCCACATTGCGAAGCTCCATTGAATGTATTCCGAAACCAACTTGTCTTTAGAGAAGGCAGCGATATATGCGCATATGAAGAACCCCATCCAAATTATCATCGACACTATATTGGACTTCAGGAAATCACATGAGAGAAGTTAACCCAAACATTAAAGGAAAAACTTAACCCAAACACTCTAAATGGCATAAAAATCCCGGAACACCATATACAACTTTTACAGGAAATCTACAGAGAAAACTTCAGTAAATATAGAATCAGAATAACCCAAAGAATAGTCCAAGACTTAACTAATCCATACAACAAACTACGAGTCATTCAGCAAGAACACAGCAGAACTCACAGAAATTACAAAGAGAATAAGGACCAGATTCTGGAGAAATACTATTTTCCAGGAATGGCCAACATGGCAAAGAAGTACGTCCGGAATTGCGAAATATGTAATTCCAGCAAGTATGATAGACACCCATCAAAACCAGAAATGCAAGAAACCCCTTTACCTACATACCCATCAGAAATATTACACATGGATATTTTTGAAATAGATCACAAAAAATTCATAACCTGCGTAGATAAATTTTCGAAGTTCACAAAATTCTTCCACATAAAAGAGAAATCTGCCATTTATCTTAGGAGTAAAATAATAAAAGCCCTACATTTCTTTACAGTACCAAAGGTTCTGGTAAGAGACAACGAAAGCAGCTTCATCAGCCCTCAGCTTCATCAATCTCAAATTATATAAAAACATTAGGTATTGAACTCTATCTTACCCCACCACAAAAAAGCGAAGTGAATGGAAGTATAGAAAGAGTACACTCAACAATAATAGAATTAACTAGATGTCTCAAGAAGGAATACCCAGATCTGACTATGAAGGAAATAAGGAATATTAACATAGCAGTCGACCGTTACAACAATTCAATCCATTGGGTAACCAAGAAAAAGCCAAGCGACGTTTTCTTAGGAAGGATTCAGAGGATAAACTATCAAAATCTTATCGACTTCCAAGCTAGAGTGAATGAGGACCTAACGGAACTTATAAGAAAGAACCAAAGGAACAAGATCAGCAGGGAAAATATAAGCAGAACTAAACCAAAGAAATATCAAATTGGAGAAATAGTGTTTGCAGCAGTAAGACGCAGAGATGGAAAACAAAAGCCCCTATACACGAAGGAAAAAGTGGCAAAAGACAACCGTGTCACAATTCTTACCGAAACCGGAAAAAGAGTTCACAAGTCTCAAATAAAAAACATCCCTAATTAAAAATACATTTCTCTTTATATTTTAGGTCAATCCTAAGTTGGGCATTTGGCATGATCAATATATATGTGTACAACACACCTATCGTAACATTGAAACAAGGAACCGGCAAAATCATTAACGGAAATTTTAGGATGGTACACATCATTTACTTAACGGTCTATGAAGATATAGTAAGCAACATTATACCTACAGTTAAGAACCATATCGATAAAACCAGCATCCTTCGTCCACAACTTCTCTACCAAACTCAGCAAGTGGAAAGCTTATTAAAGAAACTGCAACGAAAAAACTCAAGAAAAGCCAGATCAATAAATTGGATTGGATCCGCTTGGAAGTGGATAGCTGGAAACCCAGACGCAACAGACTGGGACACCTTATTGAAAACCCAGAATACTGTCATAGAAAACAACAATAATCAGTACAAAATAAATGAACGCCTAACCGCAGTGACAAAAGGAATAATGGAAAAATTTAATAAAATTATCCAGAGAGTAGATGGCACAAGCATCGATAAATACGAACAAATGATGTACAACAAGATCACAATACTCAAAGAAGAAGTTAATGAAATTGCATTAGCCGCTCAATTAGCTAAGAAAGGAATTGTGAACACCAATCTTCTAGACAAAACAGAAATTCAGGAAGTACTGTCGCAAATAGAGACTCTTCCGTACAACAACGAAGTGGAAGCCGTCGAGTATGCTGAACCAATTATGCTTCAGAAAAGATCACTGTTACTCTATATTATATCCCTACCGAAAACAGAAGCTAAGGAATACAATCACCTTTTAATCAGGTCTACAGTCAAAAACAACAAACGAATCCATTTTGAAACCAACGAACTGCTTACAACCCATGATGAACAGTACGGCATTATAGAAACGTGCACGAAAATGCGAGACATAATGATCTGTAACGAAAACCAACTTCGGAAATTATCATCAGACCATTGCATTACTCAGTTATTGAAGGGAAAGAATGCCGGATGTGATCATCAGTTTTATAGGAAACCAATCATCGAACTTCTTACTGATAACACAGTTTTCTTGACGAATTTCAATGGAACCCTGAAGCATGAGAATGAAACCAAAACACTTGATGGAACTTTCCTGATACAGTTCGATAACGACACCATAGCAATCGACGATAGAACCTTTACCAATAAAGAAGTTAAAGCTTTCCAAATTTTACCACCTATAATCCAAACTAACTTAACAATTAAAGATATGAAATTAGATTTAGAATATTTACATGATTTACATTTGGAAAATATAAGAAAAATACAGAAATTTTCTATAATAAATAACATGTCATTTATTTCCGATTTAATTACATACTTATTAATCATTAGCATTGTACTAGTTATAATATATAGATTTAAATATAAGAAGGAAAAAGAACCAAAGCACATTCAATTACCATTCGTAATACCCCAGGTAAATGACCCCTATCCGCGTCCTATCAAATTAAATTTTTGACCTACGAGTCGTAGATCTTTAAGCAGGGAGGAGTTAACACACTACTTTCTGCTTAATCAGCACACGCGCCGCGTACATGCAACATTGCAACATTCATACGTCTGCTCGTATTTCTTAGAATGTGCATTTGCACCGGATCAGGTATAATATTCCCGTCTGGAATATTTTCCCATGGTATTGAAATTGCTATCGGTGCACTTTTAGGCTATAAGTACTTGTGTATCATGAAATGTAATTCAGAGTTAAGTGTGAATCGAATAAAGAGACATCAGTCTCCCTAAAATAATATTTTTTTCATCTTTTAACCACGATAATTCGTAACTGCAACGCTATTGCTATTAACGTGTCATTTTCTGTCAGAATAAATACAATTGTATTAATTGCCTTAAAATATATATATATCTTGTAACACAAAAAGAGTAATTTTTAAAACCTTTTTAAAAAACCTTATAATACGTGAGATCACTGCAATTATTATAATTGACGGATTTTTGTACTAAAATGAGGAAGACTAGGTACAAGTAAAAACAGAAATGACAAAAAGAGCGAGGGGACTACAAACGAAAGATATGTCCCATAGCACTCTTAAATTTGTATATTCGTTACTAAAATTAATATAATTTTAACGGTATAACAGAGACAGTAATATGGACAATTATATTAAACAATTTATTCTGGCATCTATTCATCGTGAAATATCAAAACGTACTCACCACAAATAGATTTTCAACTGTTAATCAACGGTACCGCGCCACTACTATTTGAACTCTCCCTGTTTGTTTCTTATCGATGCCTTGGAACTATGGAATCCTAATCCAGTTACCATTAGAAGTATCTGTACAGCCACACGTTTTGCAAACGCCATTGGTTATTATTTCCAGCTTAATTTTTGAACTTTTATTTATGTATTAGCTATAATACTATAGAACATAACTTATCTATTGTAATATAAGCAAATATATTATTACAAGCAGGGAGAGATAACCTATTATTCAAAATTTTAAATATACATATGATTAACTATATCTCAGTTATTTACCATACCTTTGTTTCATAAACAATAACTTCACATACACAATGAATATAAGATTAACCTATGAGGACACATCCAGTTTGCAAGTGAACCTTACACGTTTGACTTCTTCCTCTGGTGGAACTACTGTCTGGCGTGGACCTGGGCCTCAACCGACAATCTCCAGCTGGCACGGTATTTAGTCAGTTGTCTCCAATTGGTTGTATTAATTATTTGATTTACTTCCCGCATTTTGGTCTTCGATATGCAGGCTCGCCTATGGTCTCAACCTTCTCTTGGGGATCTTTGACCACGAAGAATTCGTCATCTAGCACGAACTTCGTCTATAGTTCTGTCCATTATACGCACTACTGCGTCGTCCATTTGTTTGAGGTACCTATCAACCTCCTCGTTCGTTAGGTTTCTGTTCGTTGGCGGATTGATCGCACTCGACCGTAGTTCCCTTGCTAAAGCCCTGGAGAAAAGTGGCCAGCGAGCCTTATTGGAATTATAAGAATTTCGCTGGACATATTCCCCCAGATCAGCCACTTCATTCGGGAGCTGAATGACCGCTGAAAAAGCAAGTCGTCTGTCAATCAATAGTGGATCCAGATAATTCCTGCTTCTGGGAAGTGATGGTATTTCGGTTGCATGCAGATCAGCTCTGAACTTATCATGCCCAATCAACCAGTTGTTCAAGGCGATCCCCCGTGCGCAATTCCTATTGCATCCCCAATCTTGATCCCTGGTGTTGAAATCTCCTGCAATTATATATCTATTCTATGTATCTTCCCAGCTCAGTCTGAGATATCTGAAGAGAGTTATGAGCTCTGGAATGAAATTATGTTCGAGATTATTATTATCCGGTGCATAGAGAGTGATCACGTGCAATTGCTTACCACCCGAGGGCGGAATGAGTGCGATACACGTCTCTAGCAAACGAAACCTACGCGCTTCATTGCTATACATGAACTTATGATTAATAGTTTTCTTAATTAAAAGAGTGACTCCGCCACCAAGAAGGGTGCGGTCTCTCCGAGTAACATTGTACTTATTATATCTGAGGGTGTGATTTTCGTTGAGCTTAGTTTCGCTAACCATTATCACATCAGGATTGTGGTCTCTTAACAGTTGGCCGAAGGAAAGTTTCCTGTTGGTCCCTATTAGTGAATTGACATTTATCGCGAGGATCTTAAGGTCGTCAGCTGCGCGTGCAGCCATTATATTGAGGCCGTTATGGCTTGCCCGCCAAACAGTCTGGAATAGATGACATCGATATAAGCAATATTTTATAGTCACTTGTGCACGTACTTTGTTGTACATATCTAGAACTTGTTTGCAGTACCATATTTCATGAAAACATTGCAAAGGGGACAGAGAAAATATTTAGCCCCAGAAGGGTTCCTTGCCTGTTAAGTTAAGACTTTTGAAAGGAAATTTTTTACTTTTTATTCGGCACATTTCTTGCTGCATCTCCAATTGCTTCCAGTGATTGGAACCTGGTTTCTAGAAAATGCATGACTCGGGTATTCTCAAGTGAGTACTCATAAAACTTATCCTGTTTTTTGTATCAAAAAATAAGCTAAAGTAGGCCACATGATTTTGTGCGGATTAAAGAATAGGCTTGTAATTGTATTTGTTATTCAAAATCATCCATGCCGCATCATAGTTCTCGTCAGAAATTGTTAGATTGCATTGTGTTGTATTAGCCTCAATGCTTCGCCCTTAATATTTGCTAAAAGGTAGTGCATTTTTTGTCTTTTGAATTTTGTTGTTATTATGTATGATTTGTTCATATAACTATCTAAACGATAAACGGTCCCCGTGACGAAGTGGGTAAGTGCGTCGACTCCTTAGCCGAGGATGCCATGTTCGAATCCCCAATTTGCCAACGTTCATAACTCACGACTCCACCTCTCTATATTCTCTATAATAAAAACAGTAGGTTCTCTTCCACTCTTGAAAGAACAATATCACAAGACGATTGGTTGCTGAGAAGCTAGACCCAGGTACACTTCGGACTGTCGCGCCACCCATATTATTATTAATATTATTATCTAAACGATATCCAGTTTATAAAGTCTCGCTCAAATATTGGAATATTGAATTGGGGAAGTTTTACAGCATGATCTTACATTTACTTATGATTGTCATTCTGATTATCTAATGCGTACAACTTTAGAACGATATAATACTTCTCCAAGAAGTCAGATTTTATATTCCAACTGGCTGTCTGCCTCATAAGCATGCAGTAGAATTTCTTCATGCAGGTCAGTAATTCTGTTTCACATGTCTCGTATTTCATTTAATTTGTATTTGAAAAATACAAATTATTCATCGTATTTCAATTTGGTTGGTGATCTTTGCTGATCTGAACTTGATGTATCGCTAAGTCAGTGCGGCAATTTTCATATCTTTTTCTTTTTCAATCTGTTGGGCGTTGGTACCTTCTGTCATGTTTTTGTAAATTCTTTTTATATTTCTTTTTCTCTGTAATTTTCGGTGAAGTAATTTTCAGCCGGATAGTTATCGTTTAACACAAACGAACCCCATTTATCTGCGAGGGGTTATGATAGGATTTTCCTATCACCACTAAAACAGAGTATTATACTCTATTTCATGTAGGTGTACTTTATAATCTATAACTCTAATAGACTACGCAAAAATACTCTTTCTTTACTTAAGCTAACACTTTTGCCTCTTCTCTTCTTCCTTCAAATATACTTTTTACAATGAACAACATTCTGCGTACACAAATTATACAAACTTGTTTTCTTCCTCCTTTGTATAATAAAGACTTCCTTATGTGAACCAAGCCTAAGCCTCAGGTAAAAATAAAATAATGGAGACTATGGTAATTTATTTTAAAATATCAGGTAGGTGAACGTTTGTCTTACCCAGGAGGAGGTAGTTGGACCAGGTCCAAAAACTCACCTGGTTACGTACGCGTTATAACAGGGCATTGCGCTATCGGAACTCTCGCCTCTAGACTAAGGTTGCTTTACTACAACGATTTCTGCAGAAGCTGCGGGAACAAGGATGATTAAGCAATCGTTTAACACGTTCTATGCAGCTGCAGTGCTCTCCCATTCCGCTGACTTAGAGTTCTGGAAGCCTACTGCTTTGATAACTTGTCTGAACTTGTAGCATAAGAGTTAGCCATCTTCTCCGCTTTATTAAATAGGTTTATTGATAGGTTTTCATAGATCCGAGTGTTAACACAAGGGGCCGATGCTGGCCTAAGTGTGGATACTGTCTTTCCGCACACCAGTCAGCCACATCAACCTAATCTAACCTATCTAACCTAGCATTAACTGAGAGAGTATTTTTGGTCCTGAATGTGGTGTGGTGAGAAGAGGGGACCTGAGCTGCATAAAATACAAAAATTGATTAAAAATTGGCTTTACATATTATAATTAACGAACTTTTGTTCAAAAATTCATAACAAACTTACATACTAAACAAAAATGCTTACAACTAGTTCGACGAACAGTGTCTAGATTTAACGTACTAGCTCTAAGCTAAATTTTATCTTATCCCATGTCTTTCGAACACTAAACTTAGAATTTATTTAATTAAATAAAAAAGATTTCAATACTGTGCAACTTAATATTAAGAAGAAATTTGATTTAAAAACTCTCTTTTCTTAAAACTTATATACTAACCTACAAACCACCTTAAAAATAACATTACCTGAACTAAGCTAAATTAGATACATATTTACATATGTATATACAAAGGTATAGAGGTATTTTATATATAGATATGTACTTACTATGTGTAGTAGTATACATATAATACACAAATGTATGCCACCCTTTTATGCTTCTTATAATGTCACTCTTATTCTCTCTTGTACAAATGTAACACTCTTAGCATTAAGAATCATATAAATCGAGCAAATATTCTTCTTGCTTCTTCTCCGTCTGCCTTTACGCGAATGAATATTTCGTCTTGGGTTGCCCACCACCGGGACAAAAGCCGAATTGGCGCTTAAAATAAGTAAAATTTAAGTTGAAAAACGATGCAGGGCACCCAAACAACAAAACGACGGAGAAGAAGAGTTATCGGTGTAATAGCAAAAGTTGGAGTTTGAGTGTTTATCTAACGAGGAAGGCTACGAGGAAGCAGAGGAAAATGAAAGTAGAACAAAACTAACAGGATCGGAGTAAATGTTTTAAGAAACAATAGAGTGTATGTGCGACCGATGCCAAGAAAGCGAGATTGATTTGTTGCATCGTGAAAGAGATCCTTTGAAAAAAGAAAGAAAGAAAAACTCAGTCAAAGGGATCGATAGCAAGCGAGGGTGCAACGGGATTGGCAATAGTTCAATTCATACAAAGACATGATTCCTGTGTATGACGGCGGCCCTAGATTTGATGTGTGGTTAGCCCAACTGAGGAGTATACAGAAGACCTATGGAGTGGAAGAAAATATGCTATAAGTCTCAAGAGTGGCTGCATTCCAAGCCAAATTTCGTGGAAGAAGAAGTCGACAAACAGATTGAAAATTAGGAAGATGTTCGAGAATAGAAAGTGGCAAATGACTGAAACGTTCCCGGCTTACTTCAACATTAAGGTCACGATCGCTGGAGGACTGGCCATGGAAGAAGCTGAAAACAGTCCAACTCTGGACTACATCATTGATGGGATCACAGATGAGAGTTTAAGATTGTATATGCATGCACTCAATTTTGACAACAGAACTGAGATGTTGACCATTACGGCCCGGGTGAGACAAAGCAATGTGGAACGACAACATCTACGACGGTCGCCGTCGGCAGGTCTGTGAAAGACGAAACGTGAGTACGGTGCCTGTTATGCTTGCGGATCCCAAGGCCACCAAGCGTCGACGTTTCCTGATAGGAAGAAGGCAGTTCAACTGTTTAAGGAGGATTCTCGTGATTACTTAAGATATTTATATCTTAGTATAGAGGGATGATCTCTAGAATGACTCATCGACTCCGGAAGCACCATCAGTTTTCATCCACACGCGTGAGTCCCCAAACATTGCAATTTAAATAACATTAATGAAAATGAATTAACGTTACTTGGATTAAAAACATTTTAAGAATTTTCAGTAAATTTAGCTGTTGTGTTAATTGGAACGATATTAAATCCGTGTTGAAATGTTCGTGGTTGATGTCGAGTCAATGTCCATGAGTCTTGGGAAGACATTTTTAGCGGCCCGTAAATTTAAGATTATCTCTGAAATTGAAGAAACGAATGATAAGTGTTATGTTACAGAAGTTGATAGCAATAATTTGGCGGAAATTGTATTGTCAAAATAGGAAAAGAAGCCAATATTGAAACAAAAACGACAGTTTTATGAAGATCATAATAGGTACTATTATCAGCTTGAACTCAGAAAAAACAATTTGATGCCTCGACGCCCTTCCGAACCGGCGATAAAAACTGAAGGGAAATTAACGTTGAATAATGTAAAGCCTTTCTACGGTTCAACACGCAGGCTGTCATATGCCGAAAACTCGGAATTGAACAAATTAATAGACGAATACCTCGCGAAAGAAGTTATAAGAATAAGTGAGACGGGATTTGTTAGTTTAAGGAGAGTTAAGAATGTGTGAAGATTATAGAAACTTAAATAAAGTTACAGCTAAAGATATTTTTCCCATTCTCCTTATAGATGATTTTTTAGACCTGCTAATCAGTCGCGTCGGGTAAAGTTAGATTTAAAAATGATTTATTTCATGTACGTATGCATGAAGACTCAATAAAGTCTAATTCATTCGAAATACCGGTACTTAAAAATGGTTCTTCTGTTTTTTTAAAAAGATGTCAACAGAATATTTGTTGATATGCTTAAAAAGATTTATATATATAATAATATAATATTGGTGGCGCTACAGTCCGAGACGGACTTTTGCCTAGCTTCTCAACAACCACTCATGTTGTGCCTGCTATTGTTCTTTCACGAGTGGAAGGGACCTACAGTTTTATGCTGACTCTGAACGGCAAAGTTGAGAAGCTTTTTCTAGACAGGAATACTCTTTGAGCATTGTCAGTGACTCGAAAGAGGTGGAAGCCATGAATTATGAAAGTCGGTAGATTGGGGATTCGAACCTGGCACTCTCTGCGTAGGAGTCGACGCACTAACCCAGTTTATATACTTAGACGATATAATGATAATGAATGGCGATAAAAGTTTGCAATGAGCATTTCCGAATATTAATAGAAGTTTTCAAAAGACTAGTGGACACCAAGTTGGAATTGATGATAGACAAGTGTGAGTTCTTGCAAACGAAAGTTAAATATCTAGGTGATACAATCATAGAAAAATGAATCCATTCTGATGAAAAGAGACTTGAAGCAATTAAAAATTTTCCACTGCCTCAGAATGTACACTTCGTTGAACGTTTTTTTAGGTCTATGTTCATATTTTCGCAGATTTGTAAAAAAATGTTCGACTATCGCAAAACCATTACATAATTTAACGAGAAATGGAAAACCATTTCATTCTTTTGATGCTAAAGAGTTTGAATCAGAGTCGTCGAGGAGCTTTCGTGTGCGAATGACATTTCAATCTGACTACATCTTAGTGCTAATCGTAAAGACAATAAGCCAAAATTCCGAAACGCGACAGATCGCCGAATTCCGATTGCATATCCAGTCCCTTGGATAAAAAACCTCGTAACATGAGCGGAACCAGTGCGGGTAGGAAGGACCCTAGGTCCAACTATTAGAGTCCTCTTCAATGTATGCTTTATGAGGATGAAATGGACGAAGTAATCGTGAGTGAGGAGCGCAATAATTCGGTTAAAAATGTGTATGTGCCCCTGATAAAGCTACTTTAGAAAACTAGTGACTATGTTCATAATTTATTGATCTGTTCATATCATAATACTAAATAAATAATGATCATAATACTATTGATTTGTTCTCCACACAAAAGCTTTTTCGCCAACAAAAGCTTTTAAGTCTGCAGCGGTGCACAATAACAATATGCATGCTTATCTGTCATCAATGACAGATTTTCCTTCTCTTCCTCAACGAAGACAACCAACAGTGGTACATAATCGCCAACGAGATGCCATCAGCTGTTTGCAACCACCAAACACTTGGGGTACTGATACTCGTCAACAAACAGGTTTGATCGGAACAAACACCAATCTCTTCTCCATGGAGGAGGTATTAGTTAAGGAAATGATAACAAAATTGTCTGCATGTAAATCAAAAAGTGATCAATTTCAAGTTATTGCACAATTAGCAACTAAATTTCTGTATTCTAATGACGATAAGAAATAATATCGTAGTTAGTAACTTAAACTTTGTAACGTGGAATGCTAGGGGAATTCGCAATAAAAGCGCGGAATTCATAAACTTTTTAAATTCTGAAAACATTCATATTGCTTTAGTGACTGAAACTTGGCTAAACCAAGGTCATAATTTGTCCACACCAAGTTTTAAATGCTACAGAGTTGATAGAACTACTAGATCTGGTGGTGGTGTAGCTATTTTTGTGAGAAGATCGATACAACACACGCTCCTACCCATTATCAGAACACAACTGGTAGAAAACTTGGGTATTGAAGTAAAATTAAATAATGATCAAGGTTTTTTGTGTGTACTTTCCCGGTGGTACTGTTTCAGACATAAGCTTAAGAAACGATCTGCGAAAATTATTTTCTATGCACGAAGAATTCTTAATTGGAGGTGATCTGAATTGTAGACACTAGGATTGGGGTTGCACGCGAGCTAATGCTTGGGGTAATTTGCTGTTGAACCTTTCTGATGCGCTGCCAATTAGCTTATTGTTTCCGTGTAGTCCAACTTATGTGCCTGCTGGTTCACGTGGTTGTCCATCTGTGCTTGATATGTTTGTAACCAACTGTCCCAATTTTGTAACCCAATCTCCCGCCCTTAATGGACTGAGTTCAGACCTAGTAGTTTGCAAACTTCTTTTGTCTGGAGTCAAACATTTTCAGTACATCCTTGATCTGAAGAATGCCAACTGGAAGCACTATAGAACAAGTATAAATCAAAAGCTTCGAAATACTAATACTAACCTAGATTACATAGCATGTAAGCAAGATATTGACTCTCTCGTTGATACTTTACTACCTGAGTGTGGTTTAGCTATTTTTGCCGACGACACTGCCATATTTTCATCGCATGAATTTGCTCTCAATATTGAGACCAATCTTAAATATGCATTGGAAATATTAGAAGCTTATTTTAAAAAGTGGAAGATTCAGCTAAACAAGAACAAATTGCAAGCTATCTTTTTTTCTCGAAAAAGAAAAGCTTGCGTTCTGCCTTCTTCTAGCTTACAGGTGAATGGAACAAACATATAGTTTCAGAATTCTGTTAAGTACTTGGTATATATACTTAAATTGGCTGAAGAATTTTGAAGATAAATAGAAAGTTTATGAATTCCTGCGCCTTTGCCGACAATCACCTAGTCGATTTATATGCTACACCTATTTAACATGTATGATTTGTTCTTTATTGTTTCGCTCTTTATTGTTAGTGATATTTATTATTACTTATTTACGTAAATATTTATTTTTTTATTTATTATTACTTATTTACGTATTTATTTATTTATTTATTTATTTATTTATTTGTTTATTAATTAATTAATTTATTTATTTATGTATTTATTTATTTGTTTATTTATATATTTATTTATTTGTTTATTTATTTATTTACTTATTTGTTTATTTATTTATTTACTTATTTATTTATTTACTTGTTTATTTATTTATTTATTTATTTATTTATTTATTTATTTATTTATTTATTTATTTATTTATTTATTTATTTATTTATTTATTTATTTATTTATTTATTTATTTATTTATTTATTTATTTATTTATTTATTTATTTATTTATTTATTTATTTATTTATTTATTTATTTATTTATTTATTTATTTATTTATTTATTTATTTATTTATTTATTTATTTATTTATTTATTTATTTATTTATTTACTTTTTATTTATTATTTATTATTTATTTACTATTTATTTATTAAAATAATTTAAATTTATTTATAATTATTCTGCTTTTTTTTTGCCTTATGTTTTTTATGTTGAAGGTTTTTATCGTATTTCCTTCAAAATATTAATTAGTAATTTGCTATCTATCTATCTATCTGAGAGTTTGAATCGTTTGGACACCTTAAACAGAAGTTGATGGAAGTAGCCTCAATTTTAGCATTATATGATCCGAAAAGCGAAATAGAGTTGCACTGTGATGCAAGTTCGATAAGGTTAGGAGCTATTTTACTGCAAAAAAGAAGATGGTAGAATGCATTAGAGGGGCATGGGAGGGCATGGGCCTGTGCATCCAGGGCAAAGTTGGTGACTGCTCTCAACTTGGCGAGATGCCAGCAACGATCCCTGTTAAATGCATAGGTCAAGTTGACATACAGCTTCCTCGCGGCGCCCTCTGGAGGTTCGGGAGTTGCGCGTGGGTTTACCTTTCCCACCGTGTAAAAATTACTAGTTCAGAAACGAAGAGAAGCCTGGGATACGGATGACCCTACTGCTGACGACCATGGACAACGAAATAAGGGCAACGATTTTCGGTTCAGCACGTGGAGTGTAAGGTCCCTGAACAGACCACGTGCAGCCGATGAACCTGCGGAAGCCCTCGAAGGCAGATATTACCGCCATTCAGGAGGTGCGGTGGAATGGGCCGGGCAAAAAGAGGATGAAAAACTGCGATACTTACTTCGGCGATTGCTACAAAGAGCGAAGACAGCGCTTATTTGGATGCGGGTTTGTTGTTCTAGGCAGACTTAGGCAAGAAGTCTTAAGCTTTAAATACATAAGCGAGATAACAATCCGCATCAAGGCTACATTCGGCAACATCAGCCTGATAGGCGCCCACGCCCAAACGGAGGATAAAGGTGACGACAGCAAAGACGACTTTTACGATCTCCTAGAAAGAACATACGATCAATGCCCAAGCTACGACATCAAGACACATTCGCCAACATAGGCCTGATATGCGCCCACGCCCCAACGGAGGATAAAGATGACGACAGCAAAGACGACTTTTACGATCTCCTAGAAAGAACATACGATCAAAGCCCCAGCTACGACACCAAGATTATTCTAGGAGATTTCAACGCAAAGCTGGGCAAGACATCTTTGCTAGAGTCATGGGGAAGCACAGCTTGCACGACAACACGTCCGAGAACGGACTCAGGCTTTTGGACTTCGTAACGGGGCGAAACCTCTTTGTAGCCAGCACGAGGTTCCCTCACCTCAACATCCAAAAAAGGGACCTGCCGGTCTCCTGATCAATCAACCGTCAACCAGATTGATCACATTGCGATCGACATCAGAAACTCCTCTAGCATTCTCGATGTCCGAACTTTCCGAGGAGCCAATATGGACTCGGATCATTTCCTTGATGTAGCCAAGGTAAGAACAGGGATATCGATAGGACAACGGAGTAGAGCGAGACCAAAACAGTTCGACGTCGGAAAGCTACAATCGCAATTGACCGCTAGCAACTTTGCCGATCGAGTCTCCCTAAAGCTCTCAGAGAGTCCAACCCTGCCAGGTGAAACAATCGACGAACAATGGAACCGTTGTCAAAAAGCCATCAGAGAAGCTGCATCTGATGTGCTGGGTTTTAAGACGCCACCCCATAAAAACCACTGGTTTGGCATCGAGTGCAGGCAGGCACATTCAGCGAAGCAAGCAGCATACAAGGCGACGCTGGACAGAAGAACGAGAGCGGTTCGTGAGCTCTACGAACTGTAGACTGTTAAACGGCGAGGAAGACTCCAATACCGCTGTCAGGCAGAATGTTCCACTCAAAGCAATTGACGATGATCGACGAGAATTCCGTCCCCCCGACCTAGACGAAGTCAACATATCGATATCGAGACTAAAGCCAAATAAAGCTGCTGGTGCAGACGGACTGTCTGCGGAACTTTTCAAGGCAGCTGGAGATGAGCTGATAAGGTACATGCACCAACTCATCTGTAAAATATGGTCCGAGGAAAGCATGCCCGACGAGTGGAATCTCAGTATCGTTTGCCCGATCCACAAGAAAGGAGACCCCTTTGACTGCACCAACTATAAAGGGATAAGTCTCCTTAACATCGCCTATAAGATCCTCTCTGCCGTTTTGTGTGAGCGCCTGAAACCAGTCGTCAACAACCTGATATGTCCTTATCAGTGTGGTTTCAGGCCGGGGTCCACCATCGACCAAATCTTCACACTACGGCAGATCCTAAAAAAAACCCAAGAAATGATTTCAAGGCCGCATATGACAGCGTGCATAGCGACGAGCTATACAACGCCATGTCTAGTTTTGACATTCCTGCCAAACTCGTCAGGTTGTGCAGGATGACGATGGAGAAGTCTCGCTGCTCCATCAAGGTCGGTAACGAACTCACCGAGACCTTCAATGTCAAATAAGGTTTTAGACAAGGCGAAGCGCCGTCATGTGATTTCTTTAACATCATCCTGGAAAAGATCGTGCAAGACTCACAAGCCAACACTAGAGGCACGATCTTCCAGAAGTCCGTACAACTGCTAGCATACGCGGATGGCATTGACGTGATTGGGTTTAGCGGTGAACGAGGGCAAAACGAAGTATATGCTGTCATCGAGAAAGGACGCACAACATCGACGACTTGGCTAAAACGTCACCAAAGGCAGCTATAACTTCGAGGTAGTGAAGGACTTCGTCTGCTCCGGCTCGCAAGTGAACAGTACGAACAACACCAATACCGAGATTAAACGCAGAATTACTCTTGCCAATCGCTGTTTCTTTGGGCTCAAGAGGCAATTGAATAGTAGAGACCTCTCTAGAAGGACCAAGCTAACATTATATAACATCTTGATCATCCCTGTCCTGCTCTATGGTGCGGAAGCATGGACAATCTCAAAAGCGGATGAAGAAGCACTTGGTCTTTTCGAGAGAAAGGTTCTGCGTTCAATCTTTGGTCCTGTTTGCATTATGGAGAAGAAGATTCAACCACGAACTGTACGGGCTGTACGGCGGCATGAGCCTAGTCAGGCGTCTACGGATTCAACGCCTAAGATGGCTGGGCCATGTAGTGCGCGTGGACAACACTGCCCCAGCCCGGCGCACCCAGGTGGAGGAGGACCGCAACCCACTTGGTGTGCGCAGCTGGAGACAGCTGGCTAAAGATCGTGCCGGCTGGAGAGGCTTCCTGGTTGAGGCCCAGGACCACCCGGGACTGTAGCGCTACCAGAAGAAGAAGAATGCATTAGATTTTTCAATCATCAACAGACGCAGAATCAAGGTACCACAGCTTTGAGATAGAAACCTTAGCCATAGTTAGTGCACTACAACGTTTCCTCATTTAACTCTAGGGCAGACAATTTAAAATTAGTCTTTAGTTTAAAAGTAAATTTATCATAAGACAGTGCACTAAAAAACACCCCCATCTCGAAAAAATAGGTGAGTTATACTTACACTGCACGAAAAATCGCAAGATCCATCATCAAATGAACAGAGGACCAAAAATTGCACGAACGCCACCAAAGAGCAACAATGACAACAGTAATACGGTACCGATACCGGCACAGATGTCTAAACGGCGTATTATATATATATATATCAATATATTTGTAAGGCAACCGTAGGTCACAGCATCCAATCCACTGAAATGCAGGACCAACTACTCCTCATGATTAAATCGGTACTAACCTTAGTACCCGAGGTCTAAAGGGACGACGGCGTTCCATCTCCTACCAACCACTAGAACTTTCGGTGTTGCATAGCAACATCCCGAATATCCCGGCTTGATACTACCACAGTGCTTTGATTAGGGGACAAATATCAAAAAAATCAAATATGCCATTAAATGATGTGATGCTGCGGAACTTAATTGGCATATTTTTAATTATAACCAATTCTCATTTTTCTTTATTTGCACTTTTATTTTCAGTGGATTAGCGGAATTTCTTTCAGAAGTTGGGCCTATTTTATCTTTATTTCTGATTTGTAATTATTTTCGCTGTGTGAATATTAAACCTGTGTAAATTTCCAAAACTTTTACCAACTTGGCCGTGGCTCACTTAGACCAACAAAATGGGTCCATTATGCCCTTAATAGAAAAACTATTCTACTTACTACCTTAAGAGCTTCTTCTACAGTACTAATACCATCCTGTTTCAACTAAGAATTTCAGGATATGATAATTTTTTGTTTTTTTTTTCATAATTTGCGGGTGCTCAAGGGATTGCTAATACCCTTATGTGACGGGGTCAAAACACAGCACGGGCCGAAGGTATAGAAGGAGAAAGGGAGAGGAGATAACTGTGTCTTAAATATCTGCGCATTGTAGAAAAGTCCCTCTAAACATACGGTGTTAAAGGCCTTCTTTAGATCAACCAAGCACGCACCCGCGATTTGAAACCGAATTGATTATTCGGACCTATATTTTTGTCCTTAGTCCAGTTGAGTCCAGTTGAGTTGATCAGAGTTCTATTGATCACCATCTCGAATACCTTGCTGATGTTCGGAAGGAGACAAATTGACCGGAGTTTACATGGATTCGAAGAATCTTTTCCTCTCTTGGATATGGGTTGCCTAATCGCAGTTTTCCAATGCTCCGGATAATGTGCGTTATTCAGAACATTGTTAAACAGGATTGTGTATATATTAACAACTTCCAGGGGGAGGCGTCTTAGCACAATGTTGGAGATCCCGTCGATTCCAACTGATTTTTTCTTCTTTAATGATTCGAAGATCGCTTGGAGTTCTGTCTTTGATATTTACGGGGTATGAACCCCTTCGTCGGCGGTGGCATTATCTGCCGCGTTATCTTCATTGAACACGATGAAGCCGATGTTCTCAGATCGCCATTGTTGCACATCTTCTCGAAGTTGAGCGTTGCTAGCCGTTACGCGGTTACCCAAATCCTGGTTCGGACGAACAGTCTCGTTCACCTTATGCAGTTCCTGAAGGACCGCGTCAAGCACCTCCACTTTTTCTTGCGGGTCTTCGACCACAAAGAAGTTGTATGCAAGTACGGCGTTATCTGGATCTATACCTGTTGTTGTCAGTAGTTGTTCGTTGTCCGTCCATATGGGGAGGTTCAGACACGGAAGATCGTTATTTTTATTGAGAAAAAACTTTTTTATTTCCATGAACATGCTCGGCTTGTTGGTTCTTGCAGCCTGAATCTTATTGTTCCAGTACAGATTAGCAGAAAGCCTGTAGTTCTGAGTAATAAGTGTTTGAATATTCTTAATGAGCGATTTCAGTGTCCTGACTTTCTCGTTCTCGAAGCGAGTCCGCAATATCGTTGGGATCTTTATTTCGGCACTGAGTCCCAATGGTCACTGAGATAAACGAAGGTGTCCAAATAGTTTACCGCTTGTGAGTTCGTGTCTTTAGATAAGAACTTTTAAATCGAATCTACATGTTACGGAAACCATCCCATAATATGAAGATGCTATTTGCTAAACCCTTCAACCGACAACCGCTGACCCATATCTCATATTCCGACACTTCGTTGCAATCTGGCTCAGTCGAAACAGAAATGCTGAGCCGCCACGAACCTATCGTGCGTGAAACGTTAATATATACATACAAGCATCAAGTGGCTTTCACATGTGCGAATATACGAATTTATCGCAAGTGCAACTAATTCCTTCATTAAAAGAAAAGGGTTTAAAAGCTTATTAGCCTGACGGGCGTTTCAATAAGAGAAACAAAAGTAACAAAAACAAAGAAAACTGTCGGCGATTGTACTGCCCCAGACGCAGCGACACCATGTGAGGTCAACCGAAGTTAGATTATTAAGAAATACATTTTGTGGATTCATTCTTATCGCGACTACGAGTCGAAATACATTTATATTTTATAACGTTCTAATTTGGTGTTTGATTTAAAGTGGTTCTGCGTGGAGTAATCCGCGCAAGTTAAGTTTCGTCATAATCAAGTAATAAAGGACTTTAACTGGCACCCGATCAGGGACAACCTTAAAATCATTTAATAATAATAATATGGGTGGGCCTAGCTTCTCAGCAACCACTTGTGTTGTGCGTGCTATTGTTCTTTCACGCGTGGAAGGGACCTACAGTTTAATGCCGACTCCGCACGGCGAAGTTGAGAAGCTTCTTCTAGACAGGAATACTCTTTGACAATTGTCAGTGACTCGAATGATGGGTGGTAAATTCGGGTATCGAACCTGGCACCCTCTGCGTAGGAGTCGACGCACTTACCCACTACGCCACGGCGACCTACAATAAAATCATTTAAAACCTTAAAAAAACTGAAGAAGAATAAAATCTCTGAAGTGAAATAAGTTAAACACATCCTGATCGATGAAAACGAAAAGTATTTGAATTTAAAGATACCTAAGGTGACAAAAATCTTTTCAAAAGAAGAATATAACTTGTAAAGTACAGTGAAGAAGTGAAGTAGGTGCAGATCAGTTTTACGAATACATTGCTGGATATCCTCTCATGGATATGGGTTGTACAATCGCAGTTTTCCAATGCTCTGGATACTGTGTATTATTCAGAACATTGTTAAACAGGATAGTGTACATATTAACCACTTCCAGGGGTAGGTGTCTTAACACAATGTTCGAGAACCCGTTGCCTCCCTTTTTTTTATTGATTCGAAGACCGCTTGGAGTTCTGTCTTCGATATTTAAGGGGTATGAACCCCTTCGTCGGCGATGGCATTATCTGCCATATTATCATCAATGAACACGACAAAGCCAGTGTTCTCAGATCGCCATTGTTGTATGTCTTATCGAAGTTGAGCGTTGCTAGCCATTACGCGGTTATCCAAGTCGTGGTTCTAGCGAACGCTCTCATTCACCTTGTACACTTCTTGGAGGACCGCGCCTAGACCACAAGGAACCACAAAGAAGTTATCATCGAGTGCAGTATTATCTGGATCAATACCTGCTGTAGTCAGTATTTGTTCGTTGTCCGTCGTTCTGGGGAGCTTGAGACATGGAAGGTCGCTATACTTACTCCGAAAGAATTTATTAATCTGCGGGAACATGCTCGGGTTGTTAGATCTTACAGCACGAATCTTATCATTCCAGGGCGAATTAACAGAAAGCCTGTAATTCTGGACAATTAAAGTTTGAATATTTTTGATAAGCGATTCAATGTCCTAACTTCCTCGCCTAGTCTGGAGGAGTCTATTTTTTCGTTGGTGGAGTACGTCTATTGTCGCACTGCGGGACAAGTTTTCGTTGTTTGTCCATGTATACCGTGGTATAGTAAAGTGCATCGTTTGTTAAATTGTCTCGTCCAATTGAATTAGATACATATCAATCTCTTCGTTTGATAAGTTTCTATTGGACGGTATGTGGAGCGCGTTCGAAGAGAGTGCTCTGGTCATTTGCCTGGAGATGCGTGTACATCGAGCCCTACTGTGAGTGTAGGGGTACATTTGAACAAATTCTCCTAATTCCGGAATATAGTATCCTAATTTCGGCACTGAGTCCGCAATGGTCACTGAGATACACGAAAGTGTTCAAACAGTTTACCGTTTGTGCTTTTGTGTCTGTCAGCTGCAGTCTTTCGTCCAGCAGCAGGAGATCCTGATTCGAGCCACTTCTGGGATAGGACAATTGCAACACCGCCTCCACCACTTGAATTGGGCCGGTCTCTCCTAATAAAATTATAATTACTATTCTCCAGCATGCCTCTCCGAGTAAGCTTGGTTTCGCTTATCAGCATCAGCTATGGGCTTTGGTCATCAAAAGGTTTATGGAGCTCGTTTTTTCAAAGCTCGTTTTTCAAGATTTGGTCTACCCGCTCTTCTAACCAATCCATAAGCCATTCAATGGAGGATTTCCATTCCGGCGTTGGATCGTGTGCGGCACTATCATCGGTAGTTGCTGCTTTTTCGTATTCCTCTGACCGGACGCCATATGGCGTAGGTCATTTGAGGAGTTACGGGTATGGCTGCCTTGAGTTTATTTTTCACTGGGGGCTGCTTCTGCAGAACCGCGTTTCTGGCACTTAGGGCAACCCCGATAGTTTGCGGTGTGCCCCGCGTTCCCACGGAGTTCGACTTGAGCTGACTCTTGTCAGCTGCTCCCTCTTGCCCCAAAGAACAATTTTCCGCACTGTGGTAATCACCGCACTTAACGAATCGAAGCTGTATGTGGCAGTTCGACGCTTCATGACCAAACCTGTGCAGCGAAAGCATTGCAATACCCTTCATATGATGTCTCATTTGCATTCCCAGTCACCTAAAAGAATTTTTTTTCTTTAGATTGTCTAGTTTGCTATTGGGTGTGAATTGAACAGAAACATTGGGTGTGAAAGTAAAGGCAGTAAGGCCTTTACCGTGGAGAAGGGCTTGACCCCGACTATCTCAATTCCGTCGCACACTTGCTCTTTGAGCATTTGAAAGATCTTCTCCGCTTCGAGCGGAAAGGCAACATGCAGTCTCGTTGTATCAAATGATCAGGAACCCACAACAGAGGGGAATGTCCTATAGGGACGGATAAAGTGTATGACAGGAGCAAGCTGACGTGCGTATTCTGTAAGACCAGCGAGTACCCTACTTACTATCGGGGATGTCTTAAGAAATCAGAAAAAATATAGAGACCAATCGGAAAGGCAAAATAGTAGAAGCGAGGCCAGTGCCCCGTGCTTTAGCTACCACTGTTATTCCGGCAGTTTCTTATGCTCAAATGGCATAGGGTAGACGACTGGTTCAACAAACAGTGCCAAAGGTTGCCCAGGTCCCTGTGGCAAGGCAACCTGAAGCAAATTTGGATGAACCAGTTCCAAGAACAAGCAGCACGAATAGACCCCATCGACGCTGTTTGGATAGCCAAACGCAACATCGGTATAATGGCTGCGCAGGCAGCCTGCAACCTTAAAATTCTAGCAGAGAATTCGAATTCACTGATACGCCCTGAACGTCAATTAAATTTCGGCAACTTGTTGCAGACCCATAATTCTGATGTGTTGATGGCTTGCGAAACTAAGCTTAGCCAGACGCACACACTCAGGTACAAAAATTATAATATTATTCGAAGAGAGCGAAGCTACCTAGCTGGTGGAGGAAGCCTTTTGTGAGTGTGTGGAGTACAATGTTGAGTTCAAGCTAGATTCGCTTGCAACCGATAGACCATCGTTTCCCAGAAGTGGGTCCTATCTGGATCTTATGCTGATAGACAGACAACCAATTATACTAGACGTGGAAAGACGAACAGGGAACTGTCTAAATGCTGTTGAGTACGAGAGTGACCACTGCGGGCTCTACGCAGCTATTCAGCTCCCGAGCGATGTGGAAGGACTGGAAGAGTATGTCCAAAGGCACGCTTGTAATTATAATAAGGCCCGCTGGCCACGCTTCTTCAGGACTGTATCGACAGAACTACGTTCGAGTGAGATCAATCCGCCGGCAGACAGAAACCTCATGATGATACCATTCATGCCGCGTCATAACTGTTTCCGACATGCAATGGAATGAAAACAAAAATCAGTGCACGGATGCCCGTTTGATTGACTTGAAGTGGGCGTTCGACACCGTTTGGTTGGGGGACCTCTTCTTCAAGCTGGTCAGGCTTGGCGTAAGTAAACTATTGCTATACATTGTCTATGACATAATAACAGGTAGAAAGTTGTAAGTGGAAAATGATCGCCATCGTTTCCCCGATCTTGATTTCTATATTCACTGCAGATCTTATAGGATCCATGCCGCACATAATAGCGTACGCCGACGACCTAGTTGCATACAGATCATGCCCGAAGTTCGAGGTAATAGACATCTTGTTCCAGCGTGACTTGGAGAAAATTCAGCGATTTTCGGATGACTGAAAGTCGTTTATCAACTTCTTAGTTGATTCTGCTTGGTCGGCCGTTGACTGTAAAAAGTGTAGTTAGATATCTTGGCATTTGGCTGGATCAATGTCTGTACCAGAGTGAAGGTAATCAGCTATATGGCCCTAGTACGCCCAATTAGGGTGTACGGTTGTCTATTGTGGTTCAACGTGAATCCTTCCTAGATGGAAAAGATGAGGTTTCTTCGAATGGCAGTGTCTTAGGAGCTGTCTCCGTCTGTATTGCACACCCGAGTCTGAGTACAAGAAGTACTATTTTAACGAGGTCCTGTACAGTGAGGCAAACGTGAACAGGGTGGATAATTTTATCATTAAGCTGATCAGAAGGCATACTGGACGAGCTATGACCTCTTCCAACAGTCTGATCTTTGGGGCTTACTGCTCCAATAGTATGTACCCTAAAATGGTGCGCCTAAACGGTTTTCTTCCTCCCGAAGCATTCCCTTATATAGACACAATTGGCCTTATACAGGATATCCTATCATCTTCCATGTCGTACGCCGAACAGTGTACAGGCGACTCCAATACGAAGCGGAATTCGCTCGCACCCACGAGGATTTCCTCCGGTTCAGTAGAACGATCCCCGCTTGAGATATGAAAGAGTCTGCCAAAGAACGGCCATTTTACTGGTGGTTACACCAAAACCAGCCTCCGCCACAGCTAGCTTTTTCAAATGATCCGGTAGCTGACCATAGTGGCCAGCTTACACAGTTTTTAAGGTAGTATTTAAGAAAAAAATATATAAAACCAAAATAAAATCCAAAAAAATATCCAAGAAAAAAAATATAAAAACAAAAAAAAATGTATATATATATATATATAAAAACAAAAAAAGTGCATATACATAATATATACGTTAAGATAGTCCTAAGTTTTATGTTAGGGTTAGTTAGTATAAGGTAGTATAAGTAGTTAAGTTTAGCCAAGTTTTCTCGGTAATGAAAAAGTAATAAGAGATTGTCATAAAGACTAAAAAAACGTAGATTAAGCCGAAAGATACATTTATAAAGTCACTTGGTATAGGGTCACTTGGTTAGCTTTGCGAACGTTTGTAATTTCTTAAGATAATTATGTTAGTTTTAAGTACTTTTGTCTAGCATGGAAGTTAAAATGTGTTAAATAAAACAAAATTACAAAAAAGTGTACGAGTCTCGGACTGCAACATCCCGGGTTCGATCCCGAGGATGAAATTTGTGTGTGAAATTTGTGTTATTTTTTCAATAAAAAATAAAAATAAATCATAAAATCAAATAAATATAATAGTGAGAGAGAGACTCGATCAAGCCTCCACGGCGTTCTTAGTTCTTTTTTTCTTATTGTTCTTGTTATATTTGACAATCTATATTACGAGAAAAGTGTTCTGAGTATCGATATTTATATTTTTTACAATAGAAACATAATATTCTATATGTTTATAGATTATAGATAACAATAAACATTACATTTGTTTAATTTTTACTAAGGCTTAGGTATACCTCGATATTCCCTTGAAGTTTCTACCCAACGAAGGCTACTATTTTGTTTTACCATTCATATTTGGAAGCCCACTAGTTCCCTTTCACTTTTAACATAATATGTGCTGTATATAAATGTAATGGGTGCCATTTATGTTTTGTATCAGTTGTCAACATTTAATCAACCTTGCATTTATTTATATTTTATGTCCTTATTTATAATTTTCATTCTTTCTTTTCATTATCACTTTGTTCACATAAAGATTGTAACTTTCCGTTCGATATTCCCTTCATGTGTACAGACCTTTTTTTAAACGTATTAAGTGTTACTTACGCATTTGATTTCTAATTTTATATCAACTTTTTTTATTATTTATTCTTCCACACAATTAAATTTTAACGTCTAGAGTTCTTTAAATACTTAATTTTATCCGGAAATATAAATACTTTATCCACATATGTATATCAAATTTTTCAATATCTTATATACCATTTGAATATATTTTACCTAGGACTCAATTTGTTTTTTATTTGGCTATATTCGAACAATATATTTGCTTGTACTTATTTTGGTTAAACCTTTATTGTAATTTTGTTGTTATACTTAAGCAAGAATGTACAATTAATATTCATGTCTGATAATTATGTATATCGCATAAATCTTTCTTTTTTTACATGTATTTTTAATACTTTTTTATTATTACTTTAGAAGCGTAAACTACTGTTACCAACAAAAACCACTGCGTAAGCTTTTTCTACTACCTACTTAGGCCTCTTTCCGATCAGATGGAAAACAGCATTTGTCCAGGCCGTCCCTAAAAAGGGCGAATCTTCGTCACCCACCTCGTACCGACCCATAGCGCTTACGTCCCTTCTTTCTAAGGTCATGGAAACTGTGATAAATCGTAAGCTTATGAAATATCTGGAATAGTAAGAATTGCTAACATAAAAAAAAAATTCAAAACACCTTACTTATTTATGTTTTGAATTCATTAATCTCAAACAGAAGTTTTCTTCACATTGAACCCGGAATGCATCCCTTATCCTTATTTGAGGTCGCCAAAAATGCTGCGAAATGTTTAGGTTTTCTTAATCGATGCAAGAAATTTTTCACCTCTTCTGATTTGGCTTTGATTTATAAGACGTACATCCACCCCAAACTTGAGTACAACGCTCATATTTCGTCTGGTGCCCCCAAGACCACACTGCACCTACTTGATAGAATCCAAAAGCGAGCGATAAACTTATAGGAGACATTAATATCGCAGAGTCATTACACTCGCTCGAACATCGACGTACAGTCTCTTCTTTGTCCGTGTTTTATCGTTATTTCAACAACCGATGCTCAAGTGAGCTAGCCAACTGCATTCCTCCTCTCCATGAATTCACACGCAATATCCGTCTCTCCATAAATGCCCATCAGTATACCCCTAGCCTGCTTTCGGACGGACAGTTAAATTCAGAGACTCGTTCTTCAGCCGCACTGCACGAATATGGAATGCTCTATGCCAGCCTAATATTTTACAGACTACAACACGCAGATATTTAAGACCAATGTTCGCAGGTACCTCCTTTCCCTTTCTCCCTCTATACCTTCGGCCATTCTGCCCAAAAAAAAGCTAAAAAAAACCCAAAATGAACAAAAACAACACAAACAAAAACAATAAAAATGAACAAGACTCAAACAAAGACGACTCTCTTACTAAACAACAACAGGACAGAACACCAAACGCGACGAACAAAAAAGCGGGATTCATACTTGAGTACAGAAGAGAGAAGAAGAACAAGTCTGGCTGCAGTTCAACTGCAGAAAGTGAGGCCTCAACGGCAAAGAAAGTGATACCGAACGTAAGACATCAATGTGCAGTCAGGAGTGCGAGGTTCCAACTTAATCGGATCCTCAAAAAATCGGAAGACAGTTGGACAGACAAGGACAAGGACACTTTTCGCTGGGCATGCCCCTACCGAAGCAGAAGTCCAAATAAGGATGCTACCGGGAAGAAGCGAAGGTCGGCTGAACGCAGCAAGCCGACCCGGGTGCCCAGAAGGACCTAGTACGAGCCAGGCGGCTCGTACCAGGGAGAGGACGACCGGCAAGGTGGCTAGCTAACTTGTTACAGGTAAGCAAGCACCAAATGCCCCTAAGAACTCGACGATCAAACGACTGAGATCCTAAGACCAGGCTCACAATACACCGAAGAAGGCAAGGAACAATGATACAGTAAACCGAACCTTCAAGGATGTCGTCAAAAGTGACCTCTTATACGGGATCTCTGACATGCAGAACGACGAAGGCAGACCCATTGGGGACAACTGGAATTACCGAGAAACCGACAGCAAGTCCACCTACCTCCACTGAAGTCGGTTGGCACGCTGGCGTCTCTAAAATGATAGTTCGGTAGACTTTCTAACAGAGGTCATAACAAAAATTAAGAGTCCATGTCCAAACGCCCAATTGCGACAGAAAAAAATAGCGTCTCGTTAGACTTCGTGAGGAGAATACAAGTGAGAACTCGTCTGATACAGACGGGAACGTCACAGTGGTTGAAAAGCGTCAGAATAAATGTGGTCCACATCAATCTGCACCACTTTAAGGCAGCCACTGCTTAGCAGAACTCGCCCCTATCCAAGAACCACGGCTATTGAGCCGAGATATGAGACAAACTCATATCTGGATTAAGTTCGAAGGGCGACAAATTGTATCAAGCCATGAACTCGAATAATTTGAGTACATGCATTTTAGCTAAAAGCAACCTAAGGATCTTTTTTTTTCCACATTATAGCGTGCCAGACTTCACGTATCTAGAGTTAAGCACTGTAGAGGGGAAGCGCATCTGGGTAGCCTCTGCATACCAACCCTATGAGGACAAGGGACCGCCAGCAGCCGATCCAATCCGGAAGGCAATAAGAGCCGCACAAACGGCCAAATACAATGGCACATCAATTTTTCTTTTACAATCAAACCTCAGCATTTGTAATGTGGGCTCATAGCCGACTTTCATTAATTGACTCAGGCAGGAAGTCTTGGACATAACCTTAATTTCTAATACCCCAATCCTAGCTGTTTCAAAATGGACAGTATCCGACGAGGTCTCTTTTTCCGACCCTAAATAAATCCATTTCTCTTTGAATCTTGATACTGCTCCAATTAGCAACTTCCGTAACCCCAGGAAGACTAACTAGACCACGTATAAAAATATTCTCCAAAAAACATTAAACAAAGAAGTCCAAGCAGAGCCATGCTCTGTAGACGGTATAGACGATATGGTGGGGAGAATCGCAGCAGCTATGAATTCTGCCTTCACTACAGCTTGCCCTTCAAACGGGCAGAAAAATTAGAAAACCGCCATGGTGGAACTCCGACCTGTCTGTATTATGCAAGGAGAGCAGGAGGTGTTTCAACCGAGCAAAATTCTCAAGGCAAATAGCGGACTGGGATCTCTACAAGCCTAGTCTCAGGAACTATAAAAAAGAGGTCAAGACCGCGCAAAAAGAAGCCAGAAGAGCTTTCTGTGGAAACATAGAAAATATTAAGGACTGTGGTCGGTTGAGACATTTACTCTCAAAATCTCCGACCATGGCCACATTTACCCAATCGTCGGAAGGAGAATGGACGGAATCCGCTCAGAAAACCCTTAAGCTCCTAATCACACATACTTCCCCTGAAATACAAATCCCAGCGGTTGAATTATTGCACAGACTGGACACATTATTGCCGTGGCTGAAGGCCATTTTTTTTACAGCTCATTAAGATTTAGCTACACTCCTAAATTAAAGAGGAACACAGTGCGGGAAAGCCAAACACAGCCTACTAAAAGACCCATTCACCTTCCTCCTGAAAACCTTGGAAAGGAAAGTGGATCACCTTCTCAACAAGTGCATCGCAAATGTCTCTCTACAGAAACAGCACTTCACTTACTAGTAAGCAACATTGAAAAATTTCTCATTAACAATGAATATAGCGTTACTTAGATTGTGGCCTAAATAATTAATAAAACACACATTCAAACTTTAATACTTAGTTAATACTTTATTACAACCTGTATCATCAGCTCACAAAGTGGACTCCGAAACACGACTGAGAGTACCAAGGCTTGCAGTCAAACTTACGACATAGACTTACGATCTACCAAACCAAGTCTCCAACCCTATCTTCTTAAGAGGATAATGGTGGAAAGAGAAATTAGAACCGGACAAATTCCATCGCATGCTTGATTTTTGAGAACCAAACGACAAGCGTGACGAAAACAGTGGTCACCGGGTGGAGGTCACATCCCTAGGAGAACACGTAATATCATTTTATTATGTTACACCTCCCTCTCTAAGTATTTTTGGTCTCCAAAAAGTTCAAACATTTTTTTAGAATATAATTAAGAAAATTAGACAGCTTAAGAAATTGGAGTGTTGATACTAGTTTTACTATTCACTGTGTCTGAGTAACGCTTTATTTGGATAATTCATTAATTTTATCTCTTATAACACATTTACTATTGTGAGCTTACATTCTATGACCATAATTTATTTAATCATTTCGGAATTACGACTTTCTTATTTTACTTAAAATAGTTATAATGTTCTTATATTGTACTACTACTACAAATTCTGGACAAGAGAAACTCATTGGTAACATCAAAAAAAAAATTCAAAACACCTTACTTATTTATGTTTTGAATTCATTAATCTCAAACAGAAGTTTTCTTCACATTGAACCCGGAATGCATCCCTTATCCTTATTTGAGGTCGCCAAAAATGCTGCGAAATGTTTAGGTTTTCTTAATCGATGCAAGAAATATTTCACCCCTTCTGATTTGGTTTGAATTTATAAAACGTACATCCGCCCCAAACTTGAGTATAACGCTCATATCTGGTCTGGTGCCCCCAAGACCACACTGCACCTACTTGATAGAATCCAAAAGCGAGCGATAAACTTATAGGAGACAACAAAATCGCTGAGTCATTAGAAACGCTCGAACATCGACGTACCGTCTCTTCTTTGTCTGTGTTTTATCGTTATTTTAACAAACGATGCTCAAGTGAGCTAACCAACTGCATTCCTCCTCTCCATGAATTCACCCGCAATACTCGTCTCACCAGGAATGCCCATCCGTATACCCTTAAGCCTACTTTCGGACGCACAGTTAAATTCAGAGACTCGTTCTTCAGCCGCACTGAACGAATGTGGAATGCTCTTCCCAAGCTAATATTTCCCACAGACTACAACCCGCAAATATTTAATACCAATGTGCACAGGTACCTCCTCTCCCTTTCTCCCTCTATACCTTCGACCCGTACTGTGTCTTGACCCCGGACACATAAGGTTATTAGCAATCCCTTGAGCACGCGCAAATTATAAAAAAAAACCACCACCCTGACTACATCAATTAAAATGACATTTCGGCAATATGACATTTCAGAGTACAACAACTTTGGACAACAACGTTACAGGTAAAGTTCAAGTTTGAAATTTAAATTTTGAAAAGGGAAAGAATTAAGGAAAGGGAAAATGATCTGCAGAAAAGTGGAAAAACTAGCTATATAAATTAGAAACAAGTAAAATCGAATGAAGTGGATGAAGAAAGAACGAAAATTTTATATTGTGTCGAGACAACGATATAAGGACAACGATTTTCGGTTCTGCACGTGGAATGTGAGGTCCCTGAACAGACCACGTGCAGCCGATGAACTTGCGGAAGCCCGAAGCTTATAAGGCAGATATCACCGCCATTCAGGAGGAGCGGTGCTATGGGCCGGGCAAAAAGAGGATGAAAAACTGCGATATTTATTTCGGCGATTGCTACAAAGAGCGAAGGTAGCGCTTATTCGGATGCGGGTTTGTTGTTCGAGGCAGACTTAGGCAAGAAGTCCTAAGCTTTAAATACATAAGCGAGCGCCTCGTAACAATCCGCATCAAGGCTACATTCGGCAACATCAGCCTGATATGCGCCCACGCCCCAACGGAGGATAAAGATGACGACAGCAAAGACGACTTTTACGATCTCCTAGAAAGAACATACGATCAAAGCTCCAGCTACGACACCAAGATTATTCTAGGAGATTTCAACCCAAAGCTGGGCAAGACATCTTTGCTAGAGTCATCGGGAAGCACAGCCTGCACGACAACACGTCCGAGAACGGACTCAGGCTTTTGGACTTCGTAACGGGGCGAAACTTTTTTGTAGCCGGCACGCGGTTCCCTCACCTCAACATCCACAAAGGGACCTGGCGGTCTCCTGATCAATCAACCGTCAACCAGATTGATCACATTGTGATCGACGTCATACACTCCTCCAGCATTCTCGATGTCCGAACATTCTGAGGAGCCAACATCGACTCGGATCATTTCCTTGTTGTAGCCAAGGTAAGAACACGGATATCGATAGGACAAAGGAGTAGAGCAAGACCAAAACAGTTCGACGTCGGAAGGCTACAATCGCAATTGACCGCTAGCAACTTTGCCGATCAAGTCTCCCAAAAGCTCTCAGAGAGTCCAACCCTGCCAGGTGAAACAATTGACCAACAATGGAACCGTTGTCAAAAAGCCATCAGAGAAGCTGCATCTGATGTGCTGGGTTTTAAAACGCCACCCCATAAAAACCACTGGTTTGACATCGAGTGCAGGCAGGCACATTCAGCGAAGCAAGCAGCATACAAGGCGACGCTGGAGAGAAGGACGAGAGCGGTTCGTGAGCTCTACGAACTTAAAAGAAGGGAAGAGCAACGGCTTCTCAAAAGAAAAGAAAAAGCGCGCGATCGAGAACATGGAGAGGTGTTACGGCAGAAATGACGTCCGAAAGTTCTACCAACGGGTAAAACGACTATCCAATGGATACAAAATTCGGACAGAAGCCTGTCGTGACGCAGAGGGACAACTCATAGTAGATTCTCAGTCGATACTGAGAATCTGGAAGGATCATTTCCGTAGACTGAAGACTCCAATGCCGCTGTCAGGCAGAATGTTCTACTCAAAGCAATTGACGATGATCGACGAGAATTCCGTTCCCCCGACCTAGACGAAGTCAAGATATCGATATCGAGACTAAAGTCGAATAAAGCTGCTGGTGCAGACGGACTGTCTGCGGAACTGTTTAAGGCAGCTGGAGATGAGCTGGTAAGGTACATGCACCAACTCATCTGTAAGATATGGTCGGAGGAAAGCATGCCCGACGAGTGGAATCGCAGTATCGTTTGCCCGATCCACAAGAAAGGAGACCCCTTTGACTGCACCAACTATAGAGGGATAAGTCTCCTTAACATCGCCTATAAGATCCTCTCTGCCGTTTTGTGTGAGCGCCTGAAACCAGTCGTCAACAACCTGATATGTCCTTATCAGTGCGGTTTCAGGCCGGGGAAGTCCACCATCGACCAAATCTTCACACTACGGCAGATCCTGGAAAAAACCCAACAAATGCAGATCAACACCCACCACCTATTCGTCGATTTCAAGGCCGCATATGACAGCGTGCATAGGGACGAGATATACAACGCCAAGTCTAGTTTTGACATTCCTGCCAAACTCGTTAGGTTGTGCAGGATGACGATGGAGAACTCTCGCTGCTCCATCAAGGTGGGTAACGCACTCACCGAGACCTTCAATGTCAAAAGACGACGCGCTGTCATGTGATTTCTTTAACATCATCCTGGAGAAGATCGTGCAAGACTCACACGGCAACACTAGAGGCACGATCTTCCAGAAGTCCGTTCAACTGCTAGCATAGGCGGATGACATTGACGTGATTGGCAGAACACAGCGAGCCGTCAATGGAGCGTTTATTGGTATTGAAGCGGAAGCGGTCAAAATGGGTTTAGCGGTGAACGAGAGCAAAACGAAGTATATGCTGTCATCGAGAAAGGACGCACAACATCGACGACTTGGCCAAAACGTCACCATAGGCAGCTATAACTTCGAGGTAGTGAAGGACTTCGTCTACCTCGGCTCGCAAGTGAACAGTACGAACAACACCAGTACCGAGGTTAAACGCAGAATTACTCTTGCCGGTCCTGTTTGCGTTGATGGTTATTGGAGAAGAAGATTCAACCACGAACTGTACGGGCTGTACAGCGACATGAGCCTCAACGAACCGTCTACGGATTCAACGCCTAAGATGGCTGGGCCATGTAGAGCGCATGGACAACACTGCTCCAGCCCGAAGAGTCTTCGACTCCGAATCAGTGGGACAACGCAATAGACGACGCCCATGGAAGCGATGGCGCACCCAGGTGGAGAAGGCCCTCAACCAACTTGGTGTGCGCAGTTGGAGACAGCTAGCAAAATATCGTGCCGGCTGGAGAGGCTTACTGGTTGAGGCCCAGGTCCACCCCGGACTGTAGCACCACCTGCAGAAGAAGAAGTTAACAAGTGCGGAAGTTGCCGCGAGTTTATTCAACAGACGAGTGGCCGACTCTGGGCAGAACCAAGAAAAAATAAACATTTTTTTATATTTCCTTATACGCCACAGAACATCTGGACTGTATAGGTGAGTTGGGAGAATGGAAGCTGACGAGCGGTCCGCGCTCTTAGTAGCGGACAATGACCGACAACAACCGGTAGCAGCATCAGGCCATCAAAAGACAGTGTCCACTGAAGGTACTGGTAAGCGGAGGAAAAAGAAGGCGTCGCCGAAAAGCGTAAAACGCCGCAACACAGATGCGTCAACCGAAGAGCGCAAGGAGGGAGAGCTCAGTGAAGCGGCATTGGCTTGCACAACTGCAGGCGAGTCGGAGGAGGAAGTAGCGGTGCAGTATGTGTCCGATGAGGGTGAAGGCTTGTTCGCTGTGAGCAGCAACAGTTTTGATTCCCTCTCCTCCGACACAGAAGACGTAGGCGAGCGGGTACTTCGCAGGAAGGAGACGCTAGTGGACGACATGCAGGAGAGAATTCAGCGACTCCTGCATGACATCAGAGAGCTGAAAGCGACGACTGTTGCGAGAAGAATGCTGGATCAGCAAAACAAGGAACAACATGTGCCATATAAGCCACAAAAAAAAAAAAAAGAAGCAGCAGCAACCAAGGGCTGCAGTCCAGCAACAAAAAACAACAGCTGAACAACAACAACAGCTGAAAGAAACTCAGCAACAACAGCGGACACAAACTGCACAACTGCCAGCAATACAACAGCTGCCAGCGGTCGAGCAACACCAGCGACCAGCAACAAAGGAGCGCTCGGCAAAGAAACAGCGAAGTCAAGAAGCAACACAACAGCAGCAACAAACAACTGAACAGCAGCAACCAGCAAAGCAAAAGCAGCAGAAGAAGGAAAAGGTGCCGCCAATCAATATCTACAAGGCGGATATTGAACAAACTGCCAAGATGTGCAAGGAGGCCGTAGGTTCAGGTAATTTTTATAATAGTAGAAGTAAAGGCTTTGAAAAGTACGCAATCCACTGCACGACAGTGGATGACTACAATATACTAAAACGATTTTTAAAGAGGTCGACATTGGAGTTCTTTTCTTTCACTTCAAAAGGCGAAAAGTGCCAGTCTCGGCTGTTCAAGCTTACCTACCCGCTCGAAGCGGAGTAGGTCCTCCAACTGCTCAAAGAGCAGGTGTGCGAGGGAATCGAGTACGTCGGGGTCAAGCCTTTCTCCACAGTTAAGGCAAAGAGAGATGGGCGAAAATTACCCTTCTATATTGTACAGGTTACACCCACAAGCAAAGTGGATAATCTAAAGAAAATCAAGTTATTAGATTACCATAAATGCGATTGGGTCAGCATGAAAAGACGGGATGGCATTGCACAATGCTTTCGCTGCAAAAGGTTCGGGCAAAAAAACGAGCTCTATAAACTTTTGGACGACCAAAGCCCAGAGCTGATGCTGATTAGTGAAACCAAGCTAACTCGGAGAGGCATACTGGAGCACAGCAATTATAATGTTATTAGAAGAGATCGACCCAATTCCAGTGGTGGAGCCGGTGTTGCGATATTCATTAAAAAAAACCATAAAACATAAAGTAGGGTATAGTGGTGAAGTTGGTTCAGGAGTTGGAGGTCTGCATCGTGTGCATTTCGCTCCGCAGTGGAAGGAGGTTGTATGCGGTGTCGGTCTACTCCTCTGGCAAACCTAGTTCCAGAACAACTATATCAGAGCTCGATTCACTCTTTCGATGTCTGAGGCTGGACTCGGAGGAGAACTGTTTCATTTTGGCCGAGGACTTAAATCCCCACATGGATATTGGGGGAGCATAGTCTTCAATCGCAGGGGGGGACCAGCTTTATAACTGGTTTTGCTTACACAGTGTCGAGTATAGACTCGATTTGAAAGCAACAGAGATCTCGTCCTATCCCAGAAGCGGCTCGTATCAGGATCTCCTGCTGCTAGACGCAAGACTGCAGCTGACAGACACAAAAGCACAAACGGTAAACTGTTTGAACACTTTCGTGTATCTCAGTGACCATTGCGGACTCCGAGTGCCGAAATTAGGATCTCCAACGATATTGCGGAATCAGGAGAGTTTGTTCAAACGTACACCTACACTCACAGTAGGGCTCGATGGACACGCTTCTCCAGACAAGTGAGGAGAGCAACCTCTTCGAACGCGCTCCACATAACGTCCAATAGAAACTTGTCAAGCGATATGATTGACATGTATCTAATGCAATTGGACGAAACAATCAAACGAACGATGGACAGTAACATAACACGATATGTACACACTAATAACCAAAACTTGTTCCGCAATGCGACAACTGTCGCACTCCACCAACCAAAAAGTAGACACCTAACAAGATTAAAAAACTTGTACAGGCGGTTTACTGAAAGACGTAGTGAGGAAGTTAGGACCCTGAAATCGCTACTTTAGAACATTCAGACATTAATTGTCCAAAACTACAGACTTTCTGCTAATTCGTACTGGAACGATAAGATTCGGACTGTGAGATCTAACAACCCGAGTATGTTTCCTCAAATAAATAAATTCTTCAGAAGTAAGAAGCAAAGCGATCTTCCGTGTCTTAAGCTTCCCAGAACGACGGACAATGAACAAATACTGACAACAGCGGGTATTGATCCAGATAACGCCGTACTAGACGATAACTTCTTTGTGGTCGAAAATCCACAAGAAAAAGTGGAGGTACTTGGCGCGGTCTTTCAGGCAGTCTACAAGGTGAATGAGAGTATTCGCCCCAACCACGAACTGGAGAACCGCGTACGGGCTAACAACACACTTCGTGAGGATCTGCAACAATGGCGATCTGAGAACACTGGCTTTGTCGTGTTCAATGATGATAACATGCAGGTAATGCCATCGCGACGAAGGGGCTCACCCACCGTTCATATCGAAGACAGAACTCCAAGCAGTTTTCGAATCAATAAAGAAGAAAAAGTCAGTTGGAGTCGACGGGATCTTGAACATTGTGTTAAGACACCTCCCCCTAGAAGTGGTTAATGTGTACACAATCCTATTTAATAATACTCTTAATAATGCACATTATCCAGAGCATTGGAAAACTGCGATTGTACAAGCCATATCCAAGAGAGGAAAGGATTCTTCGAATCCTTGAAACCTCCGAACATCAGCAAGGTATTCGAGAGAGCGATAAATAGAGCTCTGATCAACTGAACTAAGGAGAAAAATACAATTCCGGATAATCAATTCGGTTTCTAAGCTGGGCATGGCACTATTCATGCCGCGTCGAAACTGGTGTCGGATATAAAATGGAACAAGGGCCAGAAACAATGTGTGACATGTGCGACACTGTGTGGTTAGACGGTCTTTTCTACAAGCTCGATCGGCGAGTCATAAGCAAACCACTGCTGTACCTACTGTGTAAAATGCTCACAGGTAGACGGTTCGTTGTCAAAAATGGCAATGTGACCTCGACAGGTATATTTCTAGTTGAAAATGGTCTCCAACAGGGTGCCGTTAATTCGCCGATCCTGTTCAACATTTACTTGAGCGATCTTTAAATTCTATTCCAATGAGGTCTTATACAACAGGGCAAACCTGATAAGAGTGGACAATTTCCTGTTGAAGTTGATTCGAGTTCATACTGCTAGAGCGATGAACTCGTTCAATAACTTGATCTCAGGGGCTTACTACCCCAATCCAGAATACCACGAAAACGTACGCTACAGTGGCTTCGTTCCCCCAGAAGCTTTTCTCCATTTAGATAAGAACGGCCTATTACAAGATATGAATGCGCTACCGCTCATTTTTCACATAGCCAGATCAATTGTGTATGGGCGACTCAACCACGACCGTTCCGTCGCATAACGAGCTGAGGAGGGCCTCCTCCGGTTTTGGCTGGAGACAAAGGGAACTCCAGCGTCGAACCCTTTAGAACCGGGGTAGAAAGGGTTGTGCGTTCCCCTTATGGGGCGCAGTCGGTCTCTGTCTTCTAGCGGATTAGATGGAAATCTATCAGCCGCACCGTACGGCCGACTATATATATATATATATCTTAGGGTAGTTTTAAGGTTTTTTATTAAGTTGTATATATGTGTATAAAAAAAAACAATATGTATATATATAATACATATAAAAAAAATAAAACAAATAAAAAAAATAGAAAAAAGCAAGAATGTATATGTGTAATAGTAAGTTGTCCTTTTTAAATTTTCATTTATATTTTACTCCGTTAGATTAGGTTGAAAGACATAGATTAAGAATAAGTTCAGCTTAGAGTCCCCGCCTAGGGCCAGTAAGTTAGAAATAAAACATTGTTCGTCTAACTAATTTTAAGTATTTTTGTCTAGTATGTAAGTTATTATGAATTCAATAATAAAAATGAAGTAAAAAAAATTGTTGTCGATAGTCACTAAGGCAGACTGTGGTGTGGTGCGATCAGCGTGGCGGAGCGGAACGTAGTGGTTGAAGCATCTGTGTGGTTACCCGAACGGCGGACTTGGAAGTCACATGAAAGCAGACGAGTGTGTCGCATGTATATTTTTATGCTGCTACGATTTCGATTTGCTTACAGGATTTTTAATATTACGTACTTCCGATGGATAGTTTTTGTTAATTTTTGTTCTTTCTCTTTGTTCCTTTGTTTATTTTTGCTCTTTGTTTTTTTCGTTGTTTAAATATAAAGTTCTTCCGTTTTTTTCTAGTTATTTTGTTTCTTTGTATAATTTAGACATTTATTTATTCTTCTGATATTCCTCGCAAATGTAAATCTAAACAAGGACGTAGTTCTAGCAGAGCTCGAGTTGCGAAAGTTGCTAGAAGCCAAGAGTCCGAGGAGCAGACTCAAACACGTTTGGCTTTAGATGCCGAGCGTCACATAGCTCAAAGAGCTTCTGAGACCGTAGGACAAACTCAAATGTGTCGGCTTTTAGACGCCGAGCCTCACGCATTGGCCGCGGAGACATTGGGTCAAGCTCAAGCATATCTCCTTTCAGATGCCGGGCTTCACGCGGCACTGATAGCTGCAGAAACCCATGAAGAATCACAAAGACGGCGCGTCTTGAATGCTGAATGGCACTCACGAAAGAGATGTGCATTTAGACGTAGTACATGGGAGACGTTTCAAGATTCTGCTTTTGATTATGACCGAATGGATAAGAAATGTATACATTGTGATGCACTCAAATGGAAAGATGAAACACCGAGTATGTGTGCCGGAGGAAACGCTAAAATCTTTACTGTCGAACGATGACAGCCGCAATGAATCGCGGCGTCGTTTGAAGAGAATAAGGAAATATAATTTTTGCTTTCAAATGACGTCGTTTGGTGAAGATAAAGAGGTTATTATGCCTGGGTTTTCAACTTAATTTGCAATGCAAGACAAGATGTATCACAGGATCTGCTCTGCAGATGATCAAGTTGTTGAAAATCAAATGTTGAAAGAAATACTGCTCCCAAAATTCAGAAAGTGTTGCACGATCATAACAACCTTATTAAAACGTTCAAAACAGCTTTAGAAAGAATGCCGGGAGAAGATTACAAGTTAGTTATGCACCCTGACCGTACGCCAAATGGGGAACATGAAAGACGGTATAATACACCATTAATAAACGATATTGCAGCCATGGTCTTCGGTGATCAGTTTGCTTCCCGTTACACATCCGGAATGGTATTATTTTACACATCCGGAATGGCACACTAACCAGGGTACCTGACACATATAAATCGTACGACGTTACAATATCCGCTCATGTTTAGCAAGGGGCTAGAGGGGTATCACTTTCAAATACCACAAATCAATCCTGTAACAGGTTTGCCCTTAGCCAATAAAAGAGTATCATGCATGGATTTTTATGCCTATTATATTATGATTCGAGAAAATTATTTTAATATAATATCACGATGCACACAATTGGCCAGTCAGTATTATGTTGACATGTACGTTAAAGTTGAAAGCGAACGATTATGATACATATTTTTGAATCAAAAAAACATAAGAGCGAAAAATACATCCATCTTCAAGATGCTGTAGCAAATGACGCAAATGTTAACCCTAACAATTTAGGTAAAATGGTTGTCCTACCGTGTTCATTTGTTAATAGCCCGCGATATTTACATGAATATACACAAGATGCTTTTGCTTATATGCGTACATATGGTCGCCCTGATTTATTTATTACTTTCACATGTAATCCATGATGGCCTGAAATTGTTGCCGGGACAAGGTGCGATAGATAGATATGATGTAGTTGCAAGAGTTTTTAGATTAAAAGCTAAAAATCTAATCACTATTATTGCCAAAGGAAAAATATTTGGAGAAGTATTGTGCTTCGTGTATTCAGTAGATTGGCATCGTGTATTCGCGGCCAACCACATGTGCATATTTTAGTGTGGTTAAAAAATAAGTTGAGAACTGATCAAATAGATAAAATCATCAGCGCTGAAATACCGGATCCAAACAGTAACAAGACACTCCATGAAATTATTGTAAAAAATATGATTCATGGTCCATGTGGTCCTGAAAATCCACAATGCCCTTGCATGAAGCATGGGAAACGCACAAACAAATTTCCTCGCAAGCCCCCACGCCAGCAGACGGTGGCCAGACGGCATCTATACAGCTCCGAAATGGGAATTACTTTACTGTAGACAACGGTTGGGTGGTCCCTTATACGCCAATTTTGCAAAAAATGTTTAACGCCCATATAAATGTCGAGGCTTGCAGCTTAGTACGCGCTATCGAATATATCTGAAAAAACATTAATAAGGGTAGCGACCAAGCTATTTTCAATTTTAGAAACACAGAGTTCGCTAATTCTGTAAATGAAGTCCAAAACTGTCAGTCTCCTCGTTATGTCAGCAGTAACAAAGCCGTATGGCGGCTGTTGAGGTTTCGTGTCTATGCACGTGTCTATTTTACTGGAAATAATTTCAAGAGCCACTATCTTCTCCTCCAAAAACGACATTCACCGCATTTTTGATCTTTCTGCAAGAGATGAATTTGCAAGAACTATTCCGTATGTTGAGGTTGCGAGTTTTAGATTTGGAACACAACAAGTAGAGAATGGAAACGTCGAATTCAAGGAGACCCTGTTCATAATTGGCCTGGTGTCAAATCTGGAGATGCCTTAGGTCGTGTTTAACCGGTCCATGTTAGTAATATGGAATGTTTTAGCTTAAAAATGCTTTTACACCATAGGCGTGGGCCAACTTCTTTAGAAGATCTCAAAAAGCTCAATAATGATGAATTTTCAACATTTCAAGAGGCATGTGAGGGTTGTTAGAGAATGAAAATCATTCGGATGTAACTCTTTAAGAGGCTACACAATGTAGATCAGCGCCAAGGACGAAAGAGCTTTTCGCTATATTAATAGCGACACGTGGACTTTCAAACCCGCGACAATTGTGGGAAAAGTAAAAAATAGATATGGCGGATGATATTTTACACAGCTTAAAATAACATATTCCAAATGCTTCCTATAATAATTTATTTTACAATGACGCTCCTGGACAGATTTTTATCAGATTTGGGATGAGCAGACCACACAGAATTGGGGAAGTAAGTTAGTGTTAGCACAAGTCAGGAAGGAAAAAAAAAGTTGCTGTTGCAGTAGCTTCCTTTGAAATAGCTGCTACGCTGCTCAATGGCGGACGAACGGGGCAGTCAGTTCTCAAATTGCTGCCTTTGAACTTAGCTTATGAGGAAATGCGAGTTTGTAACATTAGCAAAGACTGTTGGTTTGGGATGAATGTACGATGTCTCATAAAAGAGCAATCGAAGCACTAGATCGCACTATGAAAGATATTAAAAGCAACCAGAGTATTATGGGAGGGATGGTGGTATTTTTATCTGGTGACTTTAGACAGGCCCTGCCAGTGATTACTAAAGGCACACCTGCGGATGAATTAAATGCCTGTTTGAAAGCGTCTATAATATGAGTACACGTAAAGAAGCTCCGTTTGACTATAAATATGCGAGTTCAACTGCAAAATGATTCACAATCAGGGCAATATGAGACTGCTCTTCTAAAAATCAGGGAAGATCGTATGGGGACAGACAGTAACTTCATGATTAGACTGAGCCGTGAATTCTGTCAAAATGTCGATAATATAGTTCATTTGAAAAATAATGTCTATCCCGATTTGTAAATAAATATGGGCAATCCGGAATGGTTGTGTGAAAGGGCAATTTTAGCGCCGACAACGGCAGATAAACGAACAACTTATGTCATACGTGGAGGGGGATGTTATCGAGTATCTCTCGGTAGACAATGTTGTAGGTACTGAACAAGTAACCTCGTACCCTTTAGAATTTTTGAATTCTTTAGAATTATCAGGAGTGCCTTCTCATAAGTTGAGGTTAAAAGTTGGTGTTCCTGTCCTGTTAATGAGAACCCTTGACGCACCGAAGCTATGTAATGGTACACGGCTACAAGTTACTCAATTTGGGACGCAATATTATAAAAGCAATAATTATGACTGGAATGGCAAAAGGACAAAGTGTTTTAATTCCCCGTATTTCAATAATTCCAACAGATTTGCCCTTTCAGTTTAAAAGAGTGCAATTTCCCCTAAAAGCAGCATTTGCAATGACAATAAATAAAGCTCAAGAACAAACGCTTAAAGTAGCAGGTATACATTTAGAAAAAACCTGTTTTTTCCATGGGCAACTCTATGTGGCGTGCTCACGAGTATAGTGCCGGCAAAATCTTTATGTTTTAGCAGACAATGGAAAAACAAAAAATGTAGTTTATGTGATAATATGTGATATTTACAGTAAATCACGGTAGTTTGAAGTTAGTATGTATTGTATTGTAACTATTCCACACGGGCGAAGTCGTAGTTAATAAGAACACACATTCAAGCTTAAATACTTATTTAAAACTTTATTACAATCCGTATCATCAGCTCACAAAGTGGACTTCAAAATACCACTGAGAGTAATAAGGCTTACAATAAAACTTACGACCTAGACTTACGATCTACGCTTACTCTATGCGCATATACCGCAGCCACAACCACATCAAAATCGATTTGTCAACCAATTTGCCCACAAGCAACAGCCAGTTAATCCACCCTTTCCAGCAAGACAGGTAGCACCCAAACCTCAACCGATAGCAGAGCCTATGGACATCAGTGTCCAAACTAGAGCAGTTAATTATATGAATAGGCCTGATTTTAATTGCTTTGCAACAAAAAGAGCTGCACCTTCCACAGAGCAAGCACAAGTACAAATAAGTACCAGAGGAACTTCCACATTGAACCGCAAGAACAGGATACGCCAAGCTATCAACAGATCGTGGATAGTAACGAAGATTATGAAAATGGAGTATCATTAACTCAATACATGGAATCATATGGAGAACCAAGAGATACACAGGAAGAACCCGTTGATTTTACGGATATACTTTTTTAGATTGAACTGCTCTTCCCTACCATATTTTGAAGGTAGAACGAAGAGCTGCGAAATGATAAATCGATCTCGTCCCTCATCCAAAACCAAACTCATAATCCTTCTTCACAAGTTCTATAGGTGGAAATATAAGAATAACCGAGCATACAATCGTAAATCGTTTTGGTCTTGAAGACACTAAAGTTGAATTCCTTTCTTCAATTAAATCCTTCGATGCTGTTCTAGGAAATAACAGCCTGAAGGAAGAAGATAAATTGAATTGTTTAATTCAGTAATTTCCTAGTTTATTCACCGAGCCCAATGAGAAGTTGACATTCACCACCAATGTCAAAGGTGAAATTAGAACAACATCAGAAACACCAATATATTCAAAATGTTACCTCTACCCCGCTAAGATTCGAGGTAGAAAAGTAGATTAACCAATTACTCAAAGACGGGATTACAAGACCATCAAGATCCCCATATAATTCACCAATATGGGTAGTCTCTAAAAAGCTTGATTCATCTGGAGAAAAAAAGTATCGCCTAGTTATCGACTAAAGGAAACTGAGCACAATCACAGTTTCGGATAAATATCCAATACCCCAAATCAATGACGTACAAACACACTTGCGGCAGAACAAACTGTTTTTGGTAATCGACCTCAAGAGCGGTTTTCATCAGATCCCGCTCAAGGAGTTTGATATCGAAAAGACAGCCTTTTCCGAGATCAACAGAAAATACGAATTCAAAAGGCTGCCTTTCGGGCCATCATCCAACGAAATGACATCCTGCGTGAGCATATTGGGGTAAGATGTTTCGTCTACATTGACGATATTGTCACTTTTGGTAAAAAATGGGAATCGCATTTTGCTTAAAAAAGTTTTCCAAACGTTAGAAAATGCAAACTTGAAAGTCCAGCTCGATAAGTGCTCGTTCTTTAAGAATGAGGTCGAGTTCCTGGGATTTGTCATTTCTTCAAACGGCATTAAAACTAACCCAGCCAAAGTTAAAGCGGCAGTGGATTTTCCAAGCCCTAAGACATTGAAAGATCTTCGCTCGTGTCACGGTCTTTCAGGGTACTACCGCAGCTTTATAAAGGGTATGCACACTTGGCGAAGCCGTATCTCCAAAAATGTTTCAAATAAAACTCCTATATCTCTAAATGACGAAGCAACCAAGGCTTTCCATAAAATCAAAAATTCTTTAGTGTCTGACGATCTACTTCTGGTCTATCCCGACTTTACCAAGGAGTTTCAACTGGTAACCGATGCCTCCAATTATGCCACTGGAGCGCATAATAGCACAGAATGGCAGGCCGATAACATTCGTATACCGGACGTGGAGTAAAACGGAAGAGCATTATGCTACGAACGAACGGGAAATGCTCGTCATCATCTGGCCTCTTAACTCTTTGGTATCTCTCTTTGGTACTCTTTGGTATCTCAAATATTTACGGATCACCAACCCCTTACTTACGCCTTGAGCAACAAGAACAACAACAGTAAGCTCAAGAGATGGAAGGCGATCCTCGAAGAATACAATTACGAACTAATATACAAACACAGAAGAGCACGCCGAAAGAAATAGGATCCTGCTATTAGAGAAATTTTACTTTCCAAAAATGAATGCCAGAAATCGTTCACATAGACATCTATTCCACCGAACGAAATTGCATGTTACTGCATTGGACAAATTCTCTAAGTATGCGCAAGTTCAAGTCAAAGGCTATTGAAGACATTCGAGAACCCCTTCGTGAAATTCTTTTCTCATTCGGTGCCCCCAGAATAATTGTAATCGACAATGAAAAATCTTTAAATTCCCCCTCAATAAACTGCATGGTAGAAGAACAACTTAAAATCCAAATTTTCAAAACCCCTCCGTACACCAGCACTGTCAACGGGCAAGTAGAGAGATAATGCGATGCATCAAATCAGATGGTATACAAAGAACTTTTCCCGAACTTTCAGATAGAGCAGTCTATGAATACAATTTTTCAGTACATTCGACAGTAGGTAAGAGACCTCTCGATGTATTTTTCGGTAAGAATATTAACATCGACCCTGATAATTATGAACAGGCTAGGCAAGATAGCATGACCAGACTCAAAAAGAAACAGGAAGCCGATTTAAATTACTTCAAGAAAAAAAGGCAACCAGTAAAAGACTACAAACCAGGAGAAATAATATTTGTTAGGACCGACAAGCGATTAGGATCGAAGGTAGTCTCAAGGTTTATTTCATTTTCGTTAGTGTAGTCCCTTTTAAAAGGAGCCGGTGCAAAGCACCAGGTAGCGATTTCACAAAGGATCCAACTAGGATCTAAGTGGGCCACAACTGCTACAGTGGTGGCAATCGGCCGAACCTAACCTAACCAAACCTACTCTACCATGTAGGGGATTTCTTATTTGTTGTTGCCCGTAAATTACACGCCTTTTCAAAAGATTTTTGGAAGGAGATGGATAGTTCGTTGACGGTTTTCTCTAGGCCACTAATATTTGTTACTAGAGGTGAGTTGCATTGTGTGCCTTTTGACCTCGATAACGAATTTGTTCCAGTTAGCGTTCTTTGGGTTTCTAAATCGGCTAATTTTGTTGTTCACCGTTAGGGTTTAAAAGGTAGGTGATCAGGTTTCCCCCATTGGAGAATCCATGGCTATTGTACGAGAGCAATGTTCATTCTTCATTAAGACGACTAGCGGGTGCAGTTTTGTTCACGACGACGGTTGGAGGCAGGGTTCTCAGTTGGCAGAGGGTAAATCCCACTTTGGCTTTGAAATTCTGTTCACGCAGTAAAGTTAGGTGGTCTAAAAGAATATTAACATCCATTGCGAGTCCTGGGTGAGCATTTCTTTATTTAGATATAGAAGGTTACGCTCCATCCTTTCCTTCGGGAGGTATGCACACTGAAGGTGGATGCGACCTCTAAGCCTCAACTAGTTTAAAACTTCCTCCTTCTTTACTACCTGCAGGTCGGCATTTGCTCACGGGGCTGCCGTCCTGGCTGCCACTGCGACCTGACTTCCCGTTGCGACCTGACTTTGTTGTTCGGGCCCGAATTCGCCTTTGCGTTTTTCGCGCCATGCCTTGGGAATCGCTGCAAATGTAGCTTTTGCTATTAAGCCGTACCCTTTTTTTTCTGTTAAGGAATCAGGGTCGAAATTTCTAAACCTCCTTATGGTCCTTTTGGCATTGGAACGTTGTATTACGGTGAAGTTTCACTATGATTTGTAATACATATTACAGAACTTGCACTTACAAGCATCGAGTTCGCTACTCCCGGTCAAGGAGTTTGATATCGAAAAGACAGCCTTTTCCGAGATCAACAGAAAATACGAATTCAAAAGGCTGCCTTTCGGGCCATCATCCAACGAAATGACATCTTGCGTGAGCATATTGGGGTAAGATGTTTCGTCTACATTGACGATATTGTCACTTTTGGTAAAAATTGGGAATCGCATTTTGAAAAACTTAAAAAAGTTTTCCAAACGTTAGAAAATGCAAACTTGAAAGTCCAACTCGATAAGTGCTCGTTCTTTAAGAATGAGGTCGAGTTCCTGGGATTTGTCATTTCTTCAAACGGCATTAAAACTAACCCAGCCAAAGTTAAAGCGGTAGTGGATTTTCCAAGCCCTCAGCCATTGAAAGATTTTCGCTCGTTTCACGGTCTATCAGGGTACTACCGCAGCCTTATAAAGGGTATGCACACTTGGCGAAGCCGTATCTCCAAAAATATTTCAAATAAAACTCCTATATCTCTAAATGACGATGCAATCAAGGCTTTCCATAAAATTAAAAATTCTTTAGTGTCTGACGATCTACTTCTGGTCTATCCCGACTTTACCAAGGAGTTTCAACTGGTAACCGATGCCTCCAATTATGCCACTGGAGCGCATAATAGCACAGAATGGCAGGCCGATAACATTCGTATCCCGGACGTGGAATAAATCGGAAGAGCATTATGCTACGAACGAACGGGAAATGCTGGTCATCATCCGGCCTATTAACTCTTTGGGGAATTATCTATATGGTACTGCTAAGGTTCAAATAATCACGGATCACCAACCCCTTTCTTACGCCTTGAGCAACAAGAACAACAACAGTAAGCTCAAGAGATGGAAGGCGATCCTCGAAGAATACAATTACGAACTAATATACAAACACAGAACAGCACACCGAAAGAAATAGGATCCTGCTACTAAAGAAATTTTACTTTCCAAAAATGAATGCCAGAATAAACAACGTCATCAAACAATGAATCACTTGCAAAGAATAAAAATATGACAGGCATCCGAACAACCCGGAACTGAAAGAAACACCTATCCCTCAGTATCCCGGCGAAATCGTTCACATAGACATCTCTTCCACCGAACGAAATTGCGAGTTACTGCATTGGACAAATTCTCTAAGTATGCGCAAGTTCAAGTCAAAGGCTATTGAAGACATTCGAGAACCCCTTCGTGAAATTCTTTTCTCATTCGGTGCCCCCAGAATAATTGTAATCGACAATGAAAAATCTTTAAATTCCTCCTCAATACACTGCATGGTAGAAGATCAACTCAAAATCCAAATTTTCAAAACCCCTCCGTACACCAGCACTGTCAACGGGCAAGTAGAGAGATAATGCGATGCATCAAATCAGATGGTATACAAAGACCTTTTCCCGAACTTTCAGACAGAGCAGTCTATGAATACAATTTTTCAGTACATTCGACAATAGGTAAGAGACCTCTCGATGTTTTTTTCGGTAAGAATATTAACATCGACCCTGATAATTATGAACAGGCTAGGCAAGATAGCATGACCAGACTCAAAAAGAAACAGGAAGCCGATTTAAATTACTTCAAGAAAAAAAGGCAACCAATAAAAGACTACAAACCAGGAGAAATAATATTTGTTAGGACCGACAAGCGATTAGGATCGAAGGTAGTCTCAAGGTTTATTTAATTTTCGTTAGTGTAGTCCCTTTTAAAAGGAGCCGGTGCAAAGCACCAGGTAGCGATTTCACAAAGGATCCAACTAGGATCTAAGTGGGCCACAACTGCTACAGTGGTGGCAATCGGCCGAACCTAACCTAACCAAACCTACTCTACCATGTAGGGGATTTCTTATTTGTTGTTGCCCGTAAATTACACGCCTTTTCAAAAGATTTTTGGAAGGAGATGGATAGTTCGTTGACGGTTTTCTCTAGGCCACTAATATTTGTTACTAGAGGTGAGTTGCATTGTGTGCCTTTTGACCTCGATAACGAATTTGTTCCAGTTAGCGTTCTTTGGGTTTCTAAATCGGCTAATTTTGTTGTTCACCGTTAGGGTTTAAAAGGTAGGTGATCAGGTTTCCCCCATTGGAGAATCCATGGCTATTGTACGAGAGCAATGTTCATTCTTCATTAAGACGACTAGCGGGTGCAGTTTTGTTCACGACGACGGTTGGAGGCAGGGTTCTCAGTTGGCAGAGGGTAAATCCCACTTTGGCTTTGAAATTCTGTTCACGCAGTAAAGTTAGGTGGTCTAAAAGAATATTAACATCCATTGCGAGTCCTGGGTGAGCATTTCTTTATTTAGATATAGAAGGTTACGCTCCATCCTTTCCTTCGGGAGGTATGCACACTGAAGGTGGATGCGACCTCTAGGCCTCAACTAGTTTAAAACTTCCTCCGTCTTTACTACCTGCAGGTCGGCATTTGCTCACGGGGCTGCCGTCCTGGCTGCCACTGCGACCTGACTTCCCGTTGCGACCTGACTTTGTTGTTCGGGCCCGAATTCGCCTTTGCGTTTTTCGCGCCATGCCTTGGGAATCGCTGCAAATGTAGCTTTTGCTATTAAGCCGTACCCTTTTTTTTCTGTTAAGGAATCAGGGTCGAAATTTCTAAACCTCCTTATGGTCCTTTTGGCATTGGAACGTTGTATTACGGTGAAGTTTCACTATGATTTGTAATACATATTACAGAACTTGCACTTACAAGCATCGAGTTCGCTACTCCCGGTCAAGGAGTTTGATATCGAAAAGACAGCATTTTCCGAGATCAACAGAAAATACGAATTCAAAAGGCTGCCTTTCGGGCCATCATCCAACGAAATGACATCTTGCGTGAGCATATTGGGGTAAGATGTTTCGTCTCCATTGACGATATTGTCACTTTTGGTAAAAATTGGGAATCGCATTTTGAAAAACTTAAAAAAGTTTTCCAAACGTTAGAAAATGCAAACTTGAAAGTCCAACTCGATAAGTGCTCGTTCTTTAAGAATGAGGTCGAGTTCCTGGGATTTGTCATTTCTTCAAACGGCATTAAAACTAACCCAGCCAAAGTTAAAGCGGTAGTGGATTTTCCAAGCCCTCAGCCATTGAAAGATTTTCGCTCGTTTCACGGTCTATCAGGGTACTACCGCAGCCTTATAAAGGGTATGCACACTTGGCGAAGCCGTATCTCCAAAAATATTTCAAATAAAACTCCTATATCTCTAAATGACGATGCAATCAAGGCTTTCCATAAAATTAAAAATTCTTTAGTGTCTGACGATCTACTTCTGGTCTATCCCGACTTTACCAAGGAGTTTCAACTGGTAACCGATGCCTCAAATTATGCCACTGGAGCGCATAATAGCACAGAATGGCAGGCCGATAACATTCGTATCCCGGACGTGGAATAAATCGGAAGAGCATTATGCTACGAACGAACGGGAAATGCTCGTCATCATCCGGCCTATTAACTCTTTGGGGAATTATCTATATGGTACTGCTAAGGTTCAAATAATCACGGATCACCAACCCCTTTCTTACGCCTTGAGCAACAAGAACAACAACAGTAAGCTCAAGAGATGGAAGGCGATCCTCGAAGAATACAATTACGAACTAATATACAAACACAGAACAGCACACCGAAAGAAATAGGATCCTGCTACTAAAGAAATTTTACTTTCCAAAAATGAATGCCAGAATAAACAACGTCATCAAACAATGAATCACTTGCAAAGAATAAAAATATGACAGGCATCCGAACAACCCGGAACTGAAAGAAACACCTATCCCTCAGTATCCCGGCGAAATCGTTCACATAGACATCTCTTCCACCGAACGAAATTGCGAGTTACTGCATTGGACAAATTCTCTAAGTATGCGCAAGTTCAAGTCAAAGGCTATTGAAGACATTCGAGAACCCCTTCGTGAAATTCTTTTCTCATTCGGTGCCCCCAGAATAATTGTAATCGACAATGAAAAATCTTTAAATTCCTCCTCAATACACTGCATGGTAGAAGATCAACTCAAAATCCAAATTTTCAAAACCCCTCCGTACACCAGCACTGTCAACGGGCAAGTAGAGAGATAATGCGATGCATCAAATCAGATGGTATACAAAGACCTTTTCCCGAACTTTCAGATAGAGCAGTCTATGAATACAATTTTTCAGTACATTCGACTATAGGTAAGAGACCTCTCGATGTTTTTTTCGGTAAGAATATTAACATCGACCCTGATAATTATGAACAGGCTAGGCAAGATAGCATGACCAGACTCAAAAAGAAACAGGAAGCCGATTTAAATTACTTCAAGAAAAAAAGGCAACCAATAAAAGACTACAAACCAGGAGAAATAATATTTGTTAGGACTGACAAGCGATTAGGATCGAAGGTAGTCTCAAGGTTTATTTCATTTTCGTTAGTGTAGTCCCTTTTAAAAGGAGCCGGTGCAAAGCACCAGGTAGCGATTTCACAAAGGATCCAACTAGGATCTAAGTGGGCCACAACTGCTACAGTGGTGGCAATCGGCCGAACCTAACCTAACCAAACCTACTCTACCATGTAGGGGATTTCTTATTTGTTGTTGCCCGTAAATTACACGCCTTTTCAAAAGATTTTTGGAAGGAGATGGATAGTTCGTTGACGGTTTTCTCTAGGCCACTAATATTTGTTACTAGAGGTGACTTGCATTGTGTGCCTTTTGACCTCGATAACGAATTTGTTCCAGTTAGCGTTCTTTGGGTTTCTAAATCGGCTAATTTTGTTGTTCACCGTTAGGGTTTAAAAGGTAGGTGATCAGGTTTCCCCCATTGGAGAATCCATGGCTATTGTACGAGAGCAATGTTCATTCCTCATTAAGACGACTAGCGGGTGCAGTTTTGTTCACGACGACGGCTGGAGGCAGGGTTCTCAGTTGGCAGAGGGTAAATCCCACTTTGGCTTTGAAATTCTGTTCACGCAGTAAAGTTAGGTGGTCTAAAAGAATATTAACATCCATTGCGAGTCCTGGGTGAGCATTTCTTTATTTAGATATAGAAGGTTACGCTCCATCCTTTCCTTCGGGAGGTATGCACACTGAAGGTGGATGCGACCTCTAGGCCTCAACTAGTTTAAAACTTCCTCCTTCCTTACTACCTGCAGGTCGGCATTTGCTCACGGGGCTGCCGTCCTGGCTGCCACTGCGACCTGACTTCCCGTTGCGACCTGACTTTGTTGTTCGGGCCCGAATTCGCCTTTGCGTTTTTCGCGCCATGCCTTGGGAATCGCTGCAAATGTAGCTTTTGCTATTAAGCCGTACCCTTTTTTTTCTGTTAAGGAATCAGGGTCGAAATTTCTAAACCTCCTTATGGTCCTTTTGGCATTGGAACGTTGTATTACGGTGAATTTTCACTATGATTTGTAATACATATTACAGAACTTGCACTTACAAGCATCGAGTTCGCTACTCCCGGTCAAGGAGTATGATATCGAAAAGACAGCCTTTTCCGAGATCAACAGAAAATACGAATTCAAAAGGCTGCCTTTCGGGCCATCATCCAACGAAATGACATCTTGCGTGAGCATATTGGGGTAAGAAGTTTCGTCTACATTGACGATATTGTCACTTTTGGTAAAAATTGGGAATCGCATTTTGAAAAACTTAAAAAAGTTTTCCAAACGTTAGAAAATGCAAACTTGAAAGTCCAACTCGATAAGTGCTCGTTCTTTATGAATGAGGTCGAGTTCCTGGGATTTGTCATTTCTTCAAACGGCATTAAAACTAACCCAGCCAAAGTTAAAGCGGTAGTGGATTTTCCAAGCCCTCAGACATTGAAAGATTTTCGCTCGTTTCACGGTCTATCAGGGTACTACCACAGCCTTATAAAGGGTATGCACACTTGGCGAAGCCGTATCTCCAAAAATATTTCAAATAAAACTCCTATATCTCTAAATGACGATGCAATCAAGGCTTTCCATAAAATTAAAAATTCTTTAGTGTCTGACGATCTACTTCTGGTCTATCCCGACTTTACCAAGGAGTTTCAACTGGTAACCGATGCCTCCAATTATGCCACTGGAGCGCATAATAGCACAGAATGGCAGGCCGATAACATTCGTATACCGGACGTGGAATAAAACGGAAGAGCATCATGCTACGAACGAACGGGAAATGCTCGTCATAATCTGGCCTCTTAACTCTTTGGGATCTCTTAGCTCGTTGGTACTGCTAAGGTTCAAATATTTACGGATCACCAACCCCTTACTTACGCCTTGAGCAACAAGAACAACAACAGTAAGCTCAAGAGATGGAAGGCGATCCTCGAAGAATACAATTACGAACTAATATACAAACACAGAAGAGCACGCCGAAAGAAATAGGATCCTGCTATTAGAGAAATTTTACTTTCCAAAAATGAATGCCAGAAATCGTTCACATAGACATCTATTCCACCGAACGAAATTGCATGTTACTGCATTGGACAAATTCTCTAAGTATGCGCAAGTTCAAGTCAAAGGCTATTGAAGACATTCGAGAACCCCTTCGTGAAATTCTTTTCTCATTCGGTGCCCCCAGAATAATTGTAATCGACAATGAAAAATCTTTAAATTCCCCCTCAATAAACTGCATGGTAGAAGATCAACTCAAAATCCAAATTTTCAAAACCCCTCCGTACACCAGCACTGTCAACGGGCAAGTAGAGAGATAATGCGATGCATCAAATCAGATGGTATACAAAGACCTTTTCCCGAACTTTCAGATAGAGCAGTCTATGAATACAATTTTTCAGTACATTCGACTATAGGTAAGAGACCTCTCGATGTTTTTTTCGGTAAGAATATTAACATCGACCCTGATAATTATGAACAGGCTAGGCAAGATAGCATGACCAGACTCAAAAAGAAACAGGAAGCCGATTTAAATTACTTCAAGAAAAAAAGGCAACCAATAAAAGACTACAAACCAGGAGAAATAATATTTGTTAGGACTGACAAGCAATTAGGAGCGAAACTATCCCCTCGGTACAAAAAAGAGATAGTAAGAGAAAACCATTCCAAAACAGTAACAACTGAGTCAAACAAAACAGACTACTTACAGGCTTCTGCAATGCAGAAGTACAGATACTAGACTAATCCAAATCCAAAATGATCTCACTTGGCACCGGTACAGCCAAAATTCAGAGTGGAAACTTGAAACTGGTCCATATCCTCGATTTGAAGTCATACGAAGAAACAATCCAAAAACTAGAACAAATAATCATTCTCGATGTAAGCAATTTTCCTAACCAACGAAATCTCCCAAATTCATCTCCTACTCAACAGATTAAAGACAAACACTAAATTTCGAAGATCTGTAAATTTCCTTGGTAGCCCTTGGAAATGGATAACTGGGAATCCAGACCATGACGACTACGTTATATTAAGATCTAATATTAATGATGCAATAAAAAATGAGAATAATCAACTTATAATTAATAAGTCAACAATTGATAACATAAACGAATTGACTAATGTAACGAATAATATTATAAGAGATAGAACTGTAACAAGGATTAAGTATAAATTAGATATTGTTAAAGAAGAAGTACTTAATGTAGAGTACGCCTTGCAATGGGCAAAGCGGGAATTGTTAATTCATTTATACTATCTTAAAGCGAAATAGACTCAATACAAGATATTTTTTAAGAAATAATGTACCATACTTAGACTTAGACCAAGCTATTGAATTTGCAGATATAAGAATTGCAAGTAATCAAACTTTTTTATACATTATAAGCATTCCTAACACAGAACAATCTCTTTGTAAGTCCACATTAATAAAATCTGTGAAGAGAGGAAACATTTTAACTTAAAACTTTTCGAAAAACTATTTCTATGTGAAAACAATATTTATGGAATAAAAGAAACATGTAAATCTAATAATAAGCTCACAATATGGAATAGAGAACAAATGGTAGACATAAATTAAACATGTTGTATACCCAATCTACTCAGAAGTCGGCCATCTAATTGCACGGAAACCAACAACCAACATATCCCATTCATAGAAGAGATCTTTCCCGGAAAAATACTTTTAAATCAATTCAATGCAGCAATCTGGGTGGACAACGAAAAACTGGACTTAGACGGTATATTCATAATTCAATACAGCAACACTACGATCACCATCAATAGTCAACCATATACATCCAAGGAAACTTCTGACGCAAGGCCACTTCCACCTATTATGCAACCTGATTCAACCATAGGAAATTACGAAGAATTTCTAGCGCTCGATAGTAAGAGAAGTACCATTCCAAAACAGTAACAGCTGAGTCAAACAAAACAGACTACTTACAGGCTTCTGCAATGCAGAAGTACAGATACTAGACTAATCCAAATCCAAAATGATCTCACTTGGCACCGGTACAGCCAAAATTCAGAGTGGAAACTTGAAACTGGTCCATATCCTCGATTTGAAGTCATACGAAGAAACAATCCAAAAACTAGAACAAATAATCATTCTCGATGTAAGCAATTTTCCTAACCAACGAAATCTCCCAAATTCATCTCCTACTCAACAGATTAAAGACAAACACTAAATTTCGAAGATCTGTAAATTTCCTTGGTAGCCCTTGGAAATGGATAACTGGGAATCCAGACCATGACGACTACGTTATATTAAGATCTAATATTAATGATGCAATAAAAAATGAGAATAATCAACTTATAATTAATAAGTCAACAATTGATAAAATAAACGAATTGACTAATGTAACGAATAATATTATAAGAGATAGAACTGTAACAAGGATTAAGTATAAATTAGATATTGTTAAAGAAGAAGTACTTAATGTAGAGTACGCCTTGCAATGGGCAAAGCGGGAATTGTTAATTCATTTATACTATCTTAAAGCGAAATAGACTCAATACAAGATATTTTTTAAGAAATAATGTACCATACTTAGACTTAGACCAAGCTATTGAATTTGCAGATATAAGAATTGCAAGTAATCAAACTTTTTTATACATTATAAGCATTCCTAACACAGAACAATCTCTTTGTAAGTCCACATTAATAAAATCTGTGAAGAGAGGAAACATTTTAACTAAAAACTTTTCGAAAAACTATTTCTATGTGAAAACAATATTTATGGAATAAAAGAAACATGTAAATCTAATAATAAGCTCACAATATGGAATAGAGAACAAATGGTAGACATAAATTAAACATGTTGTATACCCAATCTACTCAGAAGTCGGCCATCTAATTGCACGGAAACCAACAACCAACATATCCCATCCATAGAAGAGATCTTTCCCGGAAAAATACTTTTAAATCAATTCAATGCAGCAATCTGGGTGGACAACGAAAAACTGGACTTAGACGGTATATTCATAATTCAATACAGCAACACTACGATCACCATCAATAGTCAACCATATACATCCAAGGAAACTTCTGACGCAAGGCCACTTCCACCTATTATGCAACCTGATTCAACCATAGGAAATTACGAAGAATTTCTAGCGCTCGAAGACAAAAATCAACGAAGTTCCTTAATCAACATCGGACAAGCAATCATCATACTCGGTCTCCTAATAGCATCATTCTTGGAAAATTCTACAAACGTAACCCCGTAACCATTATAAGAATCGATCCACCAACAAAGGCCCAAGCAAAGAAGACAACCAGTCCTGAACATATCGTCGTGATGAAGATCAATCCGTCACCCATAGAGAGATCTAGAATAAGCCAGATTCCATTTTTCTGAGAATGAGGACATTCTCACTTACAAAATTCTACAAACGTAACCCCGTAACCATTATAAGAAGCGATCCACCAACAGAGGCCCAAACAAAGAAGACAACCAGCCCTGAACATATCGTCGTGATGAAGATCAATCCGTCACCCATAGAGAGATCTAGAATAAGCCAGATTCCATTTTTCTGAGAATGAGGACATTCTCACTTAAGGACGACACCTCGCTTGTAAGAACCATTGTTCTGTTTTTCTTTCTAACTAGTGTCGAATAAAGTGAGGCTTCTCCTCTAGTAAAATATATATATATATTTTTTTTTTCAGAAAATAGATTTTTAACTTATATAGTCAGTCGGCCATAAAGGCTCTGGATAAACCATCAATCAAATCGAAGATGCCGTCTATATCTTAGGGAGATAGCGGTAAGATGCATATATGGGCATAGTGGTTTTCCAGGCAACGAAAGGGTCGATCTGTCGCTGTCGATCTGCCATCGACTCCTCTAATCGGAGAATGATACACTTTTTAATTAAACTTATCAATTACTAAAGACCAACCTTATTATAATAATGTCAACAACAGACAGTTTAAAATGTATGAAATTTATACTGGAAATATATCTATGTATAAATAACTTTTTTCTTTTGTACCTTTCGATACAACCAATATTGCAAATCTTTAAGTAAATGAATTAATAATTTAGAGAAATGAATATAGCTTAAACTCTGCAACTACTACACTCACTAGACCAGTGAAACACTTACCTCCTGTGGCTACACATGTAATGTTCATAGTAACTCCCTCGTTGTACGGGCCGAGTACGTAATGGGATATATGGTTTCCTTTGCTATCTAATATAACCAAATTTTCTGGCGACGCTGAAATAAAAAAAATTAATTTTTTATTTTATTTACAAAATTAAAAGTAATTTGCTATGTTAGTTGTTATTCTATCGTTATCTACTGTCAAGTTGTCTAGTTTCCTATAATATGTACAATATTAAAGGACTTTATGTCATACTTCAGTATTGCATTATCAAAATGTACAGTAAGTAGTAGGTATAAGAGGGTATTAAGTAAACAAGTGACAAGGCTGTCAAACAATTTTTTTTGTGTATGTATGCAGTGATAATAAAATTTTAATGAAACAGAAATTGTAATTAAAAATCCAATTACAATTAGATTTGTGTAATTGCCATTGATAATTGCAATTACTTGTAACTATTGATTGAACTGAATTGAGGATTTCAGTAAGTAGCCCAAATCTAAGACACAAACAGGCATCGATTGGTTGAGACTCATTGATTGTGATTGCGATTGGAAATTGAACCCGGTTGAATTCAATTGGCACATCTGTGGGAATAAAAGGGACTCTTGGTAGTAACACATCCTCTTCTCGGAACTTGCCATTCAAAATGCTGACTTTGAATGAAATGCTTTTCCATCAATTTTGTAATGAATAATCGCATGTGTCATTGTTTATCATGTGTCATTTCCAGATTACACAAAATAGACTTTCAATGTTTTTTTTACGAATCCCCGGTATGCCTAATCCTACCATGCATATGAAATATAAATAATTTTATATAAATATTTGTTGAATAAAACAATAATAACAAATAATATAAGATAATTAATTACTACAAAGAGCTCAAGTTATTTTTTAGATGAAACAAAGTAAAAACCATTAATAAACTTAATAAGTACAATTAATTTAAATAAAATAAATATTTTTAAAAAGTCAAATTGCAACGGAGACATGTGCAGATCTGAAAATTTCAATTTTGGAAACTAACATTTCTGGCATTTGCTTTTATAATACTGTTATAAGTACATCATAGTCTAAAGACATTAATAACGGCCTTTTTATTGACGTAATAGATAAGCCTACCAATCTTTCTTGAATCATGGTTGTCCTTTTAATTTTTTATTATCTTGAGTTAAGTTCTTCAGAAGCTACTGTGACTGGTATTGTGTGTAAGATATGGAGGTAAAATACTACATTGGCGGCTGTATCTTTAGGGCTTGATTATAGTATAAAATTAAGGTCTCTTAACCTCTGATTTGTCTACGTTAACCTCATTCTCTGGATTTCCAGAACGCCTGTTCAATGTACTCAACATGCTAGTGGAATCCTATTGAAGCAGGCGGAGAAGCTTAAGAAGCTCGGGGTCTTCCCCACGAGTGATCGGAGGAAGCTGGGTGAGTTTTGACACCGCTAATTAGAAAGGCCGAGCTTAGTTTGAAAGCCAAATTAACGGTTTCAACTCAGTATTTGTTCCAACTCTCACCAATCGGCATGAAATATGGGTAATAACCGAAAGAATAACATACACAAGCTGATAATAAGATAATAATAATAGCTGACAATAAGCTATACAAGCTGCTGAGATAAGAATGAGAAAAACATTTTAAACTTCCAAGAGTTAAGAAGCTCTGCAAATTGAGGTACGTAGTTTGTTATATGTCAAACATTCGCTTATGTTTTTTAAAAAAAGAAAAAATTGTATTCTATGCTGTTCAAAACTTGCTGAAATTGATTGAATTGATCGGTTGATATAGTATTTTAATGTATATATAATAATGAATATAATATATAATGAATAATATATAATATATAATGAATAATGATAATAATAATAATACAGTCCGAGGCGGATGGGCCTGGGCCTAGCATCTCAGCAACCTCTCGTGTTGTGTGTGCTATTGTTCTTTCACGCGTGTAAGGGACCAACAGCTTAATGCCGACTCCGAACGGCGAAGTTGAGAAGATTTTTCTAGACAGGAAAACTCTTTGAGCATTGTCAGTGACTCGAAAGAGAGCGGAGCCGTGAATTATCAGAGGTGGCAAATGCGGGTATTGAACCTGGAACCTTTGTTAGGAGTTGACGCACTAGGAGTTGACGCACTTACGCACTTACCCACTACGCCACGGCGACCCACCTGAAATCTTTGCTTCCGCTCTTTCGACGACGAGATCGTAAGGAAGAAATTCCTTTAAGTTTGGATGGTATTTCAAGACTACTAACAATATTCTCAATTAAATGAACATACTCATTATGGTGTTTCATACTCAGCAATGTGTTTCGCTTCTGATATTTGTATAAGGGCTTCATATATATGTATATATCCTAAATCAAAACGCGCCGGATTTTTTCTGTGCCTTTCGCTAAACTTCTTCTAAACTTTTTGGTTGCTTGTGTGCGAGTGGTAGTATTTTGTGTGAATTCCTTGGATTTTTGTGTTTTGGATTTTCAACTGCAAAAAACCGAAAACTAAATTTTTCTTAATTTTTTCTGCAGATTCATTGTTGTTGTGTCCATAGATTTTATGGACAAGAATTGAATGGAATAAGAAAGATAATTAGAGGGTCAAGAGATATATTCTGTGAGAGTTTATTGTGTCCTATATAAGTTAACGGCAGCAGATCGATGTAACCCCAACTTGAACAAACTTGACAAACAGAGATCTGGAGATGCGGAGACGTGGCAACTCGTGAAGTATTTGTGTGCTCCCAAAATTTCTTCGGAAAATAAGAGAGCAGAAATCAAATAATGATACTTAAGACGTACTTATTATTACTTATTATACGACCAAAACTGATGATAATGTGGACCATTTTAGTAAGTAAGCTAAATATACTGCGGTATATAATTGAAATAAACTCTAGTAAATAAGTCAGTTAGCGTTTATTCTATTATTTTAGTAATAACTAGCAAATTAAGAGTTTTATTTGTTTTAGTCTGTTTCGTTCATTTCGATATCCTAATGTGGCAGAAAACATCGCGCAAATAGTTTCTTCTGCCGTTGGAGTAGCACTTGAAACAGCGTGTTCTACAATTGTATAAAAAAGGAACGATTTATTAACAGAAAATTAACAAAAAATGATAGTATTAGCTTACAGATCGAAGAATAAACGCGAAAAGGCCACTCAGTGCATTTGTCTTAACCTTCATTTGTTGCATATGAACCTATTTCTTTAACGATACATGCCTAATTTCACTCGATTAGATAAAACTGCAATAGAGCTATTTAAATCATATGAAGGAAAGGAATGCTATTATCAGGCTGCAGCCATAATGCGAAACAAAATTGTCGGATCGGCCGATTTAATACTATCTTCATTTAATAGAGGTCTAAATTTCGATGCGATAATCACAAGATTAGATCATACTTATTCAGATAAACGCCCACTGCTTATTTTGGAAAACCAAATGACCATCTCATGTCAAGGTCGTATGTCCATCTCTGAGTATTTCGATCAAATCGAAAAGAATCTAACATTGATTATAAATAAAATATCTATGGAATACTCAGACAACAATGAATTAATAAATTCATTAGGAGCGAAATACCGACAAGATGCTCTACGTGTCTTCATTTCCGGCCTTTTTAAACCTATCTGCAATATTATTTTCTCTTCCGGTAGCGAGGACCTGCCCTCTACATAAGCTAAGGCCCAGGAACTGGAAGCAAACCAACATAGGTACATTTTTGCCGGAGCTTTCGATAGCAGCATCTATGCTGGTACCAGAACAGACAACACTCTTCCACGGAACAATTCTCAATATAGAGAAGTAGCTCCCGTGAAAAAAAACATAACCCAGTGAAAATCCAACAGCCAGTGGTACAAGATGACCATATGAGTGTCGATAACTAGTCAAGATATCGATACAAGTCGAGACAAACGGCACAAAATCACATCCATATTCAAACCCTTCCTCCTTTAGCAACCAGTAGTAAGCAAACATTCAGGCAATAACTTCAGGGGCAATTAGAACTTTCAAATGTCCTCTCGGATCCGACAGAATGCCCTTACCAAAAGCGCAAAGCATTAATTTTATGCAACCCAAATATACAAATAAAAAATCAAGAAATTGTCACGGATTGGAACTTGAATGAAGACGAATATCAAACCCCTGAGAGCCCATACGACGATCAAATTAATTTTTAGAGTAAAGGCGGATCTACCCTACGTTGAAAAGAAATTGGACAATAAAATCCCCAGTTAAAAACATTCGATGCGATAATCGGGTACTATTTACTCGCGGAAATAAAAGCGCAAATAGATACTAAGCGTTCCTTACTAGTTTACGATAATGGGGAAATACCAATTAAGTTTCTTGAATGCGAACAAGTGAATAATCTTGTAGTCGATATGGATATAGTTCCGAAGAGTATCAAGAACGAGTTTCGATAGTTGATAGAAGACTACGCAACATTTTTTTCTCAACCCGATGACAAATTACCTTTTAACACAAATGTAAAAGCAACTGTTAGGACTAATGATTCTGAACCAATCTACTCAAAACCAAGACCATATAATATTGCAGCTGCACCAATTGTTAATATAGAGATAAGAAGAATGGTTGAAGATGGAATCATGCGTGCATCACATTCAACATATAATACTCCTATATTAGTGGTAGAAAAAAAGGAGTGAATGAAGATGGCACTCCCAAATCTAGATTAGTTTTCGACTACAGGAAATTAAGCGAGCGTACTATTCCAGATCGTCAAATTTGGGTCAATATACATATTATACAACACTTGATTTAAAATCCGGCTTTCACCAGATCCTCTTAGAAGGAAAATACCTGGAAAAAAAACTGCATTTTTCAATCAACAATTTGGAATATGAATTTTACAGATTGCTTTTCGGCTTGAAAAATGCTCCCAGCGTATTTCAGCGACCAATTGATGACGTCTTAAGAAGTGAAATAGGAAAAAGTTTCATGTCTATATATACGACGTGATAATTTTTTCGGAAACTGAAAAGGAACATTTGGAATATATTCGGACAATATTTTCCAAGCTCTCGCATGCCAACATGCGTATATCCCCCGAAAATGCAAATTCTTTAAGAATGAGTTAGAATTTTTAGGTTTCTTTGTATCTCCGGAAGGTATAAAAAGTACCAAAATCTCTTCGAGCCTTAAGATCGTTTCTAGGAATCTCCGGTTATTGTCGCTGCTTCATAAGGGATTACGCCCAAGTTACAGAACCCTTGATAAAATATCTTAGAGGAGAAAACGGAAACATAGGAACGAACAAGCCCAAGAATGCCAAAATTGAATTAAATGCGCTTTTAATCGAATAAAAAGGCATTAGCATCGGAAGATGTTCTGCTGTTATATCCCGACTTTCGTAAACCATTTGATTTAACCACAGATGCTTCGTCACAAGCAATAGGTGCAGTGCTGTCCCAGGGTGGTAGACCAATCAACCTTGAGCAGAGCCGAAGAAAATTACACAACTTATGAGCGTGAAATGTTGGTGATAGTCTGGGACTTCAAAAGCCTTAGAAACTATCTATATGGAGCTCCTAAAATAAATATTTTCACAGACCAGCAAAAAGAAAACAAGAAAATAAGGCAGCAGACGCATTATCGCGCCAACACATTAACGCGATTTCTACCTCAGGACAAACGGTTCATAGTGAAAATTCATTAACAAAGGTCATACCCACAGTTGAAAATCCTATCAATTGCTTCAAGAATCAAATCTTTATTACGCAGGGTCCCGAGAAAAGAAAACAAGTGAAAATTCTCTTCCAAAAACAGGTTAGACACACTATAACATCTCGATCAATCCCAGAACTAATAAATATAATGCGCGATGTTCTTAATTTAGATACAAATAATGGAGTTTACTGCAGTGTTGAAACTTTAGGAAAAAGTACAGAATGACCTTCTTAACGCATTCTCCAACAACAGAGCACATAATATTATTTTCCGAATACAAAGAAATAATTTAAGACATATGCTCCTAAATACAAAATATGTAGGGAAAATAAATACCAACGAAGACCAACCAAACATCCAATCAATGGGCAGGTTGAGCGATTTCACTCAACTCTCGCTGAAATAGCCCATTGCAGTAAAGATATCTACTCAGATGTTATTGAGCTTATGTTGTTCACGGCCCACAAGTATAATAAAACTATGCACTCAGTTACTGGCCTTAAGCCAATTGACATTTTCCACAATATAACCGAACAGACGAACAATGAAATAATTTCCAAACTCAAAGCTAAGCACACTTAAGATCTGGAATACCACAATCATAGGACCACACTTAAAAAAGGCCAGGCGACAAAGTATATCTCAAAACTAATGAGAGAATCGGAAATAAATTCTATAAAATATATAATCAAAAAACAGTTCAGACAGACTGTAAAGACAATAAATGATCCATTTTTAATGATTAAAAATTTAAGTTACTCGAGGGATAACAGCGTAAGTTTTTTTGGAGAGTTCATATCGATAAAAAAGATTGCGACCTCGATGTTGAATTAAGAAATAATCTTGGGTGTAGCCGTCTAAATTTAAAGTCTGTTCGACTTTTAAAATCTTACATGATCTGAGTTCAAACCGGCGTAAGCCAGGTTGGTTTCTATCTTTAATAAATTAATATATTTTAGTACGAAAAGATTGAATATAAAAATAAAAAAAAAAAAATAAAAAAAAAATAAAATAATTTTATTTTATAGATAAAGAATATAAATAATTGTTTATAAAAACTATTTTGGCAGATTAATGTACTAAATTTTAAATTTATAGATGTAATTTATATTACAAATAGTATTTGTTTTATATAGAAATTATTTTATTTTTAGTTATAAGTTTGATGTTAATTATTTGTGTTTTAGTGAGTGTTGCTTTTTTAACATTATTAGAACGTAAAGTTTTGGGTTATATTCAAATTCGTAAGGGTCCTAATAAAGTTGGATTAATAGGAATTCCTCAACCTTTTTGTGATGCAATTAAATTATTTACGAAGGAGCAAACTTATCCTTTGTTATCAAATTATATTTCTTATTATTTTTCTCCTGTTTTTTTCTTTATTTTTGTCTTTCTTATGATAAATATCTATACCTTTTTTTATTAAATTGTTTTATTTTAACTTAGGATTATTATTTTTTTTATATTGTACAATTTTAGGAGTTTATACTGTAATAATTGCTGGTTGATCTTCAAATTGTAATTATGCTTTATTAGGGAGTTTACGTTCTGTAGCTCAAGCTATTTCATATGAAGTTAGTTTGGCTTTAATTTTATTATCTTTTATTTTTTTAATTAATAATTACAATATATTAAGTTTTTATTATTATTACCTTTATTTTTTATTTGCTTAACAATTTCATTAGCTGAAAATAATCGTACTCCTTTTGTTTTTTCTGAAGGAGAATCTGAATTAGGGTCAGGATTTAATGTTGAATATAGAAGAGGTGGATTTGCTTAAATTTTTTTATCTGAATATGCAAGTATATTATTTATAAGTATATTATTTTCATTAATTTTTTTAGGTGGAGATGTGTTTAGTTTATTTTAATTTAAATTAATATTTATTTCATTTATGTTTATTTGAGTGCGGGGGACTTTACCGCGATTTCGTTATGATAAATTAATATATTTAGCTTGAATGGGATTCTTACCTCTTTCTTTAAATTATTTATTTTTAGTGGGATTAAAAATTTATTTATTTATTTAATCTTAAATTATTTATATTAGTAAAGTTAATAGAAAATTTTAGTTTTTATATTATGTTTTCAAAACATAAGCTTGTTCAAGCTCATTAACTAATTAATTTAATAAATTATCTCATCATTTTGAAACTAGTGGATTTACTAGATAATATGCAAAATATAAAACAGTTAACATTTGTCCAATAATAATAAATGGGTCTTCTACTGGTCGTGCTCCAATTCATGTTAATAAAATTACAATTGTTACTATATATCAAAATAAAATTTGATTAATAGGATAAGATTCAATTCCTCGAAATTCTATTAAGTTATAAAATGGTATGATTATAAAAATTGCAATTGATATAACTAATGCAATTACTCCTCCTAGTTTATTGGGAATTGATCGTAAAATAGCACAAGCAAATAAAAAATATCATTCAGGTTATAATGGAGAGACGACAGGTACATGAGGATAATATGTCTGTCTTATTTACAGAATATTCCTTTTCACGCTCACAGAAGCAAAAATTGTAGACTTCTCGAATGAAGAAATTCTTCATTCCTCTTCCAAGAAGAAGTGCAGCCATTATTGAGGAATACTTGTATATGAAACATACGACCAATTTATCAGCAGTCGATGACTTTATTCGTGAAAATAATATAGATAATAGATTCTTTCGAAAACGAAATGACAAAATTTTACGTGAAGATGTTAAGCAAATTCAGGGGTTAATACGCATATTCAAAAGCCCTTTAAGAACGCGAAGATCTATTGAATTCATTGGATCAGCTATTAAATTTATAGTTGGAACATCTGACCATAGCGATTTCGAAATACTGAAAACACAAGAAAACGAACTTGTAAGAGAACATAATAGACAAATAGATATTAACAACAATTTTCAAATTAAAATTAATGAAATCACAGACAAAATTAATAACTTAATAGATGTAAATAGAAATAAAATAGTGATAAATGACCAAATATTGATAATGTTAATGATGAAAAGAAACCGAATAATTATTGACAACTTAAATACTAACTTGCAGGGAATGTTACGTAATGCCTTCAACACGTTATTATTAGATGTAGATAAAATAAATGTCATTAGTATTAAGGAAAATGTTGCAACTTCCATAATTGACTTATTATTGATTTCGGATGTATTTTATTATTGAAACCCTTATATACTTAATAAAAATGCCTTTAAAAACTAAGTACTGTGAACTTTTGGAAATAGTCACCGTTCTCATAATAATAAAATTATAGATTTAAGACATAATTTAACTGCTAATTGTAATGAAAATTGTTTTAGACTAACTAATTGTAAGAAAGCTGTTTCATACGCCTATTGCCAACCAAACTATAACAATGCCTTACTCAGTTCCTTATTAACCATACAGATAATTGCCTACCAATGTCTTCTGACCACCTACAGAAAATTAAGCTTATTGGTGAAGGATTAATTGCAGCTCGTGACGAAAATCTAACAATAGAAGAAAATGGCCATCGTTTTTTCCATCAATGGGACGTTAATGATAACATACCGCAACGCAGTCACCATCAATGGAATAGTCTATAACATAATTCGTCCCGCGGAAGTAATCAGCTTACCAGCGCCAAGGAAAACAATTCTGATCGAAACTGAATTCAAAAAGAAAATATCTTTGCCTTACTTGCACAGGTTGCATCTCATCAGCAACGAAAAAAATAAGGAATTCAGTACTACTCTAGAGACAAATAAGTGATTGTGGTATGGCGTTAGAGGAATACTTGCTATAATCGTTCTTGTTCTATTATACGCTAAGCTCAAACCGAGAATAGTGATCATCACAACAAGTTCAGATCTTGAGGCAGCGATATCATCTACACCATTAGATAACGAGGTATTAAAAATGCGGATAACAAAAATTATGAACGAGGACGTCCAAACCTAAGGAGGAGAGGAATTAACGTCAGTCCGAGGCAGTTGGTTGTAGCTCAACCATAACATTTTTACGTGTTGAGGGAGTTAACCTCACGCATAATCTCCAACTGGGAGGCCAGGCCCTATTCTTTAACCCTCGGATGGAGGGTCCGGGCTTATCCGGTGTCGGTAACCTCGCTGAGGCTGTGAGTGACGCCGTTGTCCCTAAAACTATAGATCTTCCGTTCCCATCTCAATTCCAAGGCTCCGAATGTCGAAGTAGCGCTAGAAGAACTGCGCACCAGGTACCTCCTTCTGACTGGAGTTTCGGATGTCGCCGTTGGCCAGACAGTTTTCCAGCTCCTCCGCTGCCATCCATAAAGAGAGATGAGCTCTGGTATAAAGGTACCTATGCTTTGATCTAAGTAATCACCAACCACCGCAACCAAAATTCAGGAACTTCAGGAAACCCATTTGGTCCCTATATAAATATATCTTCTCTCTATCTTTACTGCAAAAACTCCCTGCAGCACCCCTCGCGCTTATTCTGATGCGGGTTTGTTGTTCGATGCAGACATAGGCAAGAAGTCTCAAGCTTTAAATACATAAGCGAGCGCCTCATAACAATGCGCATCAAGGCTACATTTTACGATCTCCTAGAAAGAACATACGATCAATGCCTTAGCTGCGACACCAAGATCGTTCTAGGAGATTTTAACGCAAAGCTGGGCAAGGAAGACGTCTTTGCTAGAGTCGTCGGGAAGCACAGCCTGCACGACAACACGTCCGAGAACTGACTCAGGCTTTTGGACTTCGTAACGGGGCGAAACCCCTTTGTAGCCAGCACGCGGTTCCCTAACCTCAACATACACAAAGGGACCTGGCGGTCTCCTGATCAATCAACCGTCAACCAGATTGATCACATTGCGATCGACGTCATACACTCCTTCAATATTCTCGATGTCCGAACATTCCGAGGAGCCAACATCGACTCGGATCATTTCCTTGTTGTAGCCAAGGTAAGAACACGGATATCGATAGGACAAAGGAGTAGAGCAAGACCAAAACAGTTCGACGTCGGAAGGCTACAATCGCAATTGACCGCTAGCAACTTTGCCGATCAAGTCTCCCAAAAGCTCTCAGAGAGTCCAACCCTGCCAGGTGAAACAATTGACCAACAATGGAACCGTTGTCAAAAAGCCATCAGAGAAGCTGCATCTGATGTGCTGGGTTTTAAAACGACACTCCAAAAAACCCCTGGTTTTACAACGAGTGCAGGCAGGCACATTCAGCGAAGCAAGCAGCATACAAGGCGATGCTGGACAGAAGGACGAGATCGGTTCGTGAGCTCTACGCACTTAAAAGAAGGAAAGAGCACCGGCTTCTCAAAAAGAAAAGGAAAAAGCATGATAAGCGCGCGATCGAGAACATGGAGAGGTGTTACGGCAGAAATCACGTCCGAAAGTTCTACCAACGGGTAAAACAACTATTCAATGGATACAAAATTCGGACAGAAGCCTGTCGTGACGCAGAGGGACAACTCGTAGTAGATTCGCAGACGATACTGAGAATCTGGAAGAATCATTTCTGTAGACTGTTAATCGGGGAGGAAGAGTCCAATACCGCTTTCAGGCAGAATGTTCCACTCAAAGCAATTGACGATGATCGACGAGAATTCCGTCCTCCCGACCTAGATGCGATATCGAGACTAAAGTCGAATAAAGCTGCTGGTGCAGACGGACTGTCTGCGGAACTGTTTAAGGCAGCTGGAGATGAGCTGGTAAGGTACATGCACCAACTGATCTGTAAGATCTGGTCGGAGGAAAGCATGCCCGACGAGTGGAATCTCAGTATCGTTTGCCCGATCCACAACAAGGGGACCCCTTTGCATAGGGACGAGTTATACAACGCCATGTCTAGTTTTGACATTCCTGCCAAACTCGTTAGGTTGTGCAGGATGACGATGGAGAACTCTCGCTGCTCCATCAAGGTCGGTAACGAACTCACCGAGACCTTCAATGTCAAAAAAGGTTTTAGACAAGGCGACGCGCTGTCATGTGATTTCCTTAACATCATCCTGGAAAAGATCGTGCATGACTCACACGCCAACACTAGAGGCACGATCTTCCAGAAGTTCGTACAACTGCTAGCATACGCGGATGACGTTGACGTGATTGGCAGAACACAGCGAGCCGTCAATGAAGCGTTCGCTGGTATTAAAGTGGAGGCGGCCAAAATGGGTTTAGCGGTGAACGAGGGCAAAACGAAGTATATGCTGTCATCGAGAAAGGACGCACAATATCGACGACTTGGCCAAAACGTCACCATAGGCAGCTTTAACTTCGAGGTAGTGAAGGACTTCGTCTAATTCTGCTCGCAAGTGAACAGTACGAACAACACCAGTACCGAGATTAAACGCAGAATTACTCTTGCCAATCGCTGTTTCTTTGGGCTCAAGAGGCAATTGAGTAGTAGAGTCCTCTCTCGAAGGACCAAGCTAACATTATATAACACCTTGATCATCCCTGTCCTGCTCTATGGTGCGGAAACATGGACAATCTCAAAAGCGGATGAAGAAGCACTGTGTCTTTTCGAGAGAAAGGTTCTGCGTTCAATCGTTGGTCCTGTTTGCGTTGATGGTTATTGGAGAAGAAGATTCAACCACGAACTGAACGGGCTGTACGGCGGCATGAACCTAGTCAGGCGTCTACGGATTCAACGCCTAAGATGGCTGGGCCATGTAGAGCGCATGGACAACACTGCTCCAGCCCGAAGAGTCTTCGACTCCGAAGCAGTGGGACAACGCAATAGAGGACGCCCACGGAACCGATGGCGCACCCAGGTGGAGAAGTACCTCAACCAACTTAGTGTGCGCAGTTGGAGACAGCTGGCTAAAGATCGTGCCGGCTGGAGAGGCTTCCTGGTTGAGGCCCAGGTCCACCCCGGACTGTAGCGCCACCAGAATAAGAATAAGAAGCACCCCACAATACAAGCGAGCTGGATAGCCTGGTAAGAACCATTAAGTACGCCCATAGTAAGGTGAGTGAAGTAGTTTGTCCACTAAGATCATCTGACAATACCCCCAAACCAAGTGCAATTCTTGATAACCGTCGACAAACTTGTAGAAGGAAATTTAATAAGGCAAAAACACAAGAGAGACTCTAGATTGGGACTCCTATAAAGAATCCCTAAGCCTATATAAGACCGAACACAGGAAAATGAAAAGGTCTCCGTGGAAGATATTCTGCAGAAAGATCAAAGAAGCCTCGGAATTCTCCACGCTCCGAAAGTTCCTATCAACCTGTCCAAACGTATCGAGCTACTTCAAAAAAGCAGACGATACATGGACTTAATCTCACGAAGAATCTCTCAATCTACTGGTAGACATCCCTTTTTCCGGAGCACACAACACAATGCCCGAACCCTAACCACATCCAGAATTCTTGATAACACGTCATATTTCCTGTAATAAATAGCTTCAGTCCAATCAAATCACCGGGACTGGACAGCATCATCCCAACTGAACTTCAAAAAACCTCCAAAGTGATCATACCATGGCTGGAAATAATTTTCAAATGCTGCCTCTCACTATGCTGCACAGTGAGAGGCAGCATTTAAAAACCAGATGGAGACAAGCAAAGGTAGTTTTCATACCACAAGCGGGAAAGAGCTCCATGTACACCTTAAAGACTTTAGACCCATCAGCCTATCATCTTTTCTTTTAAAAACATTGGATAGGCTGATTGACCTACATATTCGATCTACGATCGACCCAACTAAACCCTCCCCATCTCAACCTGCGTACAATAAAGGTTTAATGGTTGCGTTTCTTGATATAGAAGGCGCTTTCAACCACATCTATCTACCCACATGCAATCATTCAGGCACTGATAGAGCTAGACGTAGATGCGGGACTAGTAGCACTAAAAAACCAACTGCTTACAAGTAGAGTAATTAATGCTACACTAGGTAACGATTCCTCGAAATGCTATACCAAAGGAGGGGGAGTACTATTCCCTCTTCTTTGGAACCTAGCAAACTGCTATTAATACTGGGGGAGGCGGACTGCAAAACGAATGCTTATGCGGATAATGTTGCTATATATAGCCTTCTCGGGAAAGTACTCCTCGGTACTTAAGGACTTAATGCAACATGGTCTAAATCTACTCAATAACTGGGCGACCGATAATGGCCTAAGCTTAAACGCACAGAAAACCGAGGTCGTCCTCTTCACTAGGAGATACAAAATACCTCACATCACCCTCTTACCCCAAATGGCACCAATTTGCAATTCTCTAATAAGGCATTCTTACATCATTTCATCTTGGAAATTAAACTGAACTGGAAGCTTAATACAGCCGAAAGAGCAAGGAAGGCTGTCACGGCCCTATACATGAGCAAAAATGCCATCGGGCAAATAATTTCACCGCGGTGATCAGACCCATCCCCTTATATCTCCCCTAAGATATATTCCCATCCTATATATCTCATACCGATGCACTTGTTACCTTCCCCCACTAGATATTCTTGGAAAGCAGATAGCAACTAACTGTACAATTAGATTGAAAGCATGCTCCTAATGGCAAAATTAAACTTCCGGGCATGCCAGAGTCCTAATAGAACAAGGACTTGCCCCTACTAATCTGGACTACACTTCACCTGTTTACTTCTCAGAGAAAAACTGCAAAACCCTAATTCTGGAAAGTGACTTGTGGTATGGCGGCAATATACCATTCGGTAACGCCATACATTTCTAACAGTCGGAACCAAGACGGAGGAGTAGGTAGTGGAATTTTCTCTGAACATCTTAATCTCAATAAATCAATCTATCTAATCACTGCAGTGTTTTCCCAGCGGAAATAATGACGATCGGCGAAGCCCTGTCCTGGCTGAGGTGGATCGTGATATCCGCCCGTGATAACTGCATCTTTACGGATATCCAGGCAGCAATCAAAACCCTAAAATCGTTCTCTATAAACTCAAAAATAGTCATAAGCTGTCGCACATCTCCTTACGAGATAGTCGCACAGTTTCGAATTCGTCTGTGTTGGATCCCGGGACATAGACATATTATGGGAAACTGCGAAGCTGACCAACTCGCAAAAATCGCCACAACACTGTCAGATGACGGATCCTTCTGTAACTTAGGTACTGCTCTAGCTTCCTTTAAGTTACAACTCACTAAATAAAGCTTAGTAGAAGTCAATACGAGATGGAACACAGGCAACACGTGTCAAATTACCGAACAAATCTTGCCCAGTCCTGACCTCAAAAATCTGTTAGTCTGATATCATTAAAAAGACCCAAAGGAAGAAATAAAAAATATACTAAGACTATTTTCTAACGATTTCTGCAGAAGTTGCCGAGACGAGGAAGAAGAGGAACGTGTACATCACCTTCTCTGCAACTGCCCTGGACTTGCCTCAGCTAGGAAAGCTACTCTTGGCTCCTACTTCTTCGGTAATCTAAGCGAACTGAGAGAGACATCAATCAAGTCGCTATTAGACTTCATCTACAGATCTGGCTGACTGTCGTAATAACCCCTGCGGCCCATCAATCTTTCGATTCATGCGAGTTATAAAAAAAATTATTAAAGATTACAAGAGAAATAAATGATTTACAAAAATATTTGATCTCTTCAGTTACCACAAATATAAACACATTTTCCTTAATTTTATGAAACATTTCGATTTCTTGGTTTGCAGTTTTCAAAATGCAATATCTTGCTTTATTTTTCAAGAAAATATTAATTTCACAATTTTTGAAATCGAGTATACTCTTAAATAATTGGGTTTTACAAATAAACGTTTCATCTATTTCATTACAATCTAAAAAAAAAATTTTTCCTTAAGGTATAGTGCTCTTTATCTTAGCTTATTATTAAAAACTTATTCGTTACATCAATTAGGACAATTCTATTTATTACTAATCTTGGTACAGATATTATCTCGTATAAATCAAAATTTTCTTCTCTTATAATAGGGATTGAAAGAAGTACAATAATGTCTTTATCTTTTATGTAAGCTTTGATTTCGATTTCTTTTATAATCTTAAAGTAATTTTCTATTACAGGTTCAAAAATTAGAGAATCATCAATATTTAAGTTTTCTCCAGTAATTGCATAGGTTCAGTTATCCTGGGATGAAGTACACCATTCTGAATAAACAATAAACTATCTAGAACCTGTTCAATTTCGATTTCCAATAATAAAATTTTGTGATTTACTTTATTCGTTATTTAATTAAAATATGAGTATTAAACTATTTTCTTCGATTGTTTTTCCTCCATTTTTAATTTGGTTTCTTACGTTTGCTATCACATTAATCTTATTTGCTGTACTATTTTGAATACTTGCCACATCTATTACCTGTGCGCTTAATCTAGTCATAACTCTAACGTTCTCTTCCATTCCGTTCTTAATTCTAACTTCATTGGACTTTATTGTGCTAACGGCTTCTTCATAATACTTTGCATCCTGATCGTCCATTGTTCCGAAAAGAGTTTTGAGTCCTGAGCTTATTATGTTCACTAAACCTCTACGAAACCTCGTTTTTCTACCAATTCTATTGTAAATTATGTCTATTTTGTGCTGCATTTTTAACAAATTATTTCTTATTGCTCCTTGGTATCGTTTACAGTCAGCTAAATGGCTCAAGCAAGCTTCATCTATGGTACTTACAGTGTTTCTAAGTATTCCTAAGTTTTCTTCTAGTTCTGCTACATTTACTTGGTTAACTAAAGTTACTGTACTACTTATTTCTTTTACTTGTCCTTTAAAATTAAATTATAATCCATTATTTTCACCAAGCTTTGTCACTTCGACGTTTCCGCATCTTGCTGTGTTCCAACTTGTGACTCTGAAAAGTAAGGTCTAGTATTAGCCTTATTATATCTTAGCTTCTTATTTCCAACTTTAGCTATAACGTAGTCCGTATTGACCTCTCCTCCTTTAAACCTTGTTTCTAAGTTTCCTTTTTATAACGTTCCTTACAAGAATTTGTTGCTGATGAACCTGTAACCTGTTGTAATCTCTTTCCTACATTTTGATCATATCTAATTTTGGATTTTTGTTTAGATCGTATGATCCTTTCTTTTGTTTCTGTATTAATTTCAGGCAGAGTAGTGCTAAGTTGATCGAAATAGTCAAACATCGTTTTTTCATTTACATCTTCAATTTCACTTGGTTGATTTGCGCGCCTTCCGTATACTAATTTTTACGGTGTGTATCCAGTTGTACCGTGTACTGTCGTGCTGTAGCTAAAACTTGCAAAAGGCATCTTTTCGTTCCAATTGGCCTCATCACCTATTTCCCTATTCTGCTAACCTACAGTGAACTCTTTCCACTGCTCCATTGGCTTGTGGGTATGCTAAACTTGTCGTTATGTGTTTCATGTTAAATATTTGACATAATTCATTGAACAGTTCGTTGCAAGATTCTTTACCGTTGTCAGTTAGAATTATTTTGGGAAGAACGAAATTTAAGATCCATTCATTTGTAAATGCTTTAACAACTACCTGCATTTCTTTTGATTTTAGGGGAATGAATTTAGTGAATTTCGAAAGGTCGTCTTGAATAGTGAGTCCAAATTTGTATCTTTCTTCTGTTTCTGTTAATGGTTCTATCAAGTCCATAGACATTTTTTCAAATGCTCTGTCGGAGGTCGAAACCAGTTTCATAGGGTTTCGGGTTGGCTTTCGAAATACTTTTTCATGTTGACAATGTTCACAATATTTCACATAGTTAACAATCTCTTTTTGCTCAAAAATGTCTCTACGCGTTTTCTTAAGCTCTTGCTCTTCGCATTCATTTTCCACCACATTAATTTCCTCATTACTAGCATTCCCTGCAGTATTATTATTTTCTGCACTTGGTGCTGGTAGACCATCCTCCTCCGCCATGCTTCTAATCATGTCGTCAATTATTTGGTCAACTTCCTCAGGCAGAATCACCTCTCTAGTTTCTTGACAGCTCGTCTGCAACAACATATTCGGATCCTCTCTTGTACCTAATCTCATATTTAAATTCTTCTAACTTTAATCTCCACCTAACTTACCTTGACCCAGGGTCCTTAACATTGAATAACCAAATCAATGGTCTATGGTCTGTTTGCACGATAAATCTTCCACCATAAATGTATGGCCTGAACTGTTTGGTTGCCCAAACGATCGCTAGACATTCTTTTTCTGTTGTACAGTAGTTACGTTCCGCTTTATCTAGCGTCCTACTTACAAACTGAATTGGAAGATCTCTTCCATTAAATTCCTGGCTAAGAACTGCTCCAATTCTAGTGTTTGATGCGTCTGTTGTTATCAAAAAGGTCTTAGTATAATCTGGGTACTTTAAAATAGGATAGGATGTGATTGCATTCTTTAGTTCCTCAAAAGCTGCTTGCTGTTCTGTACCCCAATAAAATTCTACGTCTTTCTTTAAGAGTTTATTCAACGGGTCTGCTATCTTACTAAAATTTGGAACAAACTTCCGATAGTAACCTATCATTCTTAGAAATGATTTTATTCCTTTCGCGTTTATCGGTGACCTTTTTCGGTAATGACGTGTCCTAAATATTGAACTTCCTTACGCAGGAATTCACATTTGTCGGGCTGCAATTTTAGATTTGCAGCTCTTATTTGATCTAGTTCCTGATTGTGCTCATGTAAGTTTTGTCCATAGACAACGATATCGTCAAGGTACACAAAGCACTTAATATCCTGTAATCCAGGCAACACATTGTTCATAAGTTCATAAGTTCTTTAATCCAAAAGGCATCCTTGTAAATTCGTGCCCGTATGGAGTACTGAATGCCGTTTTCTCTGTGTATTTTTCATGCACGGGAATCTGATGGAAACCCGAGGTAAGGTCAAGGGTTGTTAAGTACCTTGCCTTCCCTAATTGATCGAGTATCTCATTAATGTTTGGGAGAGGATAGTTGTCAGCTATCGTCAAGTTGTTGAGTTTTCGATAGTCTATTACCATCCTCTACTTTTTCTTGCCATTTGCATCTTCTTCTTCATCATGTATTTTGGGGTACAGCTATGTTTTTGTGGACACCGGCTGAGCCCCTTCTACTGTTCTAATCTCATGTTTCATTGCATTAGTACAGGTTAGTTTTTCATTTTCAGCGCTAAGAACATCGCTGTATTCTTTTATAATGGCTAGAATGCTTTCTTTTTCCTCCATATTCATGTGGTCAGTCCTAACATTTCCACATACCATAACTTCTCCTTTATCTTTTACCTCAAATTCTCTTAAGTTTTCTCTTCTTCACTTCGGCTCCTGTATCGACAATTAACTTCCTAACATCTTCATTTATTATCACATTTACGTGAGGACTTTCCGAATTACATAAATCACTAAGCATCTTACTTCCGTTGACACGTCTTATAGCCTGCTCTGGTTTAAAATCCTTTCTACCAGGTTTTGTACTTGGCCTGAAATTAGGATTTTGCTCTTGAGGCGTGTAACCTTCCTGTCGTTTGGATAATCGGCAATTTCTGGCGATATGACCGATTTTCCCGCAATTGAAACACTTTGTCCCTGCAATATTTATTTTTGCTAAGTTTTTATTAGTGTAATCCTTGTTCCTTGGCACAGCGACTTGCCTCAGCTAAGTCCTTTGGGTTCTGGGTATCAACGTAAGATGATAAATACTCTATGTGGCCTTGCTCGTGTTCTTTTTTCACACCATGTAATTTAGCCTGCATTAAACGCCTTTCTAGGGTCTCTACTCTCTGGGTATCAAGCGAAACTGATTCATTTTTACCTTCATGTATGCTTATAAGCTACCTATGCAATTGCTAACTACTATGAGGTTCCCTAAATACATTACTTAGTTCTGCTTTCAATGTTTCATTGCCTCTAATTCTAGTCTTAATAAACTTTAACAGGAAAATTCATTCTTCGAAATGATTGATGGTTTTATATACCGAAAAACAAAAGACAGTTTTCTTTTTTATGTACCTTCTCACATGGAAGAACATGTTATAAGAACCCATCACTACTATATCGTAGCTGGGACTTGAACTCGAGGCATATAGAGTGGGGCAACGTGGTGCATAACACCAGGGGGACCTCATTGTATAAGTGGTTGTCAGAGCACAATGTTAAGTTTAAGCTAGATTTGCTTGCAACCGATAGGCCATCGTATCCTAGAAGCGGGACCTATCTCGATCTAATGCTAATAGACAAACGACTGACTATACTAGACGTGGAAAGACGCACACGGAACTGTTTAACTGCTGTTGAGTACGAGAGTGACCACTGAGGGCTCTTCGCAGCTATTCAGCTCCCGAACGAGGAAATCCGCAAAACGCGGATGACAGAGGATTGAAGTCGGAGATCAAGAACCTCCAACAGTTAAAACGTATAAACTATAGCTTGGCTATTAGCTTGCACTGGGCCAACAAGATCCGGGCTGTACGATCCAACAACCCGCGTATGTTTCCGCAAGTAAATAAAATATTTCGGAGGAAAGATCAAAACGACATACACATCGTAAGACTTCCCAGGACGACAGATAACGAACACCTACTGACTTCAGTTGGCATCGATCCAAATTGGGCAGTGCTAGACAATGACTTATTTGCGGTGGAAGATCCCCCCGAGAACGTGACAGCTATTGGGGCAGTGTTCCAGAGAGTGTATACGGTCAACGAGGTTAGTAGGCCGAATCACGATCTGGAGAATAGAGCCCTGCTAAACCAATTCTATCTCCGCAACGAGATAAGTCAATGGCGATCTGAGAATCCAGGTTTCACCAGGTTCAATGACGAGAACATGGCACATAGTGCCGTCGCCAATGATGGGAATCACATCTTGATTTCTCAAGAAGATGGCAAGGGTATCTTCCACTCGCTGAAGAAGAAAAAGTCAGTGGGAATCGATGGAATACCGAACATTGTGCTTCGCCATCTTCCCCCCGAAGCGGTCCAAATTTACACAACCTTGTTCAACAATGCGCTGAGTAATGCACATTACCCCACGCACTGGAAAACAGCTGTTGTTCAACCGATCCCTAAACGAAACAAAGATAAGTCCATTCCGATAAATCTTCGGTCGATCAGTCTTCTTCCCTGCATAAGCAAGGTTTTTGAAAAGGTAGTCATTCGAGTTCTGATGTAATGGGCTGATGAAAATAAAATCAAACCAGACAACCAGTTCGGATTCCGAGCGGGGCATGATACCATTAATGTCGCGTCAAAACTGGTGTCCGACATACAATGGAATAAAAACAAAAATCAGTGCACGGGTGCCTGCCTGATTGAAATGATCTGGAACAGGGGGCCATCGGTTCCCCGATCTTGTTTTCTATATTCACTGCAGATCTAATAGGTTCCATGCCGCACTTAATTGCGAACGCCGATGACCTAGTTGCGTACAGATCAGGTCCGGAGGTCGAGGTAATAAACATCTTATTGCAGCGTGACTGCGAGAAAATCCAGTGATTTTGCGACGACTGGAAGTTGCTTATCAACTTCCAGAAGTGCGAAACTAGTCTTTTCCGGACCTCGTTGGACAGGGCAACGCGGGATACGCGCGAAAGCCAGAAAAGCCTTTGCTGCGGCAAGAAGGTTGTTTTTCAGCAGCCAACTTGATACCAGAGTGAAGGTAATCTGCTACATGGCCCTAGTACGGCCCATTATGGTGTACGCTTGTCCATTGTGGTTCAACGTGAGTCCTTCCCAGATGGAAAAGATGAGGGTGTTCGAGAGGCAGTGTCTTAGGAGATGTCTCCGTCTGTATCGCACACCCGAGTCCGAGTACAAGAAGTACTATCCTAACGAGGTCCTGTACAACGAGGCAAACGTGAATAGGGTAGATAATTTTATTATTAAGCTGATCAGAAGGCACACTGCACGAGCTACGTCCTCTTCGAACAGTCTATGCACCAAATCCTACAGTCTTCCAATAGTATGCACCATGAAAGGGTGCGCCTTAACGGCTTTATTCATCCCGAAGCATTCCTTTATCTAGACACAAGTGGCCCTATACAGGATCCACACGGACCTCCTATCATCTTCCATGTCGTACGCCAAACAGTGGACAGGTGACTCCAGAACGAACCGGATGTTGTTCGCACACACGAAGATCTCCTCCGGTTCAGTAGAGCGATCCCCGCTCGAGATAGGAAGGAGTCTGCTAAAGAACAGCAATTTTACTGGTGGTTACACCAAAACCAGCCTCCGCCACCGCTTGCTGTTCCACATTATCAGATAGTTGACCATTGTGGACAGCTTACATAGTTTTTAAGGTAGCTTTAAGAATAAAACAAAAATAAAATCAAAAAAAATATATATATATATATATGAAACAAAAGCAAAAAGAACAGGTGCATCACGGCGCATAAATTATATCCCGGTCAGTAGGTTAGTATTAAGAACATTTGTAATTCTTAAGATAGTTAAGCTAGTTTTAAGTAATTTTGTCTAGCAACTAAGTAAAAGTAGAATGAATTAAATAAAATTGCGTTAAAAAAAGTAGGCGATTATTTAAAACTGCTGAGTATTTTTTTTGCTCAACTGTATCCCACCAATGGTTGTCAATCTTTTCCTTAACATACACACACATACCGCTCCTTCCATCTGATCGTGTGATCTACTCGAAACGGTGAATTTCCAAACCTTCATCAGTATAAATACTTGTGCAGTACAACTTCACGCGCTCTTCAGTCTCTAAAATAAAGTCGGCATACACACAACAAGCGGTTGTTTTTCTTCCTTGTGTCCACCCACTCTTCCTACATAAATAAGTACATTAAGATTGTATTTCTCACATTTGTTTACAATTGCAATCGTTCATTCATTCACATTCATATTCCATAATTTGTCTTAAGGTTATCAATATTGTAAGGATCACAATTAGTTTGGTTTCCATTTACAATTGCATCTACTTGATTGAAAATATTAATCTTTCGCTTCTTTTTTCTATAAATGACTATTAACAAAGTAGAAAGTACAACAAAAATAATAAAAAACACACTACTTATAAGACTATAGTGAACCATTTTATGAAATGGCTTCGTCAATGGCTCCTATGTTAGATTCGTGTCTAATATCTAATAAAATAATGTTTTCTAAAGTGATTTTATTTACAATTTCAGGAGTGTTGTTAGGAATGAGGATTGTGTCTTTGTATTCGGATATTGTGTTGGAAAAAATTGCATTTTCAATATAGATAGTGCAGTTATTGAAAGAAAAAAGGTAATTTCCATTTAATGTGAAATTTCTTTCAATTCGTACAGTCTGACACTGTACGAAACTTAAGAGACCATTTAATGTTGGATGTGTGAATGCCATTGAGGTTTGCTTTCCTAAATTTGGGTGTTTCTTTGTGTCTGACATATTTGTAGTTTTTATTATATCCTATACTTCTGTTTTCCTAATATTTTTCTCGTGTTCTATTGGCTTTCTCTATTGATTTTGATATTGCGCCCTGGAACATCTTGTAAACTAAGTTACGATCTACTCGAAAGTTCTGTATTTCTGTTGGTGTGCATATGTGGAATGTATTATTGTATAATATTATAGCTCTGCTCATTGCCCACAACGAAGATGTAGTGGTAATCCCTTGTTTTTCACTTATACATTCACAACGCTCGTCAATTCACCACAATATGGCGGCCGATTCGTGAATTTTGTGGGAAAAAGCGGCAGATTCATGAATTTAGTGGGAATCCATGTACTTTCCATGTAACGTACATGGGTATGTTGTTCGGAGGTTGTTCAAAATTTGACTAGTATTTTCTTACATTGTTATATGGACTTTCGTGAATAAAAATGTATTGCAATGTCCATTTAACTGGAACTATTTGACCTAAAATTAATTCTTAAGTGCACATACAGCCTATTCATAAACCATACTTGACGAATTAACTCAAAAAATTAAGCCCGCTTTATACGCTTATAACATGAATTCTGAAAAACTCATGAATCTAATTTAAACAATTTGATCCCGCCGCATTTGCACACTTTCTACGCCACTATTGCCAGTATGATTTTTTGGCTTTGTTGCATGGTATTCAATATCTTCTTTTTCTAGACAGTTCTGTGAGAGGAAGAGATGTAGCATGCTTGGAAAACTTATCAATGAAAATTAAAAAGGAATGTTTTGAGTTAACATATAAGTCAACATAAACAATTTCATTTATGGTTTTAGGAGTTTCGGTTACATGAAATTTCGCTTTTATTGGGTTGCGATCGTATTTTCCTCCAGTGCAAATGTCACAATTGCTTAAAATTGTGTGTATGTATTCTTTTAGATTGGGGTTGAACATTTTTGATTTTAATGCCTCCTATGTAGCGATTGTGTGTATGTATTCTTTTAGTTTGGGGTTGAACATTTGTGATTTTAATGCCTCATATGTAGCGATTATACCGCAATGACCACTTTCATTCTTATGAAAATGAGCAATCTGCTTTTTTAATTTCACTTTCCAGATCGAATTCTCTTCCAAAAACACACGGTCGAAAATATTTCACTGCCCAGACTATGGCCAAGAGTTTTTTTTCTACAGTTAGTTTTTTCTTTTTTTAAAGTTTGTTCATTTAAAGTTCTCGATGCGTATACAATTGGGTGTTTATCTTGAGATAAAACCCCTCCAATTGCATAGTTATTTGGATCCGTCGTAATTTTAAATCTTTTTGAGAAATTCGGGTATCGTAACATAGGAGAGTTATTGACAATAGCCGTGTGAAAAAATAATGAAGTAGGATTTTGCACGTAAAGCACATACAACAACCTACTGCCTATAATATCGGCAGTGAAAAGCGGCTGCCGATAAAAATTCGAGTGGGAATTTTTTTCATATATTTTGACAGCATTCGAACATATAAATTGTTGTCTTCGTATATTTTGACAGATAAAAATCAAAGCCAATGCGAACCGTTTTTTCGCATTTTACTTCACTTCACTATGGACAGCGATGAAAAAAACTGATCCTTTTTTAAGTATCTCGTCATAGGATAAGCGATTTTTGCATAGTCCTTAATGAACTTTATTTAAAACCCTGTCATACCGAGGAATGTTTTTATTTGTTTTCATTGTTCTTCGGTGATTTTAGGTTTTGTAGATTAGATTTAGATTTTTTAGATTTAGATTGATTTTATTATTTCGAATAATGTTCATTTTACAAAAATTTAACAAAATCAAAATCAGCATGGTTTTGCCGTCTGCCGGAATGACTATAATTTATTATGTACAAGTAATAATTATTAGCTCCCCATGTAGAAAAATGCTCATTTCAAAAGTTCCTTGTTACGATATTATCTCTATATTTTAGTGATATTTTGCAGAACTTAAGCAACGTCCATTTCGTTAAGAAGTGATAGGATTTCTTGTTCCGATAAGTCGTTCTTCCCTAAAAAGGATCTCCTAGCTTCCCTTAGGATCGGACACATGCCTAGGAAATGCATGATATCTTCTCTCTGTTCCAAATTACACATACTGCAGAGTATAGGGAGATCCTCTCTATGCGGTACAAAATTCAGCTTTAGAAGATCACCTCTAAGTTTGAACATCACAGAAATTTCCTGAATGCTATCGATATCTTTAAAGTAATTTCGACTCCCCAGGTTGTGGTTGAGCCGGCTGTATGTAAAGCGATGTATTGATCCCGCCGCATTTTCTAAGAACTGTATTCTTGCCTGCTCGTCGACCTGCTTTATTAATTTGCATAGTAAGTTACCCCAATTACTACCATCTGCGTTCAATACTACTCCACATTCACCAGCAATTTAATCCACTCTTTGAACCATGCAGTTTTATTTTTATATACATTACTCGGAGTATGTAATTCATTTGCATTTCTAGTGTTTTTATATATAGTGGAGATATGCCTGTTTCAACCATGAGCATGTAGTTCTGAGTCTTCGGCGGGAGCTTAAACATTTTTTTAACAAAAAAGCAATTCTTCACACAATTTCATTCAATTCAAAGAATTTGTTCAGCTCCTCAAAAGCCTTATACCCCCAAACCTGTGCCGCGTATAGCATTATCGTCTCGGATACAGCTTCGTATAACTTAAACTTACTGCTGTGCTAGATATTAGGATTGTTGAAACATTTCTTCCAGGCTACACTGAAAGCATTTTTAGCCTTTGTAAGTTTGTCGTTCAGATGCCTTTTTATGTTTAAATTGCTTGTAAGCAGGATTCCTAGATACTTTTACTCTTTGACGACCTTTAGGTTTATCCCTCTAAAATACCACTTCTCGTAGGAGGCAACTCTCCAACCATCTTTCTTAAAAATCATTGTCTTTGATTTTTCTAGACTAACGATTAAGTTTCTATCCACGTTTCAAATCTCCTTTGCAGAATACTTGCGAAATTTTTATAGGGCGCGTTTAAAAAGGATATGCCTCGATAGTTGGCTGGATCCCCCACATCATCTTTCTTATCAGCGCTTCCTTAAACCTGCGAGCTACTACCCCACTATTTAAAATTATGTTGAAGGAGTCCGTTAGGCGTTCTTTTTTGACCATTAGCACTGTTATTATAAAATTCGACTGGGATACAATCTGTCCCCGCCGCTTTCATATTTTTTAGGGAACGAAGCGCATCCATTTGCTCCTGTTGCTTTATAGGTGCGTCTAAAATATCGTTTCGGAAGTCTGGCATCACATATTGAATGCTAAGGCAGCTTATTGGTGGATTCAATAAACGTTTGAAGTGTTCCAATAGGGTATTCGTGCTGAGATCTCTGCTGATCACATAGCTTTTTCCATTAAGTTATCCTTCCATACCAGATTTGGGAGTATCATCATGGGTTCTCTTTGTGCCATTTCTGCTGTTTCGTGATCAATTTTGACTATAATAGGAAGGTGGTCTGAGAACGTAGCTTACCTCTAAATCTGAGATATGATGGTTTCACTCACCCCTTACCAAACAGTAATCAACGACTGATAACCAATAAATTAAAATTCGAAAGCCAAAAGAATCGCATAACTCTAAGAGTTTCGGTCCTCTTTCATTGCAGTTTGAATCCTCAGATCTTCGCTCTGTGCTTCTTTTGTTATTTTCAATCCCACAGGCTTCTCCTACTCTTGCATTCAAATCCCCGATTATCAGAATATTGTACTCATCGCAGCTTATCATCGCCTCTTGCAGTTGTTCGAAATCTATTTCCCAATTGTTGCAGTTCAGATATATTGGAAATATACAGCATATATCGTTGCCCAAGCGAAGACGCAAATAAGTAAGCTGTTCGACCACTCCAAATTCACAAGAGATAACTACATCTTTTTTAAAACCAAAGTAACAACCTCCGCTTGCTCTCCCTCTAGCAAATCTTCTTTTAGCGGGCAACCATTTAAATTCATAATTAAGGAACTTGTTTTCAAACAGGTTATACTCTTTTTCAGTTGCAAGCGTTTCCAATAAAAATATTAATTCATATTCATTAACAAAATTATAAAATGCAACAAATAATGACTTATTTCTTAAACCTGATACATTATGATAGGACAATATTTTCAACTCTGTAAATCTGTTTAACTTCTGACTAGTTTTCTTAACTCTAACATTTTCTCTATACTGGCCCACGGCATTATAATTCAAAATTACAGCGGGATCTGGTTTCGGCAGTTTGGGGGGCTGTGTTATGATTGCGCTTGTGCTTGCACCCCCAATTTCTTCACCTGCCGTCATTCTGAAGTTTGACTTGCCTTCGCTCAGCTGTTGTAGTAATACCTTTCCATTAGCGCTATCGCATTGTATTGCGTTGCTTTTGTCGAAATAAAAAGGATCATCTCCTGCCTTCAGTATTTGGCCACGTATTTCAGCTTTAATCAAGTTGTTTCTCATTGTGATAACTGATTTTAACTCGAGCAATTGTTTCCTGTTGCACATCTCAATACGCACGCTACATCTTCTCTGTTTCGCATTTTCAGAATGACATTTGAAATATTATTTTTTTGTATTATAATTGTTTGAGTTGTCTTTCATCTGCGGGAGGTCCAAATATAAATCCTTCGCTCTAGACTCGCCCTCGATTCCAATTTGCGTTGGAATATGCATCATAATATTGTTTTCGTTAGCTCTCTTTTTTAGGTTTTGTATAATAATATAAACACTTTGCTAGGGTTAGGTTTTACCCCCTGACGTATTCGAACATGTCTGAGAAATTGCGCCTCTTTCTTCAGAAAGTCGCAATTGTCTACTTGAATGTTTAATTGTGCTTTACGCAAAGCTTGAAATATCGCTTTCAAATTATCCATATATTCTTGTAGTGATGTACTGAATACGAGAATGTCATCCATGTACACTAAGTAAATTTTATTTATAAATTTTTTCAGAACTTTATTCAACCTTTGGAACGTTGATAGGGCAATTTAAAGCCCAAATGGAATTCGAATAAACTCATAGTGCCCAGAGGGCGTATAAAAGCCTGTTTTTCTACACCCTCTTCTCTAACCAGAATTTGATGAAATCTTTTAGCTATGTCAAGGGTGGAAAAATATTGAGCCTTTTCTAATTTATCTAATAAAGCATGGAGATTTGGAATAGGAAATTTATCATCTATCGTGAAATTATTTAATTGACAGTAGTTGATCACGATACTTTATTTCTTTTTTCCAGAACTGTCCACTCTTTTTTCTACTATCCACAAAGGGCTATTATAGGGAGAATTACTCTCCTTTATAATGGTTTACTTCAGCATTTCTGAGATTTTTTTTTTTTGAGATTCAATCTCCTTTTCATGAACATGTGGATATCTATATGCTTTGGTGTATAAAGACTTATCTGAGCTTGTTATAATTTCAAGGCAGATATCGGTTTTTGCCGATAAAACATCTCCATCTTTGAAATTTTCGAGCAACCCAGAAATAGCTCCTCCGTACTCAAGTGACCAAGATTGAAGTTATTCTTCAATTCTTTTTCTTTGAGTGTTTGTAAACTGCAAATGTTCTCGATATTTGTGGGATAATTGTATTCATCAAAATACAACTTAATTTCCAGTATATCTATATATCCCTGTTCAATGTTAATAATCGCTTTGAATTTAGTCAGAAAGTTTTGGCCAATAATTCCACAAAAATTATTTTTATCGAATTTAATAAGCTTACACTAGAGGTTACCTGGACACTTGGTTTCTTCTGGAACCGGTGTTGTATATATTTTACTTTATTTATCCCGTTTAGTGTTTTATAGAATTGGATTTTGAGGCGATACTAAAAAAATTTGACTCATCATCTGGATTCTGGGATGATAATTGGATTGAACTATCTTCCATAATACACGAAGGATAGTTAACTGGATTTCAGGTGTATGTGTTACCGAATTGTAAGTTTTGCGGGTTTTGGTTATTATGTTTTTTGGAATGGTTTGTTAACTGAAGTCTAAGCTTATTATATATTTTTTTTTGCGGGTTGTCGAGTCTGTTTAATACTAGAATTAGTATTTGTATTCCTTGTGATTTGTGTTTGGTTAGTGTTATTTTATTTCCTGTGTTTGTAATGTATTGGCCTTGTGTCGTTATGTCTGTAATTTCTGAATATTTTGTTAGTAATTGGTTAATTATACAATGCTAATCTATGTGTATTCTGTAAGGGGTGTCGATTTTGTCTATTAGTATATTAACTAAATCTTTATCTATCCTATCAGGTCTATACATTTCGGGTTTGTTACTATCATATAAATACGTTTCGCTGAATCTAGTTTTAGAATTTTGGAAATAACTGAATAACTAAAATAAAAAATAAGTACTTACTTTGATGTTACGACACTTGTTGTATACATCTCCGTAATTTCTCTTCGGTCTTATCAGATCCTTAAATATTTCCTTGATGTCCTCCCCCGTTGCATCGATTCCCAGCTCGCCGATCACATTTACAGTATCTCCTAATATTTTTTCATTTATTATTAAGTTCAGGTCGAAGCTTAATATTGGTTTATTATTTGGGCACAGGCCCATCACTGCTTCCACTGAGCTTGTTTTCTCCTTTTCTAAAGCCTTGAGCTGTCGAAACTGTTGCACGATTTCATTACCACTTAACCACGACTCGTTTTCCTGTTGTCTTGTTTGTAGTTGCTGTCATTCTTGTTGTTGCTGTCTTTCTTGTTGTTGTTGTCTTTCTTGTCGCTGTTGTCTCGAATGTAGTTCCAGATTCTGCTGCTAGTTGGTAGGTGACTCCTCTTGACGTTCAATTATTTCCTTGACAACTTCGATTGTTTAATTAAGTTCTTCAACTTCACCCAAAACTTAAAAAAAAAGAGATCACAACCACTATTACTTTTGATATGGGTTCTGGATTAGTATCTTGGGATACTAATCTCCGTCGTCTGCGCGAAGTACGTTTAATAAAACAATGGTGTGTTCTTTGGTGGTGGTCTTAAGACTGACTTTTATTATTTTCGAAAATATAAAATTACCATTCACTTATGACCTACTCATCAATATGTATCAGCTTACTCGGTTCGTTGCCTTTGTTGTTGCATCAGCAAAACGAGTTCATGCACTCCAATAGTACAATCGATGTCATTTCGGAGTTCATACACTCCGGAGGTGCAATCGTTTTACGTCACCAGAACAAATTCAATTCACCGGTGTGCTGACATATAATTTGTCATTGCTTATAATCTTACTTATATAACAGGATACTGTAACAGTTAATCACAAGAAAAACTACAAACAAATGCCTAATTCCGCAAGTGCGTGCCACTTCTTCCAAACAACTTGTATGAACACGTTTCGATGCAAGTCGACACGTGTTCTCGTACTCAAAATAACATAAAATTTTATTTCCGAGAGGTTTAGGAGCAAATAAACAATATGTTAACGCCGAAAAATAAGACATTTTGTTATGTACACAGACACAAGAACTTTTCATAATATTTTTGAAAACAGCTGTACTCTTTGTGAAAGCATAGTGCACATTTGGGCATTTTAAGCATGATTTAAAAACTTACACCTCTAACGAGTAGCTATCCAAAACTATTAAGAATTTTTAGATTTGATGCAATCATGGAATGTCTGTCTTATTTAACTCGTTATGGATATGTACCGATAAAATATCTCCAAGCTTAAATATTTACATATTTATGGTATGTTGCATAAGTTATCACCACAGATAACGATTTTGGAATATAAAGGAGATAATTCCTTGAGCATATCTAGTGCGCAACTCCTGGAGCCATATAAAGGCACCCAGAAGGAAAATCTCGTTAGTAGTCTTGGCCTCTATAAATACATGCTCCACTTATTCGGTGGGTGATGGTTTTTTTTTATAATATGACACTTTTTTGATATAGAAGAGAAATTTACTAGATATGACCTATACTAAATTCAAGAAGCCATCAAAGGGAAGAAGATGACCTACAGAGACTAGATTCTCTTGGGGGACTCTGCTTCTCATAACCTCTGCACCGAGGCGTGAAGGATTTAGAATTGGCCTTGCGAGCAATTAAACAGCAGTCTTAGAAGTAGTTTGGCGAGAAGTTGAAAGGCGACCACAGATCTGGGAAAAAAGGTGTTCTGGCAAACCATTCGCCGACTCAGGGTAAGGAAATTCAACATCATCGAAGGAGTAAAATCCAAAGATGGTGCGTTGCTTTCCAAAGATATATGCAGATGAAGGAAGAACTTTTCAGAGCTGCTCAATCGCGAACAGGGCACTGAGGATGGCAGACCCTTAGTCTTGAGAGGGGCGGGGAACAGTCCAATGGTGGCGGATGTGATTTTGGCTATTGAATCGCTAAAAGTTGGCAAATCTGCTGGTGGGCAGTCTCGTGTCATTAAGGTAGCCTGGGAATAGGGTGAGACAAATGGCTAATGGCAAATTTGGGGTGGTTTTCCCTGTTTTTAAGAAGGGGGACAAAAGAGACTGCTTCATGTACAGGGGTATATATCTGTGGGATAGGAGCAAGTACGGACGAGACTACCTAGACGAGACATTTGCTTGTTTCCGATCATCTTTTCAATATTCACTGCAGATCTTATATCCATGCCGCACTTTATTGCGTATGATCTAGTAGCGCACAGATCAGGTCCGAAGGTTGAACTGATAAGTAACTTGTTACAATGTGACATCAAAGCAATTCAGCAATTTTGCGACGATTGGAAATTGGTTATCAACTTCCTTAAGTGTGAAACAATTCTATTTAGGACCCCGTTGTACTTCTGTAAGACTTCCGAATACGTCGTCGAGGACTATTTTAATTAAATTGAATGGGCCTATACGGAGGCTATGGTACGAATAAAATCCGAATTGTCGTCTGGTTTTACCTCGCTTATGTATAACGAGCCAAATAATTAACTGGTCAATAAACTCAAGCATTTGCTCGCCAGTTAAGAATACAAGTATAACAGGTGTGAATCTCGATACCACTTGAAACGCACTTCTGCGTAAGTACGACAACGTACTAAGCTCAGCTCGAGCGACTATTATGTTTATCGTCGGTAAAACCGCAAAACGTGATCCAACATCTCCTGGACACCGTGGAGTTGGCGAGACGAGTTGCTCCCAGTTTTGATCGGTTATTTGAGTGGATGATTGGATGATTGGTACGTGGGAATTCTAATATGTAAGATGGATTCTAAGACTAGAGAGACCGGGGAGACGTCGCGTAATAACTCAAAATTTTCCTAAAAGGGACGAACTTGTCAATTTTCTAGAAATCTAATTGAGATTCTTAAAAATGCTCAGAAACTGAGAGTGAAGGCCTAGTGTTAGTATTAAACAGAAGGCCCTTCGTATGTCCTCGACAAATGTCGCGACCGAAAGAATCCGTCGATCTCGGGAACCCCGGCTATATTGCGGAGGGGGAATCTATTGGCCTTCTTCGATAAATTTAAAAGGCTTTCGGTTTCGGATAGTCAGGAGAAGGTGAAAAGGCTAGTATAGTGCTTTAATTGCCTCTGGTGGGGGCATTCAGCAGCATCATGTCCATCAACCTCGTGTCTTGTGTGCGCCGGCAAACCTAATACTGTTCTTCATAGTGACTTGGCCTCCGTAAGGGCTCAAGAACAGATACTATCTAATTCACTTTCCATTGCTCACACTTCAATCAGTGGTCGGACAGTGTTATTTACCACCGCGTTAGTGATAATTCGCGCCGCGAATGGTCATTCGATGAGTGTCACGGTACTTCTCGATGCTGCCTCCGAGGAGTCTTACATAAGCCAATATGTGGCGTAGACATTGCGGTTGTGAAGGCTTTCTGTTGCTCACAGTATTTGCGGAGTGGTTGAAGGACTATCAACCACTGCTTCTTCAGAGCTGGATGTAACTGTGGCATCATCTAACGATCGACTGCTTGATCACAAGACTACCGCGCTTATTATAAAACGAGTACGAGTACTGATCTTTTGCCGTCGAGACAGGTGTGTGCCAAATCATATTCGATATTGTTGGGATGTGTACTCGCAGATCGGAACTTTGATCGCCCCGGAAGAATAGACTGAATTTTGGGCGCTGAAGTGTATGCGTCAATTCTACGTAAAGGGACACGTCGGGATCACCATCGGCGATAAACACTGTCTTCGGATGGGTCGTGGTTGGAGCTGCGCCAGACAGCGATGTGTCAGCGGATGCAACCCGAGTGAGTACATCTTTCGTTGCGACGAAATTGGAGGGAATATCTGAGCAAATACGTCGGTTTTTTGAGATCGAAAGCATTGAACGTCCCTCTGAAATGAGTACTGAAGATCGTGGTATGGTTGAATTGTACTAAAGGGATTACACGCGAGATGTGAGTGGTAGGTTTACAGTACCTATGCCGCTGTGCATAAGTAAACCGTAGTTTCCGGGGTCTCTAGATATCGCGATTCGTAGATTTCGCTCCGCGGAAAGGAAGTTGGCTAATAATCATTCGTTAGCCCAAGTGTACAAACAATTTCTCCATGACTATCAATCGTTGGGTCACATAGAAGAGATCAAAGACTGAAGTACTATTCGGAAATCCGATGTCAAATGGTCAAAATTGATGGTTCGGGTGCCCTACGGGTCGTGTTCAGTGCGTCACAAGCTGCGAGTAATGGTTTGTCGCTAAACGATACCCTTTTCGCGGGCCCTAAATTACAACAAGAGTAATGGATTGTGCTCCTGAGATTTCGGTTATTTCGTTACGCGTTTACCGGCAACATTGTCAAGATGTTTAGGCAAATTTGGGTTAACAAGTCAGACCTCAATCGCCAAATGATCGTCTGGCGCGAACAGTCATCTTGTCCTTTCGAGTACTTTCGATTACTCACGGTAACATATGGAACGAAGTTTGCTCCCTTCGCGTCTATTTGTGTTCTAAGCAAGGTTTCAGAGTTGGAGCAATTGCCAATAGGTTCCTCTTTGTTGACTAACAATACTTCTTATACTTACTTGGCAAAACCTTCTCCATGATCTAGAAGCAATAAAAACAGTACAGATACCCCGATGTGCCAGATCGAATCTCGTCAAGAATGGTATCTCCATGGTTTCAGCGATGCCTCGGAGCGTGCCTATGCTGCGGCAGTGTATGCTGTCAGGCAGCAAAAAAATTGGAACTTAGACGAGTATGTTGTTGACGAGCAAGAGTCGTCTTGCTCCCGTTAAACGTATTAGCTTACCACCGATAGAGTTTCAAGCTGCCGTATTGCTCGCCCGGTTGGTAAGTACCCTGTCTTGCCTTGGTTACGGGCGCACCCCTCTAAGTGGGTGGCGTATGTTGCGAATCGGGTAGCTGAAATCGATCGTATGCTGATAGATGTAAGTCGCATGACAACCCAGCAGACTGCGATACAAGAGGTTTTTCGGCTGTATAACTAGCAGCGTCAAATTTGTGGTGGAATGGACGGGCATGCCTTATTCAAGAATGCCGTAGTTGGCCGATGGAGGAGGCCAAAGTTGAAGTAGATGTTTCCGAACAGCGAAAACCATTGCGACTGGCTGTTCAGGTTCAGTTCCTTTGATCACCTGGTGCGAGTATTGGCTTTAATATTTTATTTAGTTTGAAGCGCTCCGAAAACCTAGATACCCAAAAGGGTAATCCTGGAGGATATACGGCGGGCGGAGCGAGTTCTGTATCGGCTTGCGCAATCGGAGTTCTTTCAGGAAGAGATCCAGGCTGTGAGCTCTGGCAAGGGCGTTAGTCACAACAGTAAACTGCCTCACCATGCGCCGTTTCTGGATCGATTCAGCCTGCTGAGAGTAGGCGGCCGGTTGCATAACGCTTATTTGGCATACGAAGAAAAACATCCGTTACTACTGTCTCGACACTCTTGGCTGGCAACCCTTTAGGTGCGAAAGGCGCATGCAACCACATTGCACAGCCCTATGTCGCAGACGTGGAGTTATTTGGTAAGTTTTGTTTAGATTTTCGGTATACGGATTCTAGTTCGCTCAGAAATTCTCGCGTGCCCACGCTGTGGTCGATTCACAGCTCGTCCATGCTCACAACAAATTGCCCCTTTACCTAAGACGCGGGTGGTCATGGACCGACCATTTGCAGAGACCGGAGCTGATTACGCTGGACCGTTTCGACTTAAATTAGAACCGGGAAGGGTATTCTTACTCAAGATGGTTATGTGGCAGTCTTTGTGGCATCAGGGGCTGTCCATTTAGAAGTTGTAACGTCTCTGTCCACCAAGGCTTTCATGGCAGAGTTCACCCGTTTTATTGCCAGACGAGGCAGTTGTAGCCAGCTGTACAGCGACACCGCTACCAATTTTCGTGGTGCTGGTGCTGTACTTCGTCGTCTATTTAGGAAACGGTCTGAATTCGAGGAAAATGTCGCCACAAGCTGTTCAATAAGCGCGTCGAGTGGCACTTAACGCCCCCTAGGCTCAACATGGTGGGTTATGAGAGGCCGCCGTAAAGATCTTCAAGCAGCACCTTCGTGTTTGCAACGGTTGCTGCTAGTATCAAGCAGTGTATGAACACGCGTCCTCTGTGCGCATTGGGCAGCGACCAGTTCGATTTTAATGCGCTTACGCCTGGGCACCTGGTAACAGGAAGTGGACTAAGTGTGTTTGCCCGATCCTGACTATATGAATATTGACAGTCCACGAAATCCTAGTCACCATGGAAAATGGATGGAAAGAGAGTAGTTACCGTTCATACAGCTAAGGGTCAATACCTTCGACCAATTTGTACGGTTGCCTTGTTGCCAAGCCAAGAATCATCAGCTTAAACGGCGGGCGGCGCAGAAGATGAAAGTCAACCTCCACTGAAAAATTCAACTCCATCAGGACAACGATCAACAGGTTCAGCACTATCTAAAATACAATTTCATGCAAGAGAACCCGAATACGCATCCCGTTAATTATTGTTTTGGCAATGGTGAAATACACATATATGCATCGCCCTTTTTTAATACGCCGCACATAATATCGACTGCATAAGATTATATTACAGACCTGTATACATACTTTTGTGTTCTGCTTCTTATTAATCCATTGAAATACATTTTTTTGCATACAATACCTAGCTTGCTTAACTAAATGTTTGTTATTTTATCTCAACTTTTCGTTATTTTGTTGAACTTGGGGATACAACCTAAACTATTATTGTATTTTAAAATTTAAATATTAATTTTAGATTCGAAATCATGAATTTTACGTAATATTTGAAGTACGTTTGTTAAAGATCAATCACAGTCATTAACTTTTCGATTTATATCACACCCACAAGAGCCTTGATTAATTAGGGATTAAGAACTTGCTTTGTTTAACTTTTACTTCGTCCCTTTTAGAGTAAAGTAACGAGGCGGGCAGTATGTATAAAACGTGTACCTTAATGTACCAGCCTTAATGTAAACGATTATGTCACAAAGTTGTTCCTCACTGTACTTTGCGAACTAGTAGTCAATAAACGATCGACGAGACAACATCCTAGAAAAGGAGCAGTGCGGTGTTTTTATTTTTCTTATTTTTTTCCAGCGAATAACGCTTCCACTGCAACGCGGCTACAATAATCATGACATCGCACGAGCTATGACTTCTTCTAACAGTCTGATTTTTGGCGCTCCATTATTATGAACCATGAAAAAGTGCGCCTCCACGGCTTTGACCCACCTGAAGTATTTCTCTTCAACACTACTGGCCTCATATATAATCCACAAGGATGTCCTGTCCATTATGGCCAGCTGACATAAGTTTTAAGGTAGTTTTTAAAAAGGGAAAAATATTGAGTAATAAAGAAAAAAAATAATAATATAAAATATGAAATAAAAATTAAGTCAAAAAAATACTTAATAAATAAAACAAGAAATCAGAAAAAAAAACTTATAAAACAAAAACAACAATAAGATGCCCCATGGCGTACAAATTATATATGTTAGGCATATAGCAATTATATACGCCCTGGTGTAGGTGTCCATACTGTTATGGACATAGTTAAGATAGTTTTAAGTTTTATGTTAGGGTAAGTTAGTACAAGGTATGTTAAGAAGTTAAGTTTAGTCAAGTTTGTTATCAGTTTTCTAAGTAAATGAAAAAAGAATGAACGTTTGTCATCAAAGACTAAAAAAACGTAGATCAAGCCAAAAAACAACATTTACACGCAGATTAGATTTGCTTAGAGTTCCCGCATAGAGTCAGTAAGTTAGTATTAAGAACAATTGTTATGTTAAACTAGTTATAAGTACTTTTGTCTAGCAAGTAAGAAAAATTTATTTGAATAAAACAAAATAACATGAAAAAAAACGAAGATCTAACGAAGACCTAAGAACATTCAAGTGTTTCAAAATCGGAAAAAAGAAGTTGTAACTCAGTAAACGAATTGAGGGAGTGTTTTATTTTGTATTGCGAATGATTATTATTATTGCTACAAATTGGGGACTCGTCCGGGATTAGTGACAATAACAGAATCCACTAAGATTCGCAAAATGGATTAGTGAAAAGAACTGAATCCACTAAATTCTCAACCGGGATTATTAAAAAGAACAGAATCCACTACCACAGTGCAACCATCGCCTGTGATTTTTATTTCATTCGAAAGTAGATGAAAGCACGATAAAAAAACTAATAATACATAATTATTTTATAATATAATAAAATATATAAGTAATGCTAATAAAATAAATAGTAATAATTTAAAAACTTTTATTAATACTTTAGTAGTAAGGTAATAATACCGAATCTCTGTGAACAAAGAATGTTATGTATAACCATTTTAAAATTGTTGCCACAATAAACAAACAAACAAACAACATAATAAAAAACATAAAAACAATACAGACTCTCCTGGGATTGATCCCAGGAAAGTGTTCACAGTGCGATCACCTGTGCATTCGTTCTTTTTTTCGCCGTCCTAAAAGTGAAACTGAAAGCCATATATATAGCCAAAGAGCTATATTAAAATTCGATTTTCAAACGTTGTAAAGTGCCGTGTAAAGTACGTACGTTAATACCACTTATATCGAGAGGTATTTTTCGCGATTATTACTTCAAAATTAAAAGACATTCATGTTGTGAAGCGTAGTGTACAGTGCGTGCAATAACACCACTTACATAAAAAGGACAATAAAATCAGAACTATTGAAGGGTTAACAGTTCAGTGAGTACCCCACCGGTAAAAGCGTCTTGTCTAGACGAGTGTAAGGCAGAGAGGCAGCTGCAAAGACAACGTTGCGTCTAGACAAGCAATGGAGCGAGCAACGGAGCAGATAGCGGATGGCGGTGTTAGCTGAAGCAGAGCAAATGTTTTTTTTTTGGGTTGGATACTAAGATACTTAATGAGCCCTTTCAACATAGTAGTGTACGATTTTTACTGACTAAAAATTCAATTCCCTTTTGGTTTTGTTTCCATATCTATTAGTTGATCTAAAGATGTTTTTGCGCCATAACCATCGCTAGGTTGGTTTATTATTATTGGGCCAGATCGAGTGGTCTCGTACGTTGGAGTCGGCGTACTAGACGTGTCATGTCCAAAGTTTGGAGGATGACATTGTTACAATGACCATGAAGTCCGATACTCAGCTTACGAGCGGAATTTGTTATTTCTTCGTCGGCGGTTTTTTTTTCTGTTTACGCGGGTCTTCCACTTGAGTTTCGCATCGAGTCATATCAAGATATTTTCCTTCATAAGCGTAGGGTATTTGTACAGAATTAATGAAAACTAGTAGATTTTCAATAATTTTGTAGGTAACATTTATATGCGTTGATTTTGTCTCATTGGAAGCAATTCGCTAGCGTTTTGACCATTCGTTTATTTTGTCCAGAACTCTTTGCAGTTTTTCAGTTGAGGACTGACCTGAACTTCTCGTTGCCAGGATCGCTGTGTCATCCGCAAATGTAGCCACAAGAGTACCCTTAGTTTGAGGTATGTCTCTAGTGTACAATAGGTACAATGTAGGGCAAAGGACTTGAACCTTGAGGGACTCCTGCTAGGATCTCTTTACAATCGGAGTATTCAGTTCCGTGTTTAATTCTAAATATCCTGTTTTCGAGATAAGATTCTAGTATATTATACAAAACTGTCGATAGAAGCCTTCTTGGCTTGTATTTTCGGCCTTCCTACCAGACTTTGTCGTAGGCCTGGGAAACGTCAAGTAGGGCGGTAGAGCAGATCTTTTTCTCCTCTAATGCTCCTTCAATTTCATTCGATATTCTGTATTCCTGGTCAATTATCGAATGTTTCGCTCGAAATCCAAACTGATGGTCATATATTAGGTGCATCTCTTCGATAAATTTTTAAATGCGTTTTAATAAAAGTTTTTAAAAAATGTTGGATATTAATGGTAAAAGCGATATGGGTTTGTGCGACTTTTTGTTGCTTAACGGCTTGCCCGGTTTGGGAACCATAATCAATTCTGCTCCATGAGTCTGGATCATATAGATTAATGAGCGCCTTTTTCGGAAAGTTCTTCAGGATTTTTTCCGGTTATTAGATCATAGCTAGGAGCCTTGTTGTTTTTTTTTAGATTTTTGATTGCCTGGTAGAGTTCATTTTTTTTTTTCTAAACTAGAGCTTTCACATATAGAAGTTATCGTCTACCAATATTTGTCCATCAAAAGGCTGAAATGTTTCCTCCAAATGTTCGACAAAGAGATCCGCCTTTTCTTTATCACTTTATTCCCACTCATCATTGTTTTTCTTGAAGCCTCTTCATAGTTTTTACTGCTTTCCAAAGTGAGTAGTTTGTACATTTTTCATTTGTTAGGCATTCAGTCGATATCTCTTGGTTTTTTAAAACTTGTAACGTTAGAGCGATATAGGTATGTTTTATGTTGTGGGCGCGAGACTACTGCAATTTTTTGCTCGCTTTTCTTTTTTCGAGGACAAGTTCTTTTATATCTGGCGGAGAATTTGTTTCTTTGAATTTGGATATTTTTTTACTGCGGCCATTTTAGAAATGAAGTCCAAGCTAGTCACAAGCTGCCGCGAAGAGCTCTAGGTTCTTCGTAAGCAGCATTCGATTACTCTATGCTGGGTCCCATGTCATAAAACATAACCGGCAACAAGGTAGCAGATGAACTTGTCAGACAGGGGGCGGTAAGCCACCCATAACAGGCAATCCCATATATCCACCCCTGGCAAACGTCAAGAAAAAGTGCATGCCATAATCATGGAGCAAACTAATGAAAGATGGTACTCCCTAACCCCTTGCGAGACTACCCGAATGCTATGGTCGAGGCTCAACAGCGCAAGGTCCAATAGACTCCTTCTATGCAGGAAAGGTACGCTGAGAAAGGCAGTAGGCGGACATCAAATTGTTGCATGTCTTAAACCAGTTCGATGGAATTTAATCTTTTGTGTATACTATAATGATACTGCACCTGCACTACACAGAAAAAAACAGCACCAATATAAACAACCGTCGTTGGCAAGAAAATATCAAGCTAGAATATTTTTGGGAGCCTACTAAAGTTTTAACTGTGCCCTAATGTTGCCTTTTCGCCACCTTACCAAACCAATTCGATTAAGGTACTGACGAAATGTAAATGTTTATTCTTTTTTCAAATAACTGCCATTAGCTTTAGCATATTTTATATTAAACTTCGATAGAACTATAAGATTGTAAAAAAATACAATTGTAAAAACAGTAATACATAGAGAAATAATAAACACAGTTTTCAGTTTTTTCTTGGATAATTGTTAGCTTTATTTAAGGTTAGGTAAGGTAAGGTTAGCAGCCCCCCTTCTTGTAAATTCACCAGTTCATTTGGACCATCTTGGTCTGTTCTGATACTCACAGCACCCCCACCACAGTAATAGTGCCGTTATTTTGATTTGAAAACCAGATAAAAGCATATTAAATTTGCTCTCACTGGAATTCGAATCGGGGTCCCCACTAACCAAGGGCAGGCACTTAACCAACTGCGCCATCCAATCGTTTTATTTTACTTAAGTTTTAATCAAAGCTGGAAGAGCTATTTGAATACTATGCAAATATTATATGAAAGTATTAAATATTTGTAAATGAGTCTATCCGGAGCTTTTGCTTACGCATATCATCCGTGTCTGACCTTAGTTCCTATTAAATTCAAAATTCCTACACGTGGTAGATCACCAAATACCGAGGGTAATCGTTTGTCCTCGGATACCAAATTCCGTGTTATTTTGGAAAAGTCGAATTCTAATCGGGAAAAAATGGATTCCAGAATAAATATGACAAATATGTATAAACCATTACACACTCATCCGGACAGTGCTTTTCACGATGTGGACGAAATTATTTCGCCTAATGATTCATCAACAAAAGTGTATGTGCCGCCTATTAAGCTAATGAAAAAACAATGTGAATATGTGCATAATCCAGCTAAATCGCTAAATATTTCTGACTATTTCGTCAAAAAAATATCCATTGGCATCAAAATAATGTGCAATTCAATTGACTCATTCAATAAATTAATTGCGAACTAGTAGTCAATAAACGATCGACGAGACAACATCCTAGAAAAGGAGCAGTGCGGTGTTTTTATTTTTCTTATTTTTTTCCAGCGAATAACGCTTCCACTGCAACGCGGCTACAATAATCATGACATCGCACGAGCTATGACTTCTTCTAACAGTCTGATTTTTCTCTTCAACACTACTGGCCTCATATATAATCCACAAGGATGTCCTGTCCATTATGGCCAGCTGACATAAGTTTTAAGGTAGTTTTTAAAAAGGGAAAAATATTGAGTAATAAAGAAAAAAAATAATAATATAAAATATGAAATAAAAATTAAGTCAAAAAAATACTTAATAAATAAAACAAGAAATCAGAAAAAAAAAACTTATAAAACAAAAACAACAATAAGATGCCCCATGGCGTACAAATTATATATGTTAGGCATATAGCAATTATATACGCCCTGGTGTAGGTGTCCATACTGTTATGGACATAGTTAAGATAGTTTTAAGTTTTATGTTAGGGTAAGTTAGTACAAGGTATGTTAAGAAGTTAAGTTTAGCCAAGTTTGTTATCAGTTTTCTAAGTAAATGAAAAAAGAATGAACGTTTGTCATCAAAGACTAAAAAAACGTAGATCAAGCCAAAAAACAACATTTACACGCAGATTAGATTTGCTTAGAGTTCCCGCATAGAGTCAGTAAGTTAGTATTAAGAACAATTGTTATGTTAAACTAGCTATAAGTACTTTTGTCTAGCAAGTAAGAAAAATTTATTTGAATAAAACAAAATAACATGAAAAAAAACGAAGATCTAACGAAGACCTAAGACCATTGAAGTGTTTCAAAATCGGAAAAAAGAAGTTGTAACTCAGTAAACGAATTGAGGGAGTGTTTTATTTTGTATTGCGAATGATTATTATTATTGCTACAAATTGGGGACTCGTCCGGGATTAGTGACAATAACAGAATCCACTAAGATTCGCAAAATGGATTAGTGAAAAGAACTGAATCCACTAAATTCTCAACCGGGATTATTAAAAAGAACAGAATCCACTACCACAGTGCAACCATCGCCTGTGATTTTTATTTCATTCGAAAGTAGATGAAAGCACGATAAAAAAACTAATAATACATAATTATTTTATAATATAATAAAATATATAAGTAATGCTAATAAAATAAATAGTAATAATTTAAAAACTTTTATTAATACTTTAGTAGTAAGGTAATAATACCGAATCTCTGTGAACAAAGAATGTTATGTATAACCATTTTAAAATTGTTGCCACAATAAACAAACAAACAAACAACATAATAAAAAACATAAAAACAATACAGACTCTCCTGGGATTGATCCCAGGAAAGTGTTCACAGTGCGATCACCTGTGCATTCGTTCTTTTTTTCGCCGTCCTAAAAGTGAAACTGAAAGCCATATATATAGCCAAAGAGCTATATTAAAATTCGATTTTCAAACGTTGTAAAGTGCCGTGTAAAGTACGTACGTTAATACCACTTATATCGAGATGTATTTTTCGCGATTATTACTTCAAAATTAAAAGACATTCATGTTGTGAAGCGTAGTGTACAGTGCGTGCAATAACAGCACTTACATAAAAAGGACAATAAAATCAGAACTATTGAAGGGTTAACAGTTCAGTGAGTACCCCACCGGTAAAAGCGTCTTGTCTAGACGAGTGTAAGGCAGAGAGGCAGCTGCAAAGACAACGTTGCGTCTAGACAAGCAATGGAGCGAGCAACGGAGCAGATAGCGGATGGCGGTGTTAGCTGAAGCAGAGCAAATGTTTTTTTTTTTGGGTTGGATACTAAGATACTTAATGACCCCTTTCAACATAGTAGTGTACGATTTTTACTGACTAAAAATTCAATTCCCTTTTGGTTTTGTTTCCATATCTATTAGTTGACTTTTAAAGATGTTTTTGCGCCATAACCATCGCTAGGTTGGTTTATTATTATTGGGCCAGATCGAGTGGTCTCGTACGTTGGAGTCGGCGTACTAGACGTGTCATGTCCAAAGTTTGGAGGATGACATTGTTACAATGACCATGAAGTCCGATACTCAGCTTACGAGCGGAATTTGTTATTTCTTCGTCGGCGGTTTTTTTTCTGTTTACGCGGGTCTTCCACTTGAGTTTCGCATCGAGTCATATCAAGATATTTTCCTTCATAAGCGTAGGGTATTTGTACAGAATTAATGAAAACTAGTAGATTTTCAATAATTTTGTAGGTAACATTTATATGCGTTGATTTTGTCTCATTGGAAGCAATTCGCTAGCGTTTTGACCATTCGTTTATTTTGTCCAGAACTCTTTGCAGTTTTTCAGTTGAGGACTGACCTGAACTTCTCGTTGCCAGGATCGCTGTGTCATCCGCAAATGTAGCCACAAGAGTACCCTTAGTTTGAGGTATGTCTCTAGTGTACAATAGGTACAATGTAGGGCAAAGGACTTGAACCTTGAGGGACTCCTGCTAGGATCTCTTTACAATCGGAGTATTCAGTTCCGTGTTTAATTCTAAATATCCTGTTTTCGAGATAAGATTCTAGTATATTATACAAAACTGTCGATAGAAGCCTTCTTGGTTTGTATTTTCGGCCTTCCTACCAGACTTTGTCGTAGGCCTGGGAAACGTCAAGTAGGGCGGTAGAGCAGATCTTTTTCTCCTCTAATGCTCCTTCAATTTCATTCGATATTCTGTATTCCTGGTCAATTATCGAATGTTTCGCTCGAAATCCAAACTGATGGTCATATATTAGGTGCATCTCTTCGATAAATTTTTAAATGCGTTTTAATAAAAGTTTTTAAAAAATGTTGGATATTAATGGTAAAAGCGATATGGGTTTGTGCGACTTTTTGTTGCTTAACGGCTTGCCCGGTTTGGGAACCATAATCAATTCTGCTCCATGAGTCTGGATCATATAGATTAATGAGCGCCTTTTTCGGAAAGTTCTTCAGGATTTTTTCCGGTTATTAGATCATAGCTAGGAGCCTTGTTGTTTTTTTTTAGATTTTTGATTGCCTGGTAGAGTTCGTTTTTTTTTTTTTTCTAAACTAGAGCTTTCACATATAGAAGTTATCGTCTACCAATATTTGTCCATCAAAAGGCTGAAATGTTTCCTCCAAATGTTCGACAAAGAGATCCGCCTTTTCTTTATCACTTTATTCCCACTCATCATTGTTTTTCTTGAAGCCTCTTCATAGTTTTTACTGCTTTCCAAAGTGAGTAGTTTGTACATTTTTCATTTGTTAGGCATTCAGTCGATATCTCTTGGTTTTTTAAAACTTGTAACGTTAGAGCGATATAGGTATGTTTTATGTTGTGGGCGCGAGACTACTGCAATTTTTTGCTCGCTTTTCTTTTTTCGAGGACAAGTTCTTTTATATCTGGCGGAGAATTTGTTTCTTTGAATTTGGATATTTTTTTACTGCGGCCATTTTAGAAATGAAGTCCAAGCTAGTCACAAGCTGCCGCGAAGAGCTCTAGGTTCTTCGTAAGCAGCATTCGATTACTCTATGCTGGGTCCCATGTCATAAAACATAACCGGCAACAAGGTAGCAGATGAACTTGTCAGACAGGGGGCGGTAAGCCACCCATAACAGGCAATCCCATATATCCACCCCTGGCAAACGTCAAGAAAAAGTGCATGCCATAATCATGGAGCAAACTAATGAAAGATGGTACTCCCTAACCCCTTGCGAGACTACCCGAATGCTATGGTCGAGGCTCAACAGCGCAAGGTCCAATAGACTCCTTCTATGCAGGAAAGGTACGCTGAGAAAGGCAGTAGGCGGACATCAAATTGTTGCATGTCTTAAACCAGTTCGATGGAATTTAATCTTTTGTGTATACTATAATGATACTGCACCTGCACTACACAGAAAAAAACAGCACCAATATAAACAACCGTCGTTGGCAAGAAAATATCAAGCTAGAATATTTTTGGGAGCCTACTAAAGTTTTAACTGTGCCCTAATGTTGCCTTTTCGCCACCTTACCAAACCAATTCGATTAAGGTACTGACGAAATGTAAATGTTTATTCTTTTTTCAAATAACTGCCATTAGCTTTAGCATATTTTATATTAAACTTCGATAGAACTATAAGATTGTAAAAAAATACAATTGTAAAAACAGTAATACATAGAGAAATAATAAACACAGTTTTCAGTTTTTTCTTGGATAATTGTTAGCTTTATTTAAGGTTAGGTAAGGTAAGGTTAGCAGCCCCCCTTCTTGTAAATTCACCAGTTCATTTGGACCATCTTGGTCTGTTCTGATACTCACAGCACCCCCACCACAGTAATAGTGCCGTTATTTTGATTTGAAAACCAGATAAAAGCATATTAACTTTGCTCTCACTGGAATTCGAATCGGGGTCCCCACGAACCAAGGGCAGGCACTTAACCAACTGCGCCATCCAATCGTTTTATTTTACTTAAGTTTTAATCAAAGCTGGAAGAGCTATTTGAATACTATGCAAATATTATATGAAAGTATTAAATATTTGTAAATGAGTCTATCCGGAGCTTTTGCTTACGCATATCATCCGTGTCTGACCTTAGTTCCTATTAAATTCAAAATTCCTACACGTGGTAGATCACCAAATACCGAGGGTAATCGTTTGTCCTCGGATACCAAATTCCGTGTTATTTTGGAAAAGTCGAATTCTAATCGGGAAAAAATGGATTCCAGAATAAATATGACAAATATGTATAAACCATTACAAACTCATCCGGACAGTGCTTTTCACGATGTGGACGAAATTATTTCGCCTAATGATTCATCAACAAAAGTGTATGTGCCGCCTATTAAGCTAATGAAAAAACAATGTGAATATGTGCATAATCCAGCTAAATCGCTAAATATTTCTGACTATTTCGTCAAAAAAATATCCATTGGCATCAAAATAATGTGCAATTCAATTGACTCATTCAATAAATTAATTGGAAATTTGAAATATGCAAATTGTCAATTTTTCACTTACGATTTTAAAAACGAGAGAGCTTTTAAGGTGCTGCTATACGGCATGGATGAAATGGATCCGAGTGTACTAAAAACTGAACTCATCAATACTCAAGTGATTTAACTCAAGTGAATTAACATAAAAAAAAAACACAAAAAAACTTGAACAATACACAGACACCATTTACTTCGTAATGTTAGAGAATGGCTCCATAAAACTACATGACTTAAAAAAAAACATCGATCCATCTTCCACACTCAAATAAGATGGAGCTATCAAAGGAAAATCAAAGGGAAATTAACCCAATGCCACAACTGCCAAATGTTTGGCCATGGGGAAAAAAATTGTCATGTGAGAACCTTTTGTGCCAACTGTGCTGGCTCTCATAAAACTTCTGACTGCGAGAATACTTTGGCTCCTAAATGTGCTAACTGCAACGGATCTCATAAATCTACTGATCCAACATGTGTTGTTTACAGCTGAGGAATTAAACTCTTTAGCTGTGGAACTTATTACCAATTTATCTGTATGTAAGAATAAATTTGACCAAATTAATGTTATCACACGTTTAGTCACCAAGTTTTTGTGTAATGAATTTAAATAATATGGTAGATAGACATTTAAATGTTATTACTTGGAATGCTAGAAGTATCCGAAGTAAAATCTCTGAGTTTATCAACTTTTTGAATATTTGAAATGTTGATATTGCTTTAATAACTGAAACCTGGCCTAATCACGACTTACGATTATCCACACCCAACTTGAAATGCTATCGTTGCGATCGAATCGATAGAACCGGTGGAGGGGTGGCAGTTCTTATTAGAAGATCAATTCAGCATTCGCTTTTGCATATAGTTAAAACGAATTATATAGAGAATATCGGAATTAAATTAAAAATGCATGACCAAAGGGAAATTAAAATGTATTGTATTTACTTTCCTGGTGGTAAACCTACTGCTGACAAAAAGATTAATCTTAAGTATGATCTCCGCAAACTATCCCCGCTTGATGGTGAGTTCATCTTTGGGGGTGACTTAAATTCTAGACATAGAGATTGGAGTTGATTGCGAGCAAATGCCTATGGTTCAACTAACTAACTTAACTGTCCCAATTGCTGTGTTATACCCATCTAGTCCAACGTACAATCCTAGTTCAAATCGTTGTCCATCAGTACTTGACCTATTTGAGTCTAATGTCCCTGGTTATGTTACACATCCTTTTTCAATTAACGACCTAAGCTCAGACCATTACCCTGTGTTTTGCCAGCTTCTAAAATCTGGAGTTCGGAAAGTGCACTATAGGTTAGACCTTAGAAATGCGAATTGGAATCGTTATCACTTACTTATCACACTACTTATTATCGTTAAACACTTACTAAGCGCCATTGATTTATGCGTCCCCAAAGTTCCTAAAATGATTTCACCATGTAAGTTGCCTTCTTATATTCTTGAACTCATTTGAGTTAGAAATTTTTACCGTAAACATTGGCAAAGGTATCATCAGCCATATTATAAACATCTAGTTCATAACACAGTTACAGTTCTCCGCCTTCAAGTTTTTTAATAAATGTGGAAGACATTGTGTTCTTGGTCAGCGAACTAACTACACAAAAAGCCGAAGGAATTGACCAAACTTAAAATATATACATCAAAGAAATGCCTAAATCTGGTTCTGAGCGTTTGTCATTCATTATTAATGCATGCCTTAAAATGGAATACTTTCCAAACTTATGAAAAATTGTTAAGGTGGTGCCTATATCAAAAGCTGGTAAGCTCCCCAATTTGACTGGTAGTTATAGACCAATTAGTTTGCTAAGTAGCCTTAGCAAAATCTATGAAAAGGTTCTTAAGGAGAAAATCTCGAAGCACATTGCTGAACTAAATATTTTTCCTAACGAGCAATTTGGCCTTAGGCGCTACCACAGTACGTCCCATCAAGTCCTAAGGATCTGTAAACATGTTATATCATCTCGTACAATAGGTAAGTCAACGGGCATGATATTACTTGACGATACGGCGATATTCTCTTCCCACGAATTCGCTCTCGACATTGAGAGGAATCTTGATAATGGGACGAGCATAATTCAAACTTATTTAAATAAATGGAAAATTAAATTGAATGAAGATAAAATACAAGCTATTTTCCTTACTAGGAGAAGAAAAGCTTGTTTTCTCCCTAGTGGTCAGTTGCAAGTTAACGGGACAAGTATAAGATGGGAACCTTCTATAAAATACCTAGGAATTGTTAAATTGCGCCAAATGTCATGTTAAGAAATTACAAATTTCACAAAATAAGCTACATCATTCTACAATTGATACTCACCAAAGGGCAAATGTTAAGTTATCTTCGATAAAATTCAGAAATTAAGCCAACGTTTTCTAGCTCGTTGCGATTTTGCGGAAAATCCCTTAGTCACAAGATTAAATGACAACAGTGCTTAAAATTGACTCTATAAACACTTCTTTTGTTTATATTTAGTTATTTATTTCTATGTACATCTACATATTTAAATTATTTATTTAGTTTTTCCTTGATATTTATTTTTTTATTGATTTGTTTATTTATTTATTAACTTATTTATTTATTCATTTATTTATTTATTTATTTATTTATTTATTTATTTATTTATTTATTTATTTATTTATTTATTTATTTATTTATTTATTTATTTATTTATTTATTTATTTATTTATTTATTTATTTATTTATTTATTTATTTATTTATTTATTTATTTATTTATTTATTTATTTATTTATTTATTTATTTATTTATTTATTTATTTATTTATTTATTTATTTATTTATTTATTTATTTATTTATTTATTTATTTATTTATTTATTTATTTATTTATTTATTTATTTATTTATTTATTTATTTATTTATTTATGTATCTATTCACATATGTATCAATCATTCATTTATTATTACATATTATTATTATTATTATTATTTATTTATTACTTTTTTTTTCTTTTTTTGCCATTAAATTGGAGGGTTTTTTCGCTTTTCCCTTCGGATACTTCCTCAATATGTAAGCAGTAATGACTTCTTTTTTTTTCTTGTTATATTATAATTTTACAGATGTAAGATACTAGTTATCATATCTCTAAATTGTAAAACGTGTGGTACTAGAGCCTTGTAAATGTTTTATGCGCAATAAAGAACTATCCATCTATCTAATATTTGTAAATACAATAGAATTGAAAGTGTAGAAATTTCTGCTGCAGATTTTAGAACACATAGCTATATGAGCTATTACAAATATCATGAGACAGGGTCTGCGCACACAGGGCAAAGTTGTTGCTCGCTACCAACTTGGCGGAATACCAATAGCGCTCCTTTCGATGTACAAATCATGTTGACATACAGCTGTGCGAAGGACTAACAACCCGCCCACTTAAAAAAGATAAACCTTTATGAGAGAGCAAACTGCCTGGGATATACGGACGGACCTACAACAACGGCATGCTGTAAGAACACTATACTCCTGGGGCCGCTCTTAAACTGGAAAAGATCCTACGGATTACAAGGCGGATATTACTGCGATCCAGGAAATCCGCTAGATAGGACAAGGGATAGTACAAAAGAAAGACTGCCACATATATTACAGCTGCCACAAAAGGTTGCATATATTTGGATGCGGATTCGTTGTGGGAAAACGGTTATGGTCGAAGGTCATCGACTTTAAACAGATAAGTGATCGTCTGGCTGTGATCCGAATCCAAAGAAAATTCGACAACATGAACCTCATATGTGCACACGCCTTTACCGACGAGGCTTAAGATAGTCTCGAAAAGGACTATTATCACCTCTTGTGCGCCTTCTGGCCCGGGCAATCGACTATAGACCAAATCCTCGATGGCCAAATTCGGGAAAAACGGATCCGGTTGAGTTGCACTATGGTCATACGCGATGCACCGTGCAGTTCGGCTCAAGGACCGTTTGAAACCTGCACTGGATTCCGCAAAGAGACGCGCAATAGTGTGATTTCTTGAAATTGGGTCTGGAGAAGATTGTGCAGCGGGCAGCCGAAAACACGGTCAGTCCAACTGTTGGGATATGCAGATAACATCGACATTGGCCCGCGTTCCCAACGTGCCATAGTGCAAGCATTTACGGTTGGATTGAAGAAGAGGTGAAGGATGGTGGTCTTAAGGTCAATGAGGTTAAAACAAAGTATAAGCCGTCGACAAAAACACGATCCGTCACAAAACACCTAGGACCAATCATTACAATCGACAGCTACGATTTCGAGGTAGTTAAGGAGTTTGTCTACCACGGTGCACGGTCCACATCAGCTAAATAATAATAATCAGCACACATAACTTCTCTCTCTGATTCGTCACTACTAGAAGAACATGATTCGGTAATATTTGCATCTTCTTCGGACCAGATTGTAACTCCACCTCTTCACCCTCATCATCTGATTGATCTTCAAGTAAAATTGTAAGATCTCTAATATTTCGAGATTAACAAGACAAGACATAACAGAACTAAATTACATATTTGCCACTAAGGACACCACATTTTATGAATCAACGCTTTTGTTTTTTTATATGGAAAACATGCTACCGGGACTATATGGACTATATATTTTTATGTAAAGAAAAGAGTAAGTGCTCTGTGAAATGGTACTTTGACCGTCCTTGTGATAAGTTCGATCTAAAGTGCCTAAGCTTAAACGACAATCCCCAATAGGGTGATGTGATTGTCTTCGTTGGTATTTATTCTCCTTACAAATTTGGATTTAGTTGCACCTTATTCTCTTTACACGGCTTATAAAAAAATGTCGAAGCATATTCATCAATAAAAGCTCTCCATATCCTTAATTAATTATTAGTGTTTTTGTCACATATTGAGAAGGTAAGGGGCTGCTGATCTGCGAAAATATTTATTTTAGGGGCTCCGTATATATAGCTTCTAAGAGTTCTTAATGCTTATAATATTGCCAACATTTCACGGTCATTAGTTGCGTAACTTTCTTCGGTTCTACCCAAGATTTGTAATATCATGGTAATTGGTCTACCATCCTGAGAGAACACCGAATGTATAGCGTGTGAAGGAGCATCTGTGGTGAAATAAAATGGTTTACGAAAGTCCGGATATAAAAGCAGAACATCTTCCGATGCTAAAATATTTTGTATTCGGTTGAAAGCACATATATCTTCGGAATTTAATTGAATTTTAACATTCTTGGACTTCTTTGTTCCTATGTGTCCGTTTACTCCTCTTAAGTATTTTGTCAAGGGCTTTGCAATTTGGGCATAATCTTTTATGAAGCGATTTTGGTACTTCATAACTAACAATATCATTCACTTTATTAGGACAGGATTTTATGCCCTACGCTGCTACAGCAAAATCCAAAAATTCTACTTCAGTTTTGATGAAATTACATTTTTCTGGGGATATTCGCAGAGAGGAGCATAGAAACAATTTTTCTTATATACTATATCTCTAATTATGTCATCGATTGTTCGTTGAAATATACGTCTAATATCTTTCACGCCCAAAGGTTGTTAATGGAAAAGGTTGTTTTTTCTCTGTTCTCTTCAGCTAGGAGAACTTGATGGAAGCCGGACATCATGGCTAAAATAACAGATCTTTCGGGAAATGGGTACTGATCTGGAATGGTGCGTTCGTTTAACTTTCTAAAGTCAAATACCAAACAACAAATGCCATCTTCACTTGTTCCTATTATCTTATTACTTCTTTAAAATTATCTTTAATAGTCTCTGGAACTGAGTACAATTTAATTTTAAGATTATTCACTTAGTCGCATTCAAAATGCTTACGTGGTATTTCCTCATTTTCGTAAACTAATAGTGAACGCTTTGTACCGACTTGTGTTTTTATTTTCTTTAGGAAAACATACCCAATTATAGCGTCAAACGTTTTAAATGAAGGAAGTAAAAATAAATCTTTGGGTATTCCACACAATTGTATTTTGCATTTATGCGTTATTATATTTTTACCGTTTAATTTCTTGACTTCGAATGATTTGTTATTGGGGATAGTTTTGATATCAGGAATGTCATTAATATAATTTTTAGCTGTACCAGTGTCGATTATATACTTATGTAATCCAATTTCTCTTTAAAAAAAATTAAGTTGATCAGAGTATTCAGAATTATCATCGGTTTGCTAAACAACAAGGTGTTTCTTATAAACTCCAGGAAATTTTGTGGTATTTTTGAAAAAAAGGTTCATTTATTCATTTAAAAGTGTTCAGTGTATTTGCGTAACCTCCACGTTCGGAAAAAAAGTCAAGGTGAGTCATTTCAACTCACTTTTATGCAAATGATAAAGCAGAAAAAGAATAGAATTTCAGAAAAAAAACGGCTAAGACATGAAAAGGACCCCAGTGAAGAAAACAGTAAACCAATACTCCCGCACTAGTACAACCTAAATGAAGCCTATCAAAAACTTAACCTGATTTTCGACCCCCAAAAAATACACAAGGTATTGAAAATATGTCAGTCGGCTATCACCGATTTAAAGGTGCTGATGGAAAATTCTATGGCAGCTTTATTGGACCTCGAACTGAAGGACACGTCTACGAAAGCCGATCTGGAAGGCATTGGTGCAGAAATACACACACTTTAGCAAAACAATATATCACTACAGAACCAACTACAAAAAATGAAGTCTAGCTGTATTTTCCTCGAACGTCAGTTTGATTGGTAAGGCGAACAAAAAAAAACATCGGCATGCATATACCAACGCAAAGTGGGCTAAACGTGGCGCAAAAGGAAAAAAACACTATGCTTTTCTATTCTGCTACGGGTCCAGAATACAGCAGTATATCTTCAGAAAAAGTTATTGGACAGTGGACAACATATTTATTCTAACAACCATAGGGCGATCTTATTTAGACAAAGGCACAAAATTATTTAAATTAAAATTAGATTAGATTTCAAGGCGGCTTTCGACTCTATCGACAGAAACGCTCTTCTTTACAAATTAAGCAACCTGGGAGTATGGACAAAAATGTTGGAGGTGATACGAAGTCTCTATACGGAGAATAAAGCTGCTGTATGGGAAAAGAAAATATCTAGCTGGCTCGAGTCAACAATGGGAGTGAAGCAGGGTTGTCTCTTCACTCCTCTACTTTTTTCAATATTCCTAGATGACCTCACAACTTTTTTGCCTGGGGGAATTGTCTTCAATAATATCAATATTAAGCTTCCGCTGTACACTGATGATATTGTGATACTTGCGGAAACGCCAACGATGATGCAAATCAGGACTAGCAAGTTGTATCAGTACTGCAGATTGTGGAACCTACAAGTTAATATATCCAAATCAAAACTAATGGTTTTCAGAAACGTGTTTGGGCGATAAGCACGAGAAAAAAATGGAAATTGAGAATGTGATGGAGTACAGATACCTTGGAATCATGATTACACCGACACTGTCGTTTAACATACATCTACGGGCAAAGCTGAAGGAGGCGAAAAAAGCAATCAACTGTAACTGCAAAGGCATTTTAGGGAAAACAAATTGCTCCTAGTGTGAAAAATATACTTTTTGAAACTGCAATGAGATCGATTATGTGTGTGTGATGGGAAGATTGACATTTGACATCTGTCAAATGTCTTCTCTTGTTGAAAGTGCTCTTAAAGAAAACATTAAATTAAAAAGAAAATAGCAATAAAAATATTGAATTTTTGTCTATAGTGAATTCCGCGAACACACTTCAGCATTCTAAACTAAAATCAGAGTTAAGATCGGACAGTCTACCAGATAAACGCTTCAACCACAAACTTGAATATTCTAAGCTCTAGAAGACAAAAATGTATTTTTTAATTTTTAACTACATAAATGAATTCGATATATTTGTATTATTTGAAACTCATGTAGTAGAGTATTATGAAACTAGATTTAAAAATATTTTTAAGAATCATGAACAAACCGAGTTGGAAGGGCTAAAGGAGGTAAAAAACTCTGTTGGATGCAGTTACATAAATGTCTTCAATTCTATATTATCCTTGTCTACTTCAAGTGCAACTAATGGTTGTACGATTTTGACCGCTTGTAGGACCTTTTATTAGAGTTTGGTCAAGAAAACATAATTGTTATTGGCGATCTCAATGCAAGAATTGGGACAACGCAACTTTTAAATCTGAAGCCGGAATTCATACCCACATCTATAAACACTACAAGATACGCTACAGATGAGAAAATTGATGCAAATGGAAGGAAACTGATTAAATTATGCGAGCCTCTTGGCCTAACGATGATGATTGCACGAACCAAAACCTAGTTTATCGACCTAGACCATCTGACCTTTATCAGAGGAACTGCGACTTTAACGATAGATTATTGTCTTACCAGTGGAGCTTGGCTAGATTGTGTATTAGATCTACAAGGTTAATGATTGGATTCATTCAGATCACCTACCACTAACAATTACTGTAAACCTATGGACATTTCCGGAATCCCAACCCCCCGCCATGCGACTGCTGCCAAAATTACAGTGGAGGAGGAGATTTTCGCCAAGATACAAACTGAACTTGAATCGCGCGCTCAGTTCTGTTGAGCCAAGTGAATTTAGTTCTATACGGGGCACAGAAAAATTAGTATCTTGCATCTCCGATGCATCAATATCCTCCGAGGTTATAGTAGGGAGAAGGAAAAAAAAGGGTTAGCAGCGTTTGACCAGATCCAGATATTCGCAATATCTAGCACGGACGCTATCGTGAATCGGAGACAGCCGTGGGTTTTGGAAACTAGTTAGAACTCTCAACGGGTCTTTCAGCGCTAGGGGCATTCAAATTGACCCTTCCGTATTAGCAGAACTCTTTCAAAGCCTATGGAATCCACCATGCTGCTTAACACATTTGCACTATGCACTGCCATATAGGGAAGATACCACTCTAGATCGGGTACCAACAATACAGGAGGTCAAGATTGTCACACACCGTTGCTGTCTGAACAAAGCGCCTGGAGAAGACCGTGTACCCTATGAAAACTGTAATGAGATCGATTATGTGTGTCTGATGGGAAGATTGACATTTCACATCTGTCAAATGTCTTCTCTTGTTGAAAGTGCTCTTAAAGAAAGCATTAAATTAAAAAGAAAATAACAATAAAAATATTGAATTTTTGTCTATAGTGAATTCCGCGAACACACTTCAACACTCTAAACTAAAATCAGAGTTTAGATCGGACAGTCTACCAGATAAACGCTTCAACCACAAACTTGAATATTCTAAGCTCTAGAAGACAAAAATGTATTTTTTAATTTTTAACTACATAAATGAATTCGATATATTTGTATTATTTGATACTCATGTAGTAGAGTATGATGAAACTAGATTTAAAAATATTTTTAAGAATCATGAACTAATATATACTATATATTCCTAATGTAAAAACAAACCGAGTTGGAAGGGCTAAAGGAGGTGAATTCTCGCTGCTTCAATTGCGCAGGAACCGGACGGATAAAGTTGATGACAGGAGCAAATTGACGTGCGTACTCTGCAAGACCAGCGGGCACCCTGCAAGCTATCGGGAATGTCGTCAGGTTCAGGAAATCAGAAAAATCATAGAGGCCAAACGTAAGGGAAAAATGGTAGAAGCGAGGCCAGTGCCCCTTGCTCCAGCTACCACTGTTACAACGGCAGTCTCCCATGTCTAAAAGGTATCGGATAGGCGACCGGTTCAACACACCGTGCCGAAAGTTACCCAGGACCCTGTGGCCAGGCAACCTGAAGCGAATTTGGATTTGCAGACGATCCTGCTCTCTATCCAGAGGCAAATCGCTCAACTCTAAACCAATTCCAGAACCAGTTACAAGAAGAGCACCGCGAATAGACCTCATCTATTCGACGATGTTCGGAATGCCAAACGTATCATCGGTATAATGGCAGCGCAGGCAGCCGGCAACCTTAAAATTGTAACAGTGAATGTGAATTCACTTTAAATCAATTAAATTTCGGTAACTTGTTGCAGATCCATAATACTGATGTGTAGATGGTTTGCGAAACTAAGCTAAGCCAGACACACCCACTTAGGTACAAAAATTACAATATCATGTGTGATTGCATGTGTGACGCATAGATACGTTTGACAAGGCACGACCCAATAAATATCTCATTGCAGAGCTCGATACTCTTTTCGCTAGATTTCGACTGTGATCGGAATATAACTACTATATCGTTGCCGGGGACTTGCACTCGCTCCCTCCCCCCTATAGCGAATCAATAATGCCTTTACCGATTTGACAGCTGATTCCCAGAGACCTCCGAAATGAGGTGATCTAGGTAGAATGTATATCAATCTATACCGTTCTTCACACACATTGAGTAAATACCCAACATTGTGTTTTCCGATTCAAAAGACTATCGCAATTCGATAAGTTAATTTTTTGCTCCTACGAAATTGGTGGCATTGTCACAAATTATGGAATGACATACTCCTCGTCTGCCTATAAATCTTTTCAAGGCATTAGTGAATGACTCAGATGATAAGTCTTCTACTAACTCCATATGGACTGCTTTGGTAGAGAAACATACGAATACAGCTAAATAAGGTTTTGTTGGATTCTTCCCTCTACTTTTATAATGTGTTTTTATGGGCCCGCAGAAATTAAATCCAGTACAGTAAAATGGGCGTGAAGGATTGACTTTTTCTTTTGGTAGATTACCCATTACTTGCTCTATGGGTTTTGGATTAAACCAGAAGCACTTAACACAATCATTTATAACCTCTCTAGCTATTCTTCCTATGCTCAATATTCAGTATTGTTGCCTGGAGATAGCAATTAGAGTTCTATGCGAGGCATGCATGTGCATTTTATGCAAATAATACACTAGCAACCGAGTTACGAGACTATTACGCGGAAGCAAAATTTGATGCTTAACGTCATACAACAAAGACGAATTTTTCAATCTTCCGCCAACTCTTATAATGTTTTAATTGGTGTCAAAGAATGGGGATAACGATACAATTCTTGAACTTCTAGGAATACATCTAACAGACTTAAGACAGTGGTAATCTTCCGGAAATGCTGAAATTTGCGCATATCTACATATTAATCGTGTTGCTTGCTGAATTTCAGTTGCTGTAAATTTACCGGTACTTCTTAATATCTTAGGATTTTTACAATTATTATCAAACATGTAGCATTATTCAACTATCCTCTGCAGAGTACTAAACGAATTTTTATTATTAATGGAATCCATTAAGTGTACATCCTGATTAAGTGATGCTGTCAGCACAGACTTCTGTTTTTGAACTTCTGGCACTTCAGTAGGCATCTCATAATTGAATATCTCCCACGAGTTTTCATGCTGCGACAGAAAACTTGGACCCTGGAACCAATCTCGAGAATTCATTAATTCCCGTAGACTTAATCCTCTTGACACAGCGTCATATGGATTAAGCTCTCCTTTAATAAACCTCCACTGATCAACTGCTGAATTAGCTTGAATCTTAGCAATTCTGTTTGCAACATAGGTTTCCCACGTGTACTAAGGTGACCTAATCCATGCCAGCACTGTTGTCGAATCTGTATAAAAATACACCCTATCAATCGGCTTAGCTAAATAAGCAATAGTCTTGCCACCAGTTCTACCATGAGAACAGGTGCTTGCAATTCTAGCCGCGGTATAGTACTAGTCTTTAAGGGCCCGACTCTAGATTTAGAGCCAAGCAGGCTAACCCGGATGTTGCCACTTTCGTCAATTGATCTATTGTATACGCATGATCCAAATGCACTTAAACTGCTATCAGAAAAAGTATGTGACTCACGCGTTTTAGCGACTGGGAGTATTACATAACGCGGCATACTGATCTCCTAAAATAGAGAATCCACTCAAGTATTTCAGCCATTTATTAGCATGTTCCTCAGGAATTCGATCATCCCAACAAAGTTTTGTCTTCCATAACTCTTGAAGGAACATCTTTCCTAAAATTATTACTGGGCCTAATTATCCTTAAGGATCGAATACACGTGCTAAGTCTGCAATAACTGTGCATTTGCACACGTTCTCTGGTAAATGCTTGATTTTGTGGTTATTGACCTTAAATCTGAAGACGTCCGTAAATGGATCCCAAGTTAATCCTAAAGTATTTACTACCTCTGACTGATTAAAGAATACAAACTGTTCTTTATGTTCTGGAGGTATTTTTGCTAATATCTCTGGATTATTGGCACAAAACTTCCTAAGCTCGAAATTATCTAATTTTAGTAAAACACAAATTTTATGAAGCAAATCCTCAGCATCTTGCATGCTTTCCGAGACCGTTAGCAAATCATCTACATAGAAGCTATCCTTTAAAATCTTTGCGGCGCGTGCGTGACGATTTGTATGCTCACCTGCGAGATAAGAGGCGAATGCTGTACCGTACGTCACAGTTTACAGTTGATAAATTTGTAACGGATGATCTGGATGTGATCTCAATACAATTAATTGTAATCCTGCATCTCGAGGATGCATTAGTATTTGTCGATACATTTTCGTTATGTCTCCTGTGAAAACATAGCTGTTTTAACCGATAGAAGTAGCAATAATAAAACACTTGAATATATTTTTTCTCATCAAGTTTATTCAATGTACGTCCGTATAGCTTCGCAAACTACACAAGAGTGATCTTTATTCATGTTCATTGCTCTCACACCGGTAGTCCCTTTTACATGTTTATTTTTCTTAGAAGAGTGCCTGAATTCGTTATAAGGGCTGCTACACTGTGTAGACGGAATTTGGTTATTATGGAAAACAAATCTGGCTGAACTGTTGGGCCAACCATTAATATATCATTGAGCGAGCTTCCAGATGAGCTTTTGGCGGAAGCATCAAACACTATCCGCAGCTTTGTTGATGAGCTATCGGGCTTCAATGATGGGGTAATACGTAATGAAAATGCTCAATATCCTTTTCGCTAATCGGACGCATGAGGCCAAGTGCTTCGTATTCGTCCATGAAATTTGAAATGATCCATCCTAACTTGCTCACTCGAAAACTGGGAGATCAGATGATATGAATATGATGAAGAAGCTCGAAGAAGAGCTCGGCTCCTATCACTAAGTCAATTTACTGTGTAGTAAAGTACGCCGGGTCTGCCAATTGCACATGGCAAGGTATTTTCCAACAAGGACTGTTAATTTTGTGCGTTTGCTGATAGTCACTTATTCGTGACATGACGCTTGCTTCGATTGTTGTTTTTTACCTTGAGGTGCGTGATTCAATGGTTACATTGACAGCAAATTCAGTTTAATTTCCGTGGACCCAAACACCACCAATGGGAAACTCCATTCGGTATTGCTTAATGCCTGACTTATGTATGAATGACTTCGTTATGAAATTAAAGTGAGAAATAGAGCCTAACAAAACACGGCAAGGTATTCGCGTACCAAAAGATGAAATGACGTTTACAATTGCTGTTGCTAAATAGATATGACGCTTAACCGACCCTACCGCAGCGTTTGCAAAGGAGTTGGGTGACTTACCAAACATACGCCCTTGACCACAATCCGGATCTGATGTGCTTGTCTCCCTAAGTTGCTCCTGAGTTTCAGCTGATTTTGACAGCTGCTGCTTAACTATCCCACTTCCACATTTTTGACATCTTCTTGACTGGCATGATTGGGCGAAGGGAATTGGCTTCAAACAATTTGCGCAAAGGCGCAGCTTGCGAATTAACTTTGACCGATCTTCACCTGCAAGACTTAAAAATTCGAAACAATTAAATATCTGATGTTTACATGAACTTCAAACAATACAGATCGAACCCTCAACTTTTCTTTCTGTTGTAGCGAGAGACGTCTTCCGCTTCCACAGCGAGTGGCGTCTTCTCGGCTGCTGATGGCTTCAAGGGTCTGGAACCTCGACTCGACAAACTTCAGGAACTCGGCTATTGATGCCCTGCTTCTTGGATCTTTCAGGTCCTGTTCGAACAGCAAGCGACTCTCCTGGTCCAATTTTCCCAACATCAAATGAACAACGATGGGATCCCAATTATTGATGTTGTAGTTAAGATTGCCAACGGCTTGCAAGACTTCCTTTGTTGTATCGTGGAGTCTTTTTAGGCTAGTGGCAGTACCACCTGTATTCGATTGATTAAATAACCTGTTTAGATGCGTGGTCAAAAGTAATCTCGTTTTTTCATACGGCGCAACCAATGTTGTCGAGGCCGTATGATAATTTGCGTCAGTAGCCTGAAAATGTTGAATCAGACTATACGCATATCCAGTGAGGATATCTACTACCCTCAAGAGTAGAGCTAAGTAGTAGAGCTAATTGGCTGGTCGTGATTTGTTGCTTAAAGATGTCGTAGAATTGTTGCCAGTTTAAATAACTCCCGTCAAACTTGGGCAGCTCCATTTTCGGTGGTTTCATTGAAGAGGTAATTGTTGAGGAATTCACTGGATCTGGTATGCTGCTTTGCTGATGTAACTGCATCACCATTATGTCTACTCGCTCTTGTAGATCGTAGTATTCCTCAACATCAGACGCTGTGATTTGATTTTCTAACTTCTGATACAAGTTAGATATCTCATCCCAGTTCTGTTGCAGACTCTTTATGTTGACGGTTTGATATTGCTTGGCTTGTGGTGTACGCAATTCTATGGCACATTTACTTAGTGCTCTCTGCAGTATAGTAATAACAATATCGAATCTTTCTCTAAGTGTTAGAATACTTCTTTGGGGGCTAGCATCGTGTGGATTCTTTAAAGTTTTCCTAACGCGATGATCGCCTTCTTCATGATCCTTGTCTTGAAGACTTGCAAGCAGTTCCACTTTCTTTTTTTGGCACCCAGCAATTTCGATTAATTCCTCGCGAATTTCCTCACCAACCTTTTCCTGGATGAGTAATACTCCAAACCCTTTTCTGCCACGAATACATCACCATTATTTTCATTATCTAATGTCTTGTCACGGTCGCCAATTTTTAATTTTGCAAACACACAACAAATAAAAACCGGAAAAAATACTTGTGTTTTATTCACTTGCGCACTTGCAAAATTAAACACGTACCTCTTACAAATGGCCTCTTACAAAAGTAGGCTGCTGTCAAGACTCAAACTCTTGTACCGGCGGTTTAAAAATCCGCAAAACGCAGAAGTCAAAGCATTGAAGTCGGAGATCAAGAACCTCCAACAGTTAATACGTATGAACTATAGCTTGGCTATAAGCTTGCACTGGGGCAACAAAATGTGTATGATCCAACAACCCGGGTATGTTCCCGCAAGTAAATAAAATATTTTGGAGGAAAGATCAAAACGACATTCAAATCGTTAGACTTCCCAGGATGACAGACAACGAACACTTACTAACATCAGAGCTAGACAATGACTTCTTTGCGGTCGAAGATCTCCAAGAGAAGGTTACAGCTATTGGTGCAGTGTTCCAGAGAGTATATACGGTCAACGAGGTTAATAGGCCGAATCACGATCTGGAGAACAGAGCCCTGCTAAACCATTTCTATCTCCGCAACGAGATAAGACAATGGCGATCAAAGAATCCAGGTTTCACCAGGTCCAATAACGAAAACATGGCACATAGTGCCACAGCCAATGATGGGAATCACATCTTGATTTCTCAAGAAGATCTCTAGGGTATCTTCAACTCGCTGAAGAAGAAAAAGTCAGTGGGAATTAATGGAATACCGAACATTGTGCTTCGCCATCTTCCCCCCGAAGCGGACAAAATGTTCACAACTTTGTTCAACAATGCGATGAGTGATGCACATTACCGGTGCACTGGAAAACAGCTGTTGTTCAACAGATCCTTAAACGGGACAAAGACAAGTCTATCCCTACATATCTCCGCTCGATCAGTCTTCTTCCCTGCATAAGCAAGGTTTTCGAAAAGATAGTCATTCGAGTTCTGAGGCAATGGGTTGATGAAAAGAAAATTATAAGGGACAGCCAGTTCGGATACCGAGCGGGGCATGATAGCATTCAACCCCCGTTAAAACTGCTCTCCGACATACAATGAAACAAAAAAGAACCAGTGCACGGGTGAATGTCTGATTGACTTGAAGAAGGCGTTCGACACCTTTTGGTTGGAGGGCCTCTACCTCAAGCTGGTCTGACTTGGCATACATGGTCTATGACATGATAACAGGTAGAAAGTTCGTTGTGAAAAATGGTGACGAAACTTCTACTACGGTCTTTAACATTAAAAACGGTCTACAACAGGGGGCCATCGGTGCCCCGATCTTGTTTTCTATATTCACTGCAGATCTTATAGGTTCCATGCCGCACTTAATTGCATACGCCGATGACCTAGTTGCATACAGATCAGGTCCGAAGGTCGAGGTAATAAACATTTTGTTGCAGCGTGACTTCGAGAAAATTCAGCGATTTGGAAGACGACTGGGGGTTGCTTACCAACTTCCAGAAGTGCGAAACTAGTCTTTTCCGGACCCCGTTGTGCGGGATACACGCCAAAACTGGCGTAAGTTCGGCATAATTGACCTGCAGGGTCGGCCGTTAGCTGTAAAAAACGTAGTTAGATATCTAGGTATTTTGTGGGAAACAATATCTGTATTTTGACAAACTTATAGATATTGCTCTAACGAAAGCCAGAAAAGCCTTTGCTGCGGCAAGGAGGTTGTTTTTCAGCAGCCAACTGAATACCAGAGTGAAAGTAATCTGCTATATTGCCTTAGTACGGCCAATCATGGTATATGGTTGTCCATTGTGGTTCAACGTGAGTCCTTGCCAGATGGAAGAGGTGAGGGTGTTCGAGAGGCAGTGTCCTAGGAGCTGTCTCCGTCTGTATCGTACACCGGGTCTGAGTACAAGAAGTACTATCCTAACGAGGTCCTGTACAACGAAACAAACGTGACGTGATGTCGTATGCCGAACAGTGGACAGGCGACTCCAATACGAACCGGATTTCGTTCGCACCCACGATGATCTCCTCCGGTTCAGTAGAGCGATCCCCGCTCGAGATATGAAAGAGTTTGCCAAGGAACGGCAATTTTACTGGTGGTTACACCAAAACACGAGCCTCCGCCACCGCTAGCTTTTTCACAGGATCCGGTAGCTGACCATAGTGGCCAGGTTACATAGTTCTTAATATAGTTTTTTAAGAAGAAATATATAAAACAAAAAATCAAAAATATAAAACACAAAAATCCAAAAAAAAAACAAAAACAAAAAACAATTATATATGTTAGGCATATACATAACATAGACGCCCTGGTACCCGTTACCGTACTGTTACGGACATAGTTAAGATAGTCTTAAGTTTTATGTTAGGGTAAGTTAGTATAAGGTATTTTAAGTAGTTAAGTTTAGCCAAGTTTTTTAAAAGTTATCTTGGCAAATGAATAGTAATTACAGATTGTCATTAGGACTAAAGAAAAAGTAGATTATGCCGAAAGGCACATTTATAAACTAGATTAGATTAGTTTAGAGTTCCCGAATAGGGTCAGTAGGTCAGTAGGTCAGTATTGAGAACATTTGTAATTCTTAAGTTAGTTAAGCTAGTTTCAAGCTATTTGGTCTAGCATGTAAGTCCGCATATATGAAGTTAAATATGAGGTGAACTCTTCGGTTATCGCAAGCCGGATAACGGAGCAGCTATCACAATCAAAAGAATGGAACCGACTTTTGTTTTTGAGATAAAAATCAATAGTACTGTGATGAACTTAGTACCAATATATTTAAACCGTAGCAATTGACGAAATGATTTCAATTTAAAAAATCTATATAATAATCTTAATTCAAGAATCGGAATAGCGCAAAATAATTTTATAAATGGAACGAATCCAGTTTCAGAATTAATCAATTTAAACCGTTACTCAAGGGATGAATTTAGTGACGCAAAGGGGGACAAAATACTGGAATAAGCGGATGGTTTGGACTGCAAAGTCTTAAATGATTGTTGTGGTGATGATACACGAGGAGAACACACTTTTATACGAGGTACAGTTAATTCAGTAATTGATTACTGCTTTATGTCTGGAAATTGCATATCCTATCTGAAAAACTTTCGGGTTGGAATGAAAACCGACTCCGATCATATGCCTTTAGAGCGTCGAAAATGCAGAAAATATAACGGAAATAGGATTTCTCCCTAAGTTGATATGGAAAGATAGTTATAGGGAATTCTATAATCATATCCTTTACACAGAACTCAGAAAATTACAAGAGGCTAATACTGTACCTAGGATTGAGGAACTGACGGAGTTAATCAAAAAAGTTTCTCTACTAAACATGCCGAGGAGTACAAAACCTGAAATCAGCAAACAGAAGTGGTTCGATAACGAGTGCATGCGGACTAGAAGCATTTCACTCTCGTTTCTTACATTATTTAGAAACATAAATTGTAGCACATTTAGAAATCTTTACGCGGATAGAAATAAATGCAAAATGCAAAAAACTACATTACTAAAAGCAAAATATAGCCTTGATAAATGGGTCGAGATCATCAGGTGAATTTTGGAAAGCGGTTAAGCTTATTAAAAGAAAAACCCAATTCAGTTTCCTTAGGACGTCAAGCAGAGCAATTAAGAGACCATTTTAAAATTCTTCTAAAAGCACCGCAAATATCCCTCCCATTTCAGTATGCAGCACCTATGATCGTGGATGAAATCCTTGACTTACCATTTACCACCTCAGAACTAAAAGTTGCGAGAACTCGAAGAAAAATCAAGCGCCAGGAATTGACCGTATTCATTTTGAATACTACAAAAATTGTTCACCAGATTTTTTGTCAGCTCTTACAGTAGAATATTTTCAACTGCTAATGTGCCTGATTCTTTACCGAAAGCTATAATTTTTCCTATCTGCAAGAAAGGTGACTATGATGATCCGGCAAACTATAGAGGAATATCTTTCTCAAACACATCTGCTAAGTCTTTTGCCAGTGTGATCATCAATAGAATCACGAAGCGGGTGGAAAATAGAAACATTTTAAAAGAATCTTAAGCTGCTTTTCGTAGAAACTATTCTATATTCTCGTTGGTAAATATTGCAGAGATATACAAAATGAAAAGCAAAAAATTATACGATTTCATCGTGGATTTTCGTGCGGCTTTTGACTCTACAAGTTATATAAGTACGGAATCTCGTCGCAAGTCATTAATGTTTGTGTGTTTTAAGAGTTATATACAGCAATAATGAAACATGTATCTGGGATGGTTGCTATTTATCTGAGGACTTTGAAGTCTCAATGGGCGTCAAACAAGGTGGTGTGCTTAGTAAATTTGCTTATCCTGTACATAAACGATACAACGGGTGAAGTCAGAGGTGGAATAAATCTTGGTGGAACCAATATTCCGGCACTAATGTTTGCAGATGATTTAATTTTTCTCGCCGACTCAATAGATACCATGCAGTTAATGATCAACACACTAGATACCTACTGTAAAATATGGAATTTACCTGTTAATTTAGAAAAATCTATGATGATGATCTTTAGAGATGGAGGAGGAAGGTACGCTCGAGGTGAAAAATGGAGATTTCAAGGCCAACAGATTGAGATAGTTAAACAGTACAAGTACAAACAAAACACCAAGATGTTTTGATTACGTCAAACCTAAACATGAGCAAGCACTTTAAAGTTAAACTTGCTGAAGCTATGCGCGCGATCTGTGCGGTTTGGGGAAATTGTATTCACAACAAAAATGTTTCGCGTTTGTTTGAGTCAAAAGTTAAAATATTCAATGCCACAGCCTCTTCTATCCTATTGTATGCAGCACAAGTTTGGGTTTACTTCGCTTACGAAACTGTGGAAAAGTTCCTCAGATATTTTCTTATGCGGATTTTTAAGCTTCCTAGCAATTCACCTAATTACACACTGTTAAAATACACTTCGGTTATATTTATAAAGTCATAGATGAGGCAGGAAAAATACCGAGGTTGGTACTTGCGAAAATGCATAGATATAAGATGAAGTGTGTCCAAGAATGGGAATCACTAGGATCAGAATGCGGTTATAGCTTTAATTTTACACCAAGCGAACAACAGGAATCTTTAAAACAAAAAATCAACAGCTTACTTCAGAAAACTGGTCACAGAATTTTTGACAAATTTGTAAATGAAGCCCACATCCCAATACAGAGCCTACTACAGCAAAATAAACCACAACCTAAAAGAAAGGACTTATTTCTTGAATAGCTACTCAGTAGAAAAAATAAGTATGATTTTTGAAATAAGAGGAGAACCTTGTAAGCTAAATTTCAAACCACATCGCCCGGAGCTTCCAATCTTATGCGACCTGGGCACTCTTAGAGAACGTGAGGATGTGTTGCACTTCATCGCGAAATGCCCTATACTTAAGCAGTTCCTCATTAATTTTTTCGGTGCTCGGACACTTGAGTTGGAGGAAACAATACATATCTTGAACGGTGGTAGAGGTTGGGACTTACTCTGCAACTACACAGTCAACTCACTGCGCTACAGTAATTGCGTTTTTAAGTAATCGGAGCATTCTATAATGAAACAAACAGCATATATATTTTACTTTATATAAGTATTTTTGTCCCCTTCGGGTAAGGGGTTAGAATATACCCGAGGTAGTGATGCCTGTCGTAAGAGGCGACTAAAACCCACCCCTCGTATACACGGGTTAAGTTGTATACTAATAATGCAATGAATAAAACTAATATATACAATACCCCAGGTGGCAGTCCAGACTCACTGGTAAATCCACCTTCTTCGGAGGTCGGCTCTATGGATTCTGGGGACAGCCAATTATTGCATCTAATAAATCCCTTGCAAAGAATTCAAGGGTAAAACGATCTCCACCATCAAGGCTGTGCGTCTCGGGAAAGAGAAGTCCACCGGAGGAGCAACCGCAGGACAAACGGGACTCAGTGAAACTAGTACAAATAGCAAAAACAAAGAACTCTGTCTAAAACTAAATAAAATTGATCTTCTTTATCAGGAACTTCAAAAAGAAGTCGAACTATTAAAAAAATAAAAACGAGGTTCTAAGGAATCCAAACCCTGCGACTAGTCCTAAATACCATACGGATGAAGACGAGCAGGAGCTTGAAACGAATCGGGCATCTAAGAAACGACCCAGCAAGAAACGAAGAACTGGGACTTCGCCGGAAATTGAGATCCCTAAGGAGAATAGAAATGTTCTATCTCAGATAAAAAAAACCGTCTCAAAGCAAACCACGTCCTCCGGCAGCTATAAATCTCGTTGGCATTACGGACTATAATGAATTGTATCGTCTTCTCAAGGAAACTATTAATTCCGAATTTAAGGTCACATCACATCGGAATAACGAATGGAAAGTCAATGTAGATGACTCGGACAGTTAAAGCGCTTTATCTAAAAGACCAAATGCGGAAAAGACCCAGTGGTATACCTACGCAAGTATGCTAGAGAGACCACTCCCTGTTATGGCAAGGGGTCTCCATCCATTATGCACGAAAGACAACGTTATAAGCGATGGTTTCAAACATGATTGCGAAACAAAAATTATGTTGAATGTCTCACTGAAAACACCATTTGAGTTAGAAGTGGAACTCGAAAATTTTATATCGATTATCCAGAACGCCGCATGGAAAAACACTCCAAAACGAAAAGTTGCCAAAGGGGAAGGAATATATTTCCCGCCGGAAATTAAAAAAACTTATTCGCGAAAAAGGAGAGCGCGCAGGGTATGGCAACATTCTCTCTACCCCCAACATAAAGCATACCTGAATTGTGTATGCAATAAGCTTAAAAAAGCAATTAAAGACTTGAAAAATCACGAGATCATTGTATATCTTGAAGGATTAACAAACGAAAAAGCTTCAAACTATTCTCTTTGGAAAGCAGTTGAAAAATATAAAAAAGCCTGAACTGCAAAAAAGCCTCAACCAAAAAGAGCTAATAATTAGCTCCAGTATTCAATAAACGCTTCGTTCAGACTATTATACGTACCAGATTCGTAGCAAGTCGCAGAAGTGATAATGTTTTGTTTGTTTTATTTTTTCCTTTTAATGTCAATCTGGTAGACGGCTTCTAGGCCAATCAATGTAGACTGTTACAATAATGAAAATTGTAAGCAATAACTTTTTTTAAATAAAATAGTCTAATTAACTAACTAACTAACTCGATTATGTGCTATGCGGCACAGGTCTGAGGCATTTCACAGCATGGGGAAGTGGAGAAGGTGTTGAGATATTTCATAAAGAAAATATTCCATCTACCGGTAAATACACCAAATTATATGTTACATCTCGAAACTGGGTTACCTCCGCTATACATGTTTACGTTAAAGATGCACTTCAGTTACGTATGTAAAGTATTCCAGTTACCAAACTATCGGCTCCCCAAAATCATTCTAACACCCCTTCTAGACCGAAAGCTGCAGTTTGTCAATGAATGGCCGAGTACCAAATAAGTGTTGAGTACCAATACTGGATGGGAATACTTCACGCTGGAAGAGCGCTCTACAGATGGTGCTCATTAAGATCGACAGTTCCATACGCGGTAAATATATAAAAAAAGCACAACAAAGTGAAACCAGAAGCACATATCGAATATGACTCCCAATGACTCCTCCTCCAATATGACTTAGGAGGAAAGAACTATTTTATGGACTCCCATAATTTAGACACAACATCTACTATATTTAATAAGAAAGGGGAGCTGCTGTGTCTTAACTACTTGCACCACAGATCAGAGCGCAATGTGGAAGACTTGTTATGCACCCTACGGGCAAGAGAGTTTGTTTGAAAGCGTCTATATTATGGGTATGAGTAAAAAAGTTCCGTTTGACTATAAATATGCGAGTTCAGCTGCAAAATGCTGCACAATCAAGGCAATATGAGACTGCTATTCTAAAAATCGGAGAAGATCGTATGGCGACAGACAGTAACGGCATGATTACACTGAGCCGTGAATTCTGTCAAATTGTCGATAATATAGATGATTTGAAAAATAATGTCTATCCCGATGTGCAAATAAATATGGGCAATCGAGAATGGTTTTGCGAAAGGGCAGTTTTAGCGCCGACAAATGAGGCAGTGACAGAGACATAGACATGGACACTGAACAAGTAACGTTATACCCTTTAGAATTTTTCAATTCTTTAGAATTATCGGGAGTGCCTTCTCATAAGTTGAGGTTAAAAGTTGGTGTTCCGTTCCTGTTAATGAGAAACCTTGACGCACCGAAGCTATGTAATGGCACATGGCTACAAGTTACTCAATAGGGGCGTAATATTATAAAAGCAATAATTATGACTTGAATGGCAAAAGGACAACATTTATTAATTCCCCGCATTCCAAAAATTCCGACTGATTTGCCCTTTCAGTTTAAAATTGTGCAGTTTCCCCTAAAAGCAGCATTTACAATGACAATAAATAAAGCTCTAGGACAAACGCTTAAATTAGAAGGTAAACATTTAGAAAAAAACCTGTTTTTACCATTGGCAACTCTATGTGGCGTGCTCACGAGTATCGTGCCCGCAAAATTGTTATGTTTTAGCAGAGGATGGAAAAACAAAAAGTATGTTAAAATAAAAAAATTAGTATCCTAAAAATGAAAAAGGCTACCCAAAGTAACTATTCCACGCGGACGAAGTCGCGGGTAAAAGCTAGTTTCCCATAAGAAAGTCATTGCACAGGTGACCGCATGAACTGTAAATTCAGCGTCTAGGACGCTTTCAACTTAAACTGCACATTAAGCGTCTGGGACATTTCCGGCCCACTAAAAGTTCATGCAGACACCTCTGCAAACCGTAGGTTAAGCGGAAAATAAAAATATTGTACTAATCATTTTCATTCCAATCGCAGACCAATGAAATTTTATTTTTTTTTAATCAACTCTGAAGTCGTTAATATAACTCGCGTGAGGGAAGTGCAAAATGAATAGAGGTGAGTGTGCTGGGAACGTGTGACGGAAATGCAGGGTAAATGGATTGTGTGTATATTGACCTCGTTTAACTGAATGAACAAAACAAACATAAAGTAATACAGTACGTGAACAGAAGAGCATAAGCTGTGTGCGTGCCGTGGCCGGGTCCGTCGATCTATGCTAAGTATGTGTTGAATGTGAAATATGTGTGGTACTGTCAGCTGTGGTAGGCGAAGTAGGTGGGATATCGTATATGTACAGTATGGAGATGTATGAATGCCGAATTTTCGTATACGAATATCAGGCATGTAAGTATGTGACATGTTTGGAATGCGCGTGAGAGGGCCTTGATGGTGAATAAGTTGCTCATAGCATAATCTTCTAAGGGATGCCTGAATTTTTGTGGAAAAAATTGGAAAAAGAAGTACCGGAAAGAGGCGGACGAAAAGAAATAACGATAAGCTGATAGAGCTAGAGAGATGAGCAGATATAAACGAAGAATGCCTACATATATATACATCTACCTACATCTTTGTGGGAGTATAATTTGTTGGGTTTCTTCTGGTGTTTAGTACGTCGCATCTACGGTGCCGCTTCGTACGGACAATGACTTCGTGTTCGCATCGCGATACTTTTGACCCGTAAATTTTGGTACCGATCTGGTACCCCGCGAAGGTGTTTGAAGAATTCGGGGTTTCCCGGTACCTGTTACACCTTTGTGTTCGTTTCGTTCTTTGTGGTGTCGTCCCGTCTTTGTTTTGAGTGGGGCGGTGGTCATCAAAACGAAGCCAAAACTCTGGCACTCTCTAAGGAATTAGGAAATGGTTTCGTTTTTGACGTTATATATATAAGTTAAGTCGCGAAATATTTCTCTCCCTCACATGTGTTCCACGATGGCATCAAATCACCAGCCACGTTCCCACAAGCGGCAAAACGCTGACCTAGCGTCTGGCGAACCAGCTACCAGCCACATTCCATCATGTACGGCATCCGAAAACCCGAGCGCACCTGCACAACGATCCATCAACTCAGTGCATGCGAGGTGTATTTAAGGTAGTTGTAAGCAAAATTGTAGTGCAGTCTTAAGCTAGAGTGTAAGGGGTTATTATGCCCAGATAAATAGAAAAAATATTTTTTTTTTAAATAATAAAACACACACCCGATCTCCAACATCAACAACCCAGAGGAACCCACAACAAAGACGACAGCCATTATTATTCTAATGTAAGAAATTTATCATATATGTATATATATTTTATATATATTATTTTTGTTTTAAATATATAATTTTTTTGGAACTTAAGAAAAGTATTATTGTACTAACGAGAGTTTAAAAAAGATATTTATATAAAATCATTTAACAAGGAAAATATTTACATAAAATTATTTAACAAGGAAATATTTACATGAAATCATCAAACAATTTAAAGAACTAAGAGGAAAAAATAGACAACAAAATATTAGGAATAAGTGAAACAATCGAGAAAACAATATTGCTAAATTGACAACAATCCATTTTATCCGATTATTAACAAATATATATTTAACTTGATATAAGCAAAATGCCAGAAACAAGGTCAACCACTCCTAAGTCGACTGATCAGTCCCTACCCCCAGATGCTAACGCTCAAAACGTTAACCCCCCAGTGTGTCAATCTAGGCCATCCGGTTCTGGCCAAAACCTTGCCCCACCAAACGTTAATACGCGCCGCAATGTGATCGATCCTGATATCTCAACCCAATCAAATCCCTCTCATACCGACGCGAACGTCGACCCAGTGTCCACCTGACTTTGATACCTTAATCTTTTGAATAGGCAGAAGTCCCCAGCCTCAACAGCGTTATCCAATCAATGTTCCACAGAGACATTACGTGCCACACCCGCAATTACCAGTCACCTTGCACCAGCACCACTTCCACAACAAAACCGTGAAAATAGTGGTAATCCTAATCAGTTCCAACGTCGGTTTAATCAAAACCGTCACCAAGTTGGACAATCTCAACAAGGCCCACCTATCAGGCAGGAACCAGTAACCCAAGGACGGAGTAATCATGCAAGGGAATTACACAATCAAAATCGAGAAAGATTCGGCAGTGCTTATGGCAGGACACGACCGCTGACCAACCAAGGATACCAGGCTTTCCAGACGACAACCGAATTTCTCCTTCGATACAGATGATGAACCTGCAGCATGCGAGAATCCTAACTTTGAAAATGACTCTGCTTCCGCAAATGAACCTGGACTTACTGAATTAGAATATTGTGGTATCAATTTTTTAGATTAAGTAACTCTTCCTTGCCCTACTTCGAGTGCAAGCTGAAGAGTGGTAATATTTTAAAATTTTTAATAGATACTGGCTCCTCAAGGAATTATATCCAACCTTCGCTCGTCAAAAAACCCCTACAAAATGAACAATGTTTCCTAGCAAAATCGATTGCCGGAGACATCAAAATCTCTCAACATACACTACTTAACCTTTTCGGCTTAAACGAAGTAAACCTGAAATTCTTTCTCCTTCCGTCATTGCGAACATTCCATGGTATCCTCGGCAACGACAGCCTGAAAGCTCTTTCCGCTATCATAGATACGAAGAACAGCTTTATGTACATTCTCAATCGTCTAAAACATCAGAATAAAGCAATTAGAATCTCCATTAGTAAATGCACTTGATATTAAAACCGAACACTTAACAGTAAACCAAAAAAACGTATTAAATACTGTCGTTAATCGCATTCAAAAACATATTTTCTGAACCAGATGAGAGACTAACCTTTACCACAAAGGTTGTCGGAGAAATTCGCACTTCAACCGATTCTCCCGTCTATAGCAGGTACTATCCTTTCCCAATGCCACTTAAATCCGAAGTGGAAAAACAGCTTCAAAATTTCATAATAAGACCATCCAGATCTCCGTACAATTCACCTGTGTGGATTGTACCAAAGAAATCATATTCTACAGGCAACGGCAAATGGTGATAGACTACAGAAAGCTAAACAGTGTCACCATAGCTGATAGATATCCCATTCCCGAAATAAGTGAAGTGCTTGCACAACTTGGCAAAAATAAATACTTCACTGTCCTCGACTTGAAAAGTGGTTTCCACCAGATTACCTTGAAGGAATCTGATATTGAGAAAATCGCGTTTTCCATAAATAATAGTAAATACGAATTTACCTGGCTTCCATTTGGCCTTAAGAACGCGCCATCGATGTTTCAAAGGGCACTCGATGACATCCTTCGAGATCACATCGGAAGAATTTGCTATGTCCATATCGATGACATAGTAATATTTAGCAAAACCGAGAGTGAGCATGCCCAGCACATAGAAGACATTTTTAAGAAACTCTATGATGCAAACATGAAATTCCAGCGTGACAAGTGTCATTTCTTCAAGCAGGAAGTCTAATTCTTGGGACTTATCATATCTTCTGATGGGATAAAAACCAATCCAGCAAAAGCCGAGGCCTTACAAAATTTTCCGGTGCCTAAGACCCTAAGAGACTTGCGTTCTTTCCTTGGCCTGTCAGGGTATTACCGCCGCTTTGTCCGAGATTATGCAAAGCTCGCGAAACACCTAACAGCCCTTTTAAGGAAGGAGGAAGGACGTAGGTCCAAAACCCAGGCCGTTAAAAAACAAATTTTTCTTGACCCCACTGCAATAGACGCCTTCAACAAAATAAAAAAAACTTTAATTTGCCCAGATTTAATTCTATCCTATCCAAATTTCAATAAACCCTTTGGGTTAACCACTGACGCGTCCAACTACGCCATTGGCGCTGTATTATCGCAGGAAGAGAAACCGATAACATTTATTTCGCGAACGCTAAGTACAACCGAGGAGAACTACGCTGCTAACGAGAAGGAGATGTTAGCGATCATATGGGCCTTGAGCTCATTGCGTAGTTACTTATACGGCTCTGCACACATTAAGATTTATACTGACCACCAGCCTCTCACATACGCACTCAGTAACAAGAACAACAACAGTAAAATGAAGCGGTGGAAAGCAATTCTCGAAGAATATAATTATGAATTGCAGTATAAACCTGGAAGAAGCAACGTCGTATCAGACGCTCTCTCCCGACCTCCTCAGGCATCGCAGATAAATTCTCTAACTACCACGGAACACAGCGACGAGAGTTCTTCCCATAATCTCAAGTGTTGAAGTGCCAATTAACGCCTTTGAGAATCAAATATTTCTCGAAGTCGGTTCAACGCCCAATCACAAATTTGAAATAATCTTTCCGACGTATCATCGTCATACAGTTTGCGAGCCCGAATACAACCGGTCATTAACGCATTAAAGACTGAAGGATGGATCATGGGTATAATACAGGCCATTTATCCGTCAAACTTTAACAGTTACAAGGTAAGATTTACGCAAATGCAAGTAGAGGACATATCGAATGAACAAAGGCAAGAAGACATAATAATCGAGACTCATAGGAGAGCACATGGGAACGAAAAAGAGAACACAGCTCAAATCCTCGAGAAATACTACTTTCCAGATATGGAAAGGTAGATTCGTAAGATTCTGATAACATGTAAGCCATGCAAGCAGAATAAGTACGACAGGCAACAAGCCTGAGATTCAATCCACTCCCAGTCCAACATATCCTGGGGAGATAATTCACATTGACATCTTTTCAACGGAGGGAAAGCTTGTGCTCACAGCTTTGGACAAGTTTTCAAAATACGTCCAAGTGAGAAACATAAACTCGAAGTCCGCTGAGGATGTAAGACAGCCTTTTCGAGATATACTATTTGCATTCGGTATACCAAAGACTGTTGTGATTGACAATGAGAATTCCTTTAGTTCGGCATCAATCATTTTCATGATCGAAGAGGAGTTCAGTATTCAACTGTTTCGAACACCACCTTATACGAGCTCAGTCAATGGTCAAGTCGAGCGGTTCCACTCAACGCTTGGCGAAATAATGAGATGCCTTAAATTCGAAAATGTACACCAATCCTTCACGGATCTTCTCGAAAAAGCAGTCTATGCTTATAACTTTTCGGTACATTCAGTTACCAAGAGAAAACCGGTTGAGTTATTCATTGGTAGGAGGGTAAGCACTGATCCAATACAGCTGGAAAAAGTGAGATTAGAAAACATAAAGAATCTCACGGAAAACAGGATAAGGATCTACAATATCACAACAAAAGTAGGCAACCTATAAAAACCTATACATCAGGAGATATCGTGTACGTCAGAAAAAATAGACGATTAGGCTCCAAACTTACCGAAGACTTCCCAGGCCTACAGACAACGAACAATTACTGACTTTAATGGGCATCGATCCAGATGAGGCAGTGCTGTCTAGCACAAATGACTTCTTTGCGGTCGTTGGTTCCCAAGAGAAGGTTACAGCTATTGGTGGGGTTCGAGGCACGAGGTTAGTAGGCTGAATCACGATCTGGAGAACAGAGCCCTGCTAAACCACTTCTATCTCCGCAACGAGATAAGACAATGGCGATCAAAGAATTCAGGTTTCACCAGGTTCAATGACGAGAACATGGCACATGGCTCAAAAAGATCTCCAGGGTATCTTTCACTCGCTCAAGAAGAAAAAGTCGGTGGGAATCGATGGAATACCGAACATTGTGCTTCTCCATCTTCCCCCTGAAGTTGTCCAAATTTACACAACCTTGTTCAACAATGCGCTGAGGAATGTACATTACCCCACGCACTGGAAAACAGCTGTTGTTCAACCGATCCCTAAACGGGACAAAGATAAGTCCATTCCGACAAATCTCCGGTCGATCAGTCTTCTTCCCTGCGTAAGCAAGGTTTTTGAAAAGACAGTCATTCGAGTTCTGATGCAATGGGCTGATGTGAATCAAACCAGACAACCAGTTCGGATTCCGAGCGGGGCATGATACTATTAATGCCGCGTCAAAACTGGTGTCCGATAAACAATGGAATAAAAACAAAAATCAGTGCACGGGTGTCTGCCTGATTGACTTGGAGAAGGCGTTCGATACCGTTTGGTTGGAGGGCCTCTTCCTCAAGTTGGTCAGGCTTGGCATAAGTAAACCATTGCTTTACATGGTCTATGACATGATAACAGGTAGAAAGTTCGTTGTGAAAATGGTGACGTAACTTCCACTATGGTCTTTAACATTAAAAACGGTCTGCAACAGGGGGCCATCGGTTCCCCGATATTGTTTTCTATATTCACTGCAGATCTTATAGGTTCCATGCCGCACTTAATTGCGTACGCCGACGACCTAGTTGCGTACAGATCAGGTCCGAAGGTCGAGGTAATAAACATTTTGTTGCAGCTTGACTTCGAGAAAATTCAGCGATTTTGCGACGACTGGAAGTTGCTTATCAACTTCCAGAAGTGCGAAACTAGCCTTTTCCGGACCCCGTTGTACATGGCACCGCGGGAAACGCGCCAAAACTGGCGTAAGTTCGGCATAATTGACCTGTAGTTAGAGTGTAGTTAGATATCTAGGTATTTGGTGGGATCAATATCTGTATTTTGACAAACTTATAGATATTGCTCTAACGAAAGCCAAAAAAGCCTTTGCTGCGGCAAGGAGGTTGTTTTTCAGCAGCCAACTTAATGAGTGTGAAAGTAATCTGATACATTGCCTTAGTACGGCCAATCATGGTATATGGTTGTCGATTGTGGTTCAACGTGAGTCCTTCCCAGATGGAAAAGATGAGGGTGTTTGAGAGGCAGTGTCTTCAGCTTCTTCCTCCTTTTTTTCCTGCCTTCTTGTGTTGACTGGTGGTCTGATGTCTCAGCCACCGGTACAACATCATCCGATTTTCGGAGTTCGGGTAGCTCGGCTGGCTCCATTTCACTTTATCACACTTTAGTGTCTATTCATTTTAATTAAAGAAAAAAAGATTTCTATTTTCCTTCGGGACTCGAACGCGGCACCATGAAGTCACCGGCGAGCACTTTTTTTTCAATGTATTTTTATTACATCCACTACATCTTACTTACTAGACGAAATTATTTAAAACTAGCTTAACTAACTTAAGAATTACAAATGTTCTGAATACTAACCTACTGACCCTACTCTCTAGCTCTAAGCTAATCTGATCTACTTTCTAAATGTGCCTTTCGGCTTAATCTACGTTTTTTAGTCTTTATGACAATCTTTTATTACTTTTTCATTTACTAAATCTGTCTACTTAAACTACCTTATTCTAACTTAACCTTACATAAAACTTAATACTATCTTAACTATGTCCGTAACTGTACGGACACGTGCATTAGGGCGTATATGTTGTGTATATGCCTAACATATATAATTTATGCGCCGTGATGTACCTGTTTTTTTTGCGTTTTATTCATATACGTATATTTTTTTTTATTTTATTTTATTGTTTTATTCTTAAAGCTGGCCACTATGGTCAACTATCTCTGTGGAAAAGCAAGCGGTGGTGGAGGCTTGACTTGGTGTAAACACCAGTAAAATTGCTGTTCTTTGGCAGACTCCTTCCTATCTCGAGCGGGGATCGCTCTACTGAACCGGAGGAGTTCCTCGTGTGTGCAAACAACATTCGGTACCTATTGGAGTCGCCTGTCCACTGTTCGGGGTAGGACATGAAAGATGATAGCACATCCTTGTGGATCCTTATAAGGCCACTTGTGTCTAGATAAAATTATGCTTCGGGAGGAATAAAGCCGTTAAGGCAAACCTTTTCATGGTATATAATATTGGGGTAGTAAGCCCCAAAGATCAGACTGTTGGAAGAGGACATAGCTCAAGCAGTGTGCCTTCTGATCAGCTTAATAATAAAATTATATACCTTATTCACGTTTGCCTCGTTGGACAGGACCTCGTTAGGATAGTACTTCTTGTACTCAGACTCGGGTGTACGATACAGACGGAGACATCTCCTAAGACACTGCCTCTCGAACACCCTCATCTTTTCCATCTGGGAAGGACTGACGTTGAACCACAATGGACAACCGTACACCATAATTGGCCACACTAGGGCCATGTAGCAGATTACCTTCAGTCTGGAATCTAGTTGGCTGCTGAAAAACAACCTCCTTGCCGCAGCAAAGGCTTTTCTAGCTTTTGTTAGCGCAATATTTATATGTTTGTCAAAATACAGATATTGATCCAGCCATATGCCTAGATATCTAACTATCCCTTTTTACAGCTAACGGCCAACCATGCAAATCAACTATGCCGAACTTATGCCAGTTTTGGCGCGTATCCCGCGGTGCCATGTACAACGGGCTCTGGAAAAGACTAGTTTCGCACTTCTGGAAGTTGATAAGCAACTTCCAGTCGTCGCAAGATCGCTGGATTTTTTCGAAGCCACGCTGCAGCAAGATGTTTATTAGCTCGACCTTCGCGACCGGATCTGTACGCAACTAGGTCGTCGGCGTACGCAATTAAGTGCGGCATGGAACCTATAAGATCTGCAGTGAATATAGAAAACAAGATCGGTGAACCGATGGCCCCCTGTTGCAGACCGTTTTGAATGTTAAAGACCGTAGTGGAAGTTACGTCACCATTTTTCACAACGAACTTTCTACCTTTTATCATGTCATAGACCATGTATAGCAATGGTTTACTTATGCCAAGCCTGACCAACTTGAGGGAGGCCCTCCAACCAAACGGTGTCGAACGCGTTCTCCAAGTCAATCAGGCAGGCACTGATTTTTGTTTTTATTCCATTGTATGTCGGACACCAGTCTTGACGCGGCGTTAATGGTATCATGCCCCGCTCGGAATCCGAATTGGTTGTCCGGTATGATTTCCTTTTCATCAGCCAATTGCATCAGAACTCGAATGACTATCTATTCAAAACCTTGCTTATGCAGGGAAGAAGACTGATCGACAGGAGATTTCTCAGAAAGGACTTATCTTTGTCCCGTTTAGGGATCGGTTGAACAACAGCTGTTTTCCAGTGAGTGGGGTAATGTACATTCCTCAGCGCATTGTTGAACAAGGTTGTGTAAATTTGGACAACTTCAGGGGGAAGATGGCGAAGCACAATGTTCGGTATTCCATCGATTCCCACTGACTTTTTCTTTTTCAGCGAGTGGAAGATACCCTTGCCATCTTCTTGAGAAATCAAGATGTGATTCCCATCATTGGCGACGACACTATGTGCCATGTTCTCGTCATTGAACCTGGTGAAACCTGGATTCTCTGATCGCCATTGACTTATCTCGTTGCGGAGATAGAAGTGGTTTAGCAGGGCTCTGTTCTCCAGATCGTGATTCTGCCTACTAACCTCGTTGACCGTTTACACTCTCTGGAACACTGCACCTATAGCTGTAACCTTCTCTTGGGAATCTTCGACCGCAAAAATGTCATTGTATAGCACTGCCTCATCTGGATCGATGCCAATTAAAGTCAGCAAGTGTTCGTTGTCTGTCGTCGTGGGAAGTCTTATGATTTGAATTTCGTTTTGATCTTTCCTCCAAAATATTTTATTTACTTGCGGGAACATACCCAGGTTGTTGGATCGTGCAGCTGTGTTTTTTTGCAAGCGTATATACGCTTAATTTTGAAGTGCACAAAAAACCGATCATCGGCGCTTAATGATTCATCATAAAATCTTGGCAGCACCGACGACATTTATGACATTTGCTAAGCAGACAGGGGTGTAGTCTTGGAAGGTGATGGTTGATCTTTGATGGTCACAATCTTCGTTTTGTGACTGTGTACTTTAAACCACGTACGTGACCATCACTTTAAAACCAAAAACACTTAATAATTATAAAATAAAAAAAATGTATCAAATGAAAAGAATCGATTACGAAACATAAACGGAATGTATAGCAGAGACTCTGGATAAACCAAAAATTGCATACTTATGGATGCCAAAAAATTGAAGAATGATCTAATACATAAACCACACCTGCAGGTGTAAGCCACATACAGCAACCTAAACAATGAATGAATGAATTCAGGAATGAACACACAGAAATTAATGATTGGAGGCATTGTTTTTATCCGCGCTTATTCCTTAAGCGACGATAGATATGATGAGTAAGTTAAGCGGATATAGGATTCGTTGTTAGTGTATTTTACATGCAAATCGAAATTTAAGCGTTAATACGCTTGCAAAAAAACGCAGCTGGTATAACCAAGGCCAGTGCCCCGTGCTTCAGATACCACTGTTACGCCAGCAGTCTCCTATGCCCAAATGGCATCGGGTAGGCGACCGGTTCAACAGACAGTGACGAAAGTTACCGAGGTCCCTGTGGCCAGGCAACCAGAAGCAAATTTGGATTTGCAGATGATTATCTAATGTCTTGTCATGGTCGCCAAGGTTTAATTTTGCAATCACCCAGGTAATAAAAACCGGAAAAAACACTTGTGTTGTATTCACTTGCGCACTTGCAAAATTAAACAGGTACCTCATACAAACGGACGACGTAGTCAAACGTACGATGGACAAAACAATTCCGAAGGTAGTTCAAATCGATAACAGCGATGTTTATCGAAATGCTACCATCGATGCACTTCACGTGCACAAAAGTAGGCTGCTCTCAAGACTCAAACTCTTGTACATGCGGCTTACAGATCCGCAAAACACGGAAGTCAGAGCTTTGAAGTCGGAGATCAAGAGCCTCCAACAGTTAATACATATAAACTATAGCTTGGCTATAAGCTTGCACTGGGGCAACAAAATCCGGGCTGTACGATCCAACAACCCGGGTATGTTCCCGCAAGTAAATAAAATATTTCGGAGGAAAGATCAAAACGACATTCACATCGTAAGACTTCCCAATATGACAGACAACGAACACTCACTAACTTCAGTGCTAGACAATGACTTCTTTGCGGTCGAAGATCCCCAAGAGACTTCTACTTCTATCTCCGCAATGAGATAAGTAAATGGCGATCAGAGAATCCAGGTTTCACCAGGTTCAATGACGAAAACATAGCACATAGTGCCGTAGCCAGTGATGAAAATCACATCTTGATTTCTCAAGAAGATCTCTAGGGTATCTTCCACTCGCTTAAGAAGAAAAAGTCAGTGGGAATCGATGGAATACCGAACATTGTGCTTCGCCATCTTTCCCCCGAAGCGGTCCAAATTTAGACAACCTTGTTCAACAATGCGCTGAGTAATGCACATTACCCGTTGCACTGGAAGACAGCTGTTGTTCAACCGATCCCTAAACGGGACAAAGATAAGTCCGTTCCGACAAATCTTCCATCGATTAGTCTTCTTCCCTGTATAAGCAAGGTTTTTGAAAAGATAGTCATTCGAGTTCTGATGCAATGGGTTGATGAAAAGAAAATCATACCGGACAACCAGTTCGGATACCGAGCCGGGCATGATAGCATTCATGCCGCGTCAAAACTGGTGTCCGACATACAATGGAATAAAAATAAGAACCAGTGCACGGGTGAATGTCTGATTGACTTGAAGAAGGCGTTTGACGCCGTTTGGTTGGAGGGTCCCTACCGCAAGCTGGTCAGGCTTGACATAAGTAAACCATTGCTATAAATGGTCTATGACATGATAACAGGTAGAAAGTTCGTTGTGAAAAATGGTGACGTAACCGGTCTTTAACATTAAAAACGGTCTGCAACAGGGGCCATCGGTTCCCCGATCTTGCTTTCTATATTCATTGCAGATGTTATAGGTTCCATGCCGCACTTAATTGCATACGCCGACGACCTAGTTGCGTACAGATCAGGTCCGAAGGTCGAGCTAATAAGGATCTTGTTGCAGCGCGACTTCGAAAAAATCCAGCGATCTTGCGACGACTGGAAGTTGCTTATCAACTTCCAGAAGTGCGAAACTAGTCTTTTCCGGACCCCCCCCCCCCACCGGACAGGGCACCGCTGGATACGCGCCAAAACTGACGTAAGTTCGGCATAGTTGACCCGCATGGTCGGCCGTTAGCTGTAAAAAGTGTAGTTACATATCTAGGCATTTGTATTTTGACAAACATACAGATATTGCTCTCACGACAGCCAGAAAAGCCTTTGCTGCGGCAAGGAGCTTGTTTTTTAGCACCCAACTTCATACCAGAGTGAAGGTAATCTGCTACACGGCCATAGTCCGGCCAATTTTGGTGAACGATTGTTCATTGTATTTCAACATCAGTCCTTTCCAGATGAAAAAGAGGAGGGTGTTCAAGAGGCAGTGTCTTAGAGGCTGTCTCCGTCTGTATCGCACACCCGAGTTTGACTACAAGAAGTACTATCCTAAAGAGGTCCTGTACATCGAGGCAAACGTTAATAGGGTAGATAATTTTATTATTAAGCTGATCAGAAGGCACATTGCACGAGCTATGACCTCTTCCAACAGGGCTTATTCCCCCAATAGTATGCACCATGAAAGGGTGCGCCTTAACGGCTTTATTCCTCCCGAAGCATTCCTCTTTCTAGACACAATTGGCCTTATGCAGGATCCACAAGTAAGTCCTATAATCTTCCATGTCGTACGCCGAACAGTGGATAGGCGACTGCAGTACGAACTGGATGTCGTTCGCACCCACGAGGATCTCCTCCGGTTCAGTAGAGCGATCCCCGCTCGAGATAGGAAAGATTCTGCCAAACTGGTAATTTTACTGGTGGTTACACCAAAGAAGCACGAACATTCAACTCGTGGTCATAAGGGAAGCGAATTTAGCGTTGCGTCCCTGCGTAAACGTCCTCGACTTGATGAAGAATGACGCTGTTACGACTGCGGAAAGTTGGGACATATTAGAGCAAAATGTTCAAAGAAGACATCCCAGGAAAACAGAACCAGACAGGAATCTACCAAGGCAAAATTACCTATTGGTTCTGATAATGGCCAAAAATGTGGGTTTTGTTCAAAAACTGGTCAAAATGAGAGCACCTGTTGGGTAAAACAGAGCACTGAAAAGAAAAACGTAAACTTATGTGGCGAAACATTAACACCAGATATGATGACGCCAGTTATAATCAATGGGAAACTGTTTCATTGTTTGCTTGACACGGGATCCTATTGCTCCCCAATTAGGTCGGATATTGCCGTTAATATAACTGCAAGGAAAATATCACCCCTTCTCTCTGTGCAAGGAACTAGGAAAGACCCCATTCTACTAACCAAAGAATAAGATCTTTTGGTCGAATTCGAAGAGGCCGCCGTGTAAATAGCTTTTTCCGTTATCGAGGGGGATTAGTTGAAAAATGGGATGATGGTTGGTAGAGGCGATTTATGAACAATCTCCTCTTTTGGAGATAGTCGTAAATAGGCACGAATCAACTCTGACATAAAATTAACCAGCCATTGCCATTGCATATCACCCTCAGACTTGGAAAAATTAAAAAGGATTTTAGACAAATATTCCCAACAAATTATTACTGGGCTTCCCGTAGCAAAATTCACTACAGGTTGTCATTCTATTCGCTTATCCAAGGATGACATTGTTAACTATCGACCATATAGAATGCCACACAGCGAACGACAAATCACATCGAAACTAATCAGTGATATAAAGTCATGTGAAATCATTAGAGATAGCAAGTCTCCATTCGCCAATCGTGGTTTTTTTTAGACGATGCCCTCATTCCAGCCCTGGAAGATGGACTTGAAAAGCTTGACGTTGAATGCGAAATAGTGAGACAGTACATACTGCGACTTCTAAGCTCCCATCTGAATTGCATACTGATGCAAGCTCTACCGGATATGGTGCAGACCTGTTTCAGCGGGTCGAGGGTCGATTGCATGTAGTAGCGTATTACAGTCAGGCTACGAAGCCCTACGAAACAAACTGCCATAGTTATGAGTTAGAAACTTATGCGGTGGTGAATGCACAACGGCATTTCCGTACATAACTACTGGGTATTCAGTTCACTATAGGTACATACTGTAACGCTCTTATAGCAAGTAAGGAAATGAAAGACATGTTAACTCGCGTTGCTAGATGGTGAATATATTAGATTTTGATATCACCTACAGGAAAAGGTCAAACTATGGTCCACGCGGACTACCTTAGTCGCAAAGTCCCAGAGAAATTATGCTTTCACTTTAATAGTCTATCCGAGACTTGGCTACATATTGAACAAAGGCAAGACCCCGTCACTTTGGAACTCATAAACAGAATCAGAGAAGGTGATACTGACATAAAGGCACAATATGCAATTCATGGTGGGTTACTCTATCAAAAGTTACAAACGGTAGATCGGCTGTTTGAACCGCAACGTTGTCGACTAAGTCTAATGAGAAGAATTCGTGAAGACAACTGCCACATTGGGTGGGAGAAGACGCTTGCTAAAATGAAGAAACACTTTTGGATGCCGTCTATGACACAAAGCGCAGTAAGCGAATCCGTCTTAATATATCTCGTAGCTAAGAGACCCTCTGGGAAGAAACAAAGTGGACTTCATGGGTCCGTTTCAGGGGAAAAATCTAGATGATCAAGGGTATATATTCTTACTTGTGGACGCTTTCACCAAATGTGTTGTCCTCATTCCATGTAAGACCTTGCTTCAGAGGTGGTCCAACACTTCCGAAATATGTAATGTTATTCGGTGCGCTTCATTAAATCGTGAGTGATAATGGGACCAACTTCACAAGTAATGAATTTAAGAAGTTTTGGATATCACTTGGTACAGAACATCACCTGGTCGCCTCATGAGCTAGTAGGGCGAACGGACAAGTGGAGAGATTTGTGGATGCAGTTGCCAATCTTCTACAAACCAATCTGAATGTAAATTTGGAATCAACGACATACGTCAGTCGAGTGCAGTTGGCTTTAAATACGAATGTAAACAAAACAACGGGGTTGTCACCGGTAAAAGTACTGACTAACTTAGGCGTACCCCTGAGATTGGTGCACTTCTATCAGAATTAAGTATCGAGTCAGAATACGAAGGCCATGACGCGATCCGTGCATTAGCTAATGAAATGGTTCGGGAGAATGCTCTACGTATCAAAGTGAAGATTGACAGGAGTAAATGTAAACCAAAACCTTTGGAGATTGGCGATAAAGTGGTGCAAATCGCAGTAACCAGATACGAAAGTCTCAACTGGACGTTCATTATCAAGGGCCGTATGAAGTTATCGGTGTTCTCCCCAATGATAGGTACAAACTGAAGAAGGACAATTCTAATACGATTATTTTAGCTACAAGAGAAGTAAAACGTCCAATAACTGGGAAAGAAGATGTAAATGGTACTCTAACGGAGACCTGAAATGGTGAGTTGTAGGTCACATTAAATTAAAATTAGTATTGAGTGTATGAGTAATAGGAGTACAGACAAGATTTGTGCCGTGGGGGAGCAATAATGTTCATGGTTGAATGGAAATGGTTGAATCGCAGCCTCTGAGTCGAATTTCATAGGCGGAGCACAGGTGTACAGACAAGCTCGAATATGCTCCTGAGTTCTGGCCGATGAAGGTTTGGACAAGCTGCACTCTTTGAAGATATGTGTTTTGTGCTATAAACCGAGTGGCAAGCGTAAGACTGCCTCTGAGCTATTCCATCCGCAATCTTAGGGTTGTGTAACTAGACGATAATTAGTTTTGCTTGTGTTAAATGGTTGAAGCAACTCCATTATTTTACAGATTGTTGTTATGATGCTTTGGCTATATCGAGAGGTGAGAGGCATAAGATTATCGTATTGGAACATTGTGCCGCAATGAAATGAAATGAAATAATAATCGTTTCATTCCATCGAGAGCAATGAATATTGCAGGATGGCCCTGTTAGAGAATGACACTTTTGTGTCTCTAGTTACTCCTTGTCACAGTGAAGAGAAAAGGTCCTCCCTGGAATTGAAGGAAGTGATGAGAAATTGAAGGAAGTTATGAGAAATTGAAGGAAGAGATCGAAAATACAAATCTGTGTGTGCTCAACAGGCTCTGTGTGTGCTCAACGCCAACGAATTGCTTCATGATAAATTCTCTTGATTGAGTCTTTTTCTGTCATATATTATACATACATAGAGTTTCGTCGTCTCCGAAAGACGACGTGGCGTCCATTCGTATTGATTGAGTGCGAAGTTTTTTGGCGTTGTCCTGTTTGGACCCACTCCAGCCGGGTTGGGAAGTCTTCTGACACTACCATTTGTCCGTATTTACGCGACAGTGAGGGTATGAAACTAAACCCAAGTAAAATTAAAGGTGTTACAGCCTTCCCACAACAGAAAGATATTTAAAAGGCTTTCTTCAATTAACCGGATTTGATCGTAAGTTTGTCAATAATTACTCCAGAACAGCCTATCCTATGATCAAACAGTTTAAAAAAGATGCTAAGATCATCGTAAATGTAAGTCATAGTAAAATCAAAGAGCCAATGAAACTCATCAAGTCTTAGTCTCCACATAACTTATCTCGACCGTAGATCTTTTACATTGAAAAACCAGGTCAATGACCTATGATCGGTTTGTACTATGAATTTCTTCTGTAGATATACGTTCATCAATTGTTCAGAGTCCTGCTAACAAATTTAATTGGGAGGTCTTTACCGTTGTTTTCTTTCTGAGAACTGCACCTATTCCGTTATTCGACGCGTCAGTTACTGTAGAATCGTATAATTAGTGATGGTGCTTTTTAAATTTTCAAAACATTGCTGTTGCTCTTTGTTCCAATGAAATGCAACATCCTTTTTCAATAACCTATTAAGTGGCTCTGCTAGTTTGCTGGAATTTGGAATAAATTTTCTGTAACTGGTTTGATCCAATTTTCAGTAATAACATGTCCTAGGTACTTGACCTCTATACGAAGAAACTCGCATTGATCAGGTTGAAGTTTTAAATTTGCGGCTCCTATTTGCTCTAGTACTTGTATCAATTTATTGTTATGTTCCCAGGTACACAAAATATTTGATCCCCTGCAGGCCTGCCAATACCGTGTTCATTAAGCGCTGAAAACATGCCTGAGCATTCTTCAGTCCAAAAGGCATGGTTGTGTATCGAAATCCTTGTATATCTGCAAGTTTTCGGTGCGCTGATTCTATTGTCCTCATTTTGAGCATAGCTACATGTGCCTGTGCTAATTTTTCATTTAGAATGCTAAGTATACCGCTAAAACTTTTAATTATCTCCAAAATGCTATCCTTTTCTCCTAATTCATGTGTTCTATTCATACATTTTCGGTAACTTCACCTATGCTTTGTTTCGTAACCTCATATTCTTTTAGGTTACTACCAACGATTAGAACTTGGCGTATATCAAAATCATTTTTCGTTGTAACTACAATAGCCACACATTGGCCATCTGTTTAGGAATTACTACATCCTCATCGAGTGCTTTCCAGTTTTCTATCTTGAGCAACCTTAATACTTCTGTCCTTTCTTTCAATAGTTGCACCTATTTTTATAACGCCCGGATCATAATGAATGAAATATCCTCCTTCCCTTAGAAAAAAATATCCATCATAATCGTCTAATAGGTCGTTTCCTATTACCTGCAAATTAAATACGTTTGTTTTTAATCTTCCGATATTATTTGGGAACAACTCTATATTCTTAATAAATTCTTCCATTATATCGTGTGGTTTTGCTATTTTTGCTTTAAATTTAATTAACTTACTTGGCTCTGATTCACGCTTGTAAATCAGAGCGTGATATCATAGATACTTCTGCTCCCGTGTCGATGATGAACTTTCTAATATCGTCATTAATAATATCATTTACATAAGGGCTCTCAGAGTTGCCTAAATCTTTTGAAATCTTAAATTCCGTAATATTTCTAACGCTCGGTTCACGCTTAAATTCCTCTTTTTCCGGTTTTATATTTGAGCTTGAGTCAGGGTTTGACTTGTTCAATACGCTTCTTGTCCTATTTTGCCACAATTACAATTTTTATCCTTGTGAAATTTATTTTCGCCAGGTTTTTACTGGTATAATCTTTATTTCAGTGCTAATTAAATTCAGACGCTGTTCTTCCTCTTTTGCAAAGCGAATTGCCCCAGCTAAGTCCTTTGGTTTCTGAGTAACTACATATGACGATAATCTTTCTAGTAATCCAATTATGAACACAGGCAAGGTTTCACCCATAATATATTCCATTTGCACTTGCTGATGTTCCTGCTTAACGTCATGCAATGTAGCTTGCATTAATATTCTTTCAAGAGTTTCCACTCTGCGTATATAATGCAACAGATTCATTGCGTCCTTGACCGATGCTGATTACTTCTCTGTGTAGCTGTAAGCTACTGTGAGGTTCTCTTAAGATCCTAGTGGTGTATTCAAACACCAAACTTTGTACCCAATACGTACCGGTTTGCCGCGAATAAACTAATTGCATCCATGGCGACCATAGTATGCTATCATGGACCCGTCGTAAGATCTTGTGCCGGATGAAAGTTTTTCTGACAGTTGCTAATGAGCCGGTCGGATACTGGTCGTAATTTAAACATTTTTTCCTTAGAATTCATGGATGTAGGAGAAGAAAAATGAATACATTTTGAGATTGTGGTAAAGCGATTAGGGGTCATTGCCGACGCAATCATCTGATTATACAAGTCATCGTCCTTACACCAATATGACTTCGTGTCTCCAACTTGCGAATATTTGGACACTAACATAAAACCAATGAAAACCCTCAACTCATTTGGAGTTATGTCTGGATTTCAATTTTCCTGAAGAATTCCATATTCATTGCTTTTTTCGGCGATCATTTGCACCATCTCATCGTCGAGAAATCGTTCGAATATATCCCAGGCAGGAAGTCTGCAATCTCTATAATCTGGAGGTAGAAATATTGGTCTAGTAGTTCCTTTGGTATCAGCTTCCCATTGAAATGCGTCTCCCAAATGAGATATTTTTTTGGAACTTTGCTTGAAGAAGAATCAGTTGACACATTTTCGTTTATTTCACCAATGAAATCTGCAGATGTGTCAGGCTCCGCTGAGACCGAAGCAACGCATCCCAACCTCTTCATACGCTTGTGTTGACGAGCTTCCAACACTTCCGCTTTCTCTAACATCTTAACCTATATAACAAGGCCATCATCTTCGCATTTCTCATTTTCCATCCGAAGTTCGCATGGCTGTAATAACAGTGTACGGCGAAGATCATCACCGATACCTGCTTCCGACAATGTGCCCGAATCCGGCATCTCTATAAAGCGTGTGCTTGGAAAAATATTGTCGTCAGCAACCGAATTCACCATATCCTCCAAATACGCCAGAGCATCATCGGTAGTTTTAAATTTGTTATATCTATTAAGAATTATATAATATATATAACCTATACCGTATTATAATTTTCATACCAAAAAAGGAGATAATAAATTGTGCATACAAGCCAACGATAAGAAAATATATTTAAAAAAATTGCTGAACAAAATGTTTTTTTGCATACGGTATTTTCGAATGTGACCATATGGTAACAGCTAGATTAAAAACAAAAAACATCGACAAAAGTTATAAAATTAATTATATATATATAATATTAAGAAATATATTTTCTTATATTTTGATGTTCTGTGCAAATGACCAAAGTCACGAATCGCAAACAATTTTCATTTGTTTATTCATTTGACCTTTTTTAACGTTCCTGAAAAATACTAAATTATGCGACCGGCTACAATGTCTAACAACATGCGAATACGTTTCAAATTATATCTCAGCAGATAGGTAAACGCATACTCAGTTGCACAAATAATAGCAAGTGGCGATTTCTCTTTACAACTGGTTAATAAGTAGCGGTAAGTGGAACACTACCAGTGTGACCGTATGGTAACAGTCGTCCTAAATGGGTTAACACATTTGAAGAGAACATTTTCCTGGGTATTTGTTGCCAGATCCGATCATAGCATTATTACATGCTTCAATGAAACTAAAAACGTCATCACTAGAACCGTTAAAAGTAGGAATGAAGGAAGTTAAAACACTAATCAAAGTGTCTGACATTTTAGAATTGTCTAAGTCTTCTATAGAACTATTGATCCCAACTTCTTCTAATTCACTATTTGTTGATTGTTCTCCAGCACTTTTTTCACTATCGCTACCACTACTAGACATTAGCTGCTTCTTGGTAACCAAACTAGGAAATTCGTTCTGTCTAATCCGCTCTAAACAATCTGTTTACAATTTTCCCTGAAGGATATTTAATTTTGTACATCTGCTAGGAGATGTTGGAGTCTTAAATCATCGAAATGACACTAATTTTCAATATTTCGGCTTAATAGACTAGTGTAACAAATAATGTCTTAAAAAGTAACTTACAATAATAGTAGTATTACTGCATTTCTGGATATCATCTACTTTAGATAGACTGGGCTATGCTGCAATTAGATCACTCGCGAAAGTCAGGCTGGTGTTTCCGACGGGTTTTTCTTTAACTTTAACATTAATTTTTATTTGTAAATTCATGATTCTTAAAACTAGACAAAAATGATTAAATCTATCTTAATATCTAAGCAATTCATGTTCTTAAAATCTGTCCTACTGACCCTTCGCAGGCATTCTAAAATCATCTAAACTTACTTATCTATTTGCCTTTCGGCGCCTACATTAATATCTTTTTTTTTCCAGTCCATATGGACAATCTTTATTTTTTGTTCTTAACGGCCAAGAAAACTTAGAAAAACTGGGAAATCTAAAGATTTTTTTTAATTTTCTTAAAACTAACTAAACCTAAGCTCTAACCCTAAAACCTAATAAAACTTAAGCTACCTTACACTATGTCCATGACAATGAGGGCGTTTACTTTATTTATATGCTTGACGTATGTATAGAATCTATACGCCTTGGTACACCTATTTTTTCTTAATCTAACTTTACCTAACTTAAACCTATGTACGAGGGCGGGGATTGCTCTACTGAACGGGAGTTGATCCTCGTGTTCCCGACCGATATCCGATTCATAGTGCAGTCGCCTGTTAACTGTTCGGCGTACAGCGTGGAAGATTATAGGACAGCCACTCACGTCCTGAATCAGATTTAACGAATCTAAATACAGAAAAGCCCCATATGGAATAAAGTCGGTGTGGCACGCCCACTCATGATACATAAAGTTCGGGTAGTAAGCCCCAAAGATCAGACTGTTGGTAGACATCATACTCCTCGCAATGTGTCGTCGCGTTAGTGAGATTATAAAATTGTCTACTCGCAGGTGGTCGATACAACCGGGGACAGGTCCTAAAACACCGTCTCTCTAACACCCTCATCTTTTCCACCTGGGAAGGGCTCACGTTGAACCAAGGGGGCAACCATACACCATGACTGGCCTTATGGGGGCCATGTAGCAGATTACCTTCACCCTGGTATCAAGTTAGCAACTATAAAACAGCTTACTTGCCGCAGCAAAGGCTTTTCTAGCATTGGTCAAAGCCTTCTCTATATGTTCATCCGACGTCACCAGTATATCCGTCTCTTCGTTTGAGTAATCGCCCCGTAGAAATACGTAACAAACAATCAACCGAAAAATAATCAAAAAAGAAACTAGTCAACTTCTTATGATTCATTTAACTTTATAAAATTAACAGATCGCAAAGTACAATCAATCAAGCAGTTTCGAGTATAAAATAAAACTCAGGTGGGAGTCTCACTTGCACCTCTATTTGTATTGTTCGCTTGATGGTCGCTGTGCAGCGTCAGCATCTGGCAATTCCATGGGAATGATTCTGGGCATGTACTGATATGAATTTGATACCTGGGCATTTGTGGGAATATGCTCATGTTTCACAGGTGTGGTATCGAGCTTCGTAACAATATATATGTAATCATCCGAGTGGGGTCCACGGCTCGATCAAAAAAGAGAGACGAAGCACGTGTCATGTCAATTGCCACTGACTTTGGCATAAGTGTGATGAATTCATGCAACCCCACGGGTGTGTTCCTCGATGGTGTTTGTTGTGCGTCACCACAATACTCCCCCCTTACGAAACAGTTATGCGTACCGGTGGTTTACGCAATCTTCCGGAACGTGTGGTGCGGACTATTTCTTCTAGGCCGTGGTTAGTGGCTAGCATCCTCAAGATGGTAGGCCGGTTTCAAACGTTGAATGGACACATAAGCTTGCTTAGACGGCAAAGCCAGCTTGTAGGCCTGGGGCTGACGATCCAAAACTACATATGGGCCACAGTAGGTGGGCCTCAGCGGTCGTTGCATGCTGTCGACGCGCACATACAAGTGCGAAGCTGTATCCAGTTTTCTTGGGATGAAGATCGGTTTTGCTTAAAGTCAAGGGCAGGCGATGTCTTCTGCAAAGTCTCTCCCAGCCCTTGAAGAAATGCTATAGGCTCTTGTATGTTGCTACGTTCGGTTAGCAGATGACCTGAGAAACGTTCAGCACCATAGACAGGAGTTCTGTGCCATCCTCCGACGCGTGAACTTGTCTCCGTCCGTGCATTACGCGAGTGCAACATCAAAAAAAAAAAAAATAAGCCCCGCGGTCCCTCCACCATCAAAAGCTCCGCGAGTGCCCGAAAAAAAAAAGTGCTAGTGAGAAATGTTTCGGTGTTGAGTGCGTCCGGTCCGCTCCCTTTCGCCCCTTTCCCTCACTGTTGCGCATTCTCGGTCGCAACTCCCGTTTGATTCCATCAGGCGGGCTGATGCAATGACTGGGAGTGCGTAGCATCTGACAAAACGGATCTTAGAAGTGTGAATTTTTTGGTGGACCAACTCGAATCGATGTATGGGCATAACACCTACATCGATTGTTGTTGGGAAGCTAATTTTAAACTTGCACTTCTCATTTCTGCTTCACCACTTGCAGTCGGAGTTGGTTTTTTTATATCTGCGTTTTTTCATTTATGGGAAGTTTTATGATTGATGTGAGCAATGTGCGTGGGCCTAGAGCGAATCTCTTCGCTGTGTATGTCCACCTATCCCGTTACAAACCAGTTGTCTTGGTGCTGAGTGAAACACAGGTAGGTGAGAATACCGAATTATCGGATTTGAACCTGCCTGGATATAGCTTGGTGCCACTCTTCTTTTTACATCGCTTTCTCGCCATTTACGTGCGTAGTGATGTAGCTTGCCAAATTCAACCACAATACGGCCTCTGTTCCAATCCGGAATTTAATTTTCTGTGGTTAAGACTCCATGTCCGTAAGCATTTAATCCACTACTGCTTTATTTATAAAAGTCCAAGCTTGGATAGCAATTCAACTTTTAACGAATTTGACGCGCTATCCGATTCCACTCAAGAATTGTATCCCTGTATCCTCGCACTGAAATTGCCATTGCGGGCGATTTCAATGTACACAATTCTAATTGGCTTCGGCATTCAGGCCAGACAACACCCGAAGGAAGGTACGTCGAAATCTTTGCTGAGGTAAAAAAAAATCTGACCCAACTAGTAAATGAGCTCACACGAATACCTGACATTGCAGATCATTCCGCCAACACCGTGGACATGTTTCTCACCTCTCAACCTGATAAATATTCTGTTGACATACTGTCATCTCTAGACCATTGTGTCGTATCAGCAAAATTCTCGTTATCACCACACATAGTTAGAGAATAAATTCCTAAAAGAACAGTTTGGCTGTAAAGGAAAGCCGATTGGAACAAACTTAACAACTTCTTAAGGAATTTTAACTGGTCACTTTGCTTCCTCGATAGTGACGTGGATGCCGCTGCTGATATGATCACAAATATTCTTCTGCTGGGCATGAGAACCTTCATTCCTCACAGAGTGAAGAAGCAAATGCATGGTATGACTCGAGCTGTAAAGAGGCTATTAGGATGAGAGAGTTGAATTTCCGGACATACAAAGCCAACCCTACTGAGGAAAACCGGAAGAAGTTTAAACGGGCCAGAAATGACTGCAATGCAACTATCAGACGTCCGAAATTCTTTTATGAGCAAAAGTTGAGGCAAAAAGTGCTACAATGTCCCAAGGGTAGCCCACAATTCCCACGTTCATTAACAATGACATTCCAACTGTCAGCTCCTTAGACAAAGCTAATCTGCTTGCGGCTCATTTTGCAGCTAGCTCAACACTGCCAGATTCCTGTGCATGAGAGCGTTGATTTCACCATGGGACAAATCCACTTCCGCACTCGTACAGTTGCAAGAGTACTGAAAGATCTCGACGTGCACAAATCCGCTGCCCTGGATGGTATTCCCCCTATACATCTGAAGAGGTGTTCTTCTGTGCTGGCAAAACAACTGCGTAAGCTTTTTCATCTATCCTACTCTTTAGGTCTCTTTCCGAGCAGATGGAAAACAGCATTTGTCCAGCCAGTCCCAAAAGAGGGCGAAACTTCGTCACCCACCTCGTACCGAACCCATAGCACTTACGTCCCTTCTTTCTAAGGTCATGGAAACGCTGATAAATTGTCTGCTTATGAAATATCTTGAATCGCGGAAGCTTCTTAATGACCGACAATACGGTTTCCGCAGCACAGGTCCACAGGTGATCTGATAGCTTATCTCACCGAAAAGTGGCACCAGTCTTTGCACAGTGCAGGCGAAAGCAAGATCGTTGCGCTTGATATTTCTAAAGCATTTGACAGAGTTTGGCATCAAGCTCTCTTATCGAAAATGCGTGCCTATGGTATCGATGAATCTCTTCTTCTATGAATTAGAAATTACCTTTCAAACCGTTCAATTCAAGTTGTTTTGGATGGGTTCAAGTCTGATATCCATCAAATAAATGCTGGTGTTCCCCAAGGCTCAGTTCTGTCTCCGACACTCTTTCTCATTTTTATAAATGATCTCTTGTCTGCTACTTCTAATCCAATCCATTTCTTCGCTGATGACAGCATCCTTAGCTTTTCATATTCGTTCCAAGACCCACGACCCCGCCCTTCGGCCGTAGAATTTGAACGGCAGCGTATGTTAAGCACATTGAATTCCGATCTTGACAGCATAATTAACTGGAAAAAAAAACAATAGAGTGGAATTCAATACTTCAAAAACTCAATGCTGTCTGCTGTCACTCAAGCGAACCCTTGATAATCAGCCATTATCCATGAATGGCGCTTGTGTCGATGAATCCGGAAAACTTTCCATCCTTGGTATGTGTATCAACACAACACTTAGTTGGAGCGATCACATATTTGAAAAAACTTAGAAAAAACTGGGAAATCTAAACATTTTTTTTAATTTTCTTAAAACTAACTAAACCTAAGCTCTAACCCTAAAACCTAATAAAACTTAAGCTACCTTACACTATGTCCATGACAATGAGGGCGTTTACTTTATTTATATGCTTGACGTATGTATAGAATCTATACGCCTTGGTACACCTATTTTTTCTTAATCTAACTTTACCTAACTTAAACCTATGTACGAGGGCGGGGATCGCTCTACTGAACGGGAGTTGATCCTCGTGTTCCCGACCGATATCCGATTCATAGTGGAGTCGCCTGTTAACTGTTCGGCGTACAGCGTGGAAGATTATAGGACAGCCACTCACGTCCTGAATCAGATTTAACGAATCTAAATACAGAAAAGCCCCATATGGAATAAAGTCGGTGTGGCACGCCCACTCATGATACATAAAGTTCGGGTAGTAAGCCCCAAAGATCAGACTGTTGGTAGACATCATACTCCTCGCAATGTGTCGTCGCGTTAGTGAGATTATAAAATTGTCTACTCACAGGTGGTCGATACAACCGGGGACAGGTCCTAAAACACCGTCTCTCTAACACCCTCATCTTTTCCACCTGGGAAGGGCTCACGTTGACCCAAGGGGGCAACCATACACCATGACTGGCCTTATGGGGGCCATGTAGCAGATTACCTTCACCCTGGTATCAAGTTAGCAACTATAAAACAGCTTACTTGCCGCAGCAAAGGCTTTTCTAGCATTGGTCAAAGCCTTCTCTATATGTTCATCCGACGTCACCAGTATATCCGTCTCTTCGTTTGAGTAATCGCCCCGTAGAAATACGATAACAAACAATCAACCGAAAAATAATCAAAAAAGAAACTAGTCAACTTCTTATGATTCATTTAACTTTATAAAATTAACAGATCGCAAAGTACAATCAATCAAGCAGTTTCGAGTATAAAATAAAACTCAGGTGGGAGTCTCACTTGCACCTCTATTTGTATTGTTCGCTTGATGGTCGCTGTGCAGCGTCAGCATCTGGCAATTCCATGGGAATGATTCTGGGCATGTACTGATATGAATTTGATACCTGGGCATTTGTGGGAATATGCTCATGTTTCACAGGTGTGGTATCGAGCTTCGTAACAATATATATGTAATCATCCGAGTGGGGTCCACGGCTCGATCAAAAAAGAGAGACGAAGCACGTGTCATGTCAATTGCCACTGACTTTGGCATAAGTGTGATGAATTCATGCAACCCCACGGGTGTGTTCCTCGATGGTGTTTGTTGTGCGTCACCACAATACTCCCCCCTTACGAAACAGTTATGCGTACCGGTGGTTTACGCAATCTTCCGGAACGTGTGGTGCGGACTATTTCTTCTAGGCCGTGGTTAGTGGCTAGCATCCTCAAGATGGTAGGCCGGTTTCAAACGTTGAATGGACACATAAGCTTGCTTAGACGGCAAAGCCAGCTTGTAGGCCTGGGGCTGACGATCCAAAACTACATATGGGCCACAGTAGGTGGGCCTCAGCGGTCGTTGCATGCTGTCGACGCGCACATACAAGTGCGAAGCTGTATCCAGTTTTCTTGGGATGAAGATCGGTTTTGCTTAAAGTCAAGGGCAGGCGATGTCTTCTGCAAAGTCTCTCCCAGCCCTTGAAGAAATGCTATAGGCTCTTGTATGTTGCTACGTTCGGTTAGCAGATGACCTGAGAAACGTTCAGCACCATAGACAGGAGTTCTGTGCCATCCTCCGACGCGTGAACTTGTCTCCGTCCGTGCATTACGCGAGTGCAACATCAAAAAAAAAAAATAAACCCCGCGGTCCCTCCACCATCAAAAGCTCCGCGAGTGCCCGAAAAAAAAAAGTGCTAGTGAGAAATGTTTCGGTGTTGAGTGCGTCCGGTCCGCTCCCTTTCGCCCCTTTCCCTCACTGTTGCGCATTCTCGGTCGCAACTCCCGTTTGATTCCATCAGGCGGGCTGATGCAATGACTGGGAGTGCGTAGCATCTGACAAAACGGATCTTAGAAGTGTGAATTTTTTGGTGGACCAACTCGAATCGATGTATGGGCATAACACCTACATCGATTGTTGTTGGGAAGCTAATTTTGAACTTGCACTTCTCATTTCTGCTTCACCACTTGCAGTCGGAGTTGGTTTTTTTATATCTGCGTTTTTTCATTTATGGGAAGTTTTATGATTGATGTGAGCAATGTGCGTGGGCCTAGAGCGAATCTCTTCGCTGTGTATGTCCACCTATCCCGTTACAAACCAGCTGTCTTGGTGCTGAGTGAAACACAGGTAGGTGAGAATACCGAATTATCGGATTTGAACCTGCCTGGATATAGCTTGGTGCCACTCTTCTTTTTACATCGCTTTCTCGCCATTTACGTGCGTAGTGATGTAGCTTGCCAAATTCAACCACAATACGGCCTCTGTTCCAATCCGGAATTTAATTTTCTGTGGTTAAGACTCCATGTCCGTAAGCATTTAATCCACTACTGCTTTATTTATAGAAGTCCAAGCTTGGATAGCAATTCAACTTTTAACGAATTTGACGCGCTATCCGATTCCACTCAAGAATTGTATCCCTGTATCCTCGCACTGAAATTGCCATTGCGGGCGATTTCAATGTACACAATTCTAATTGGCTTCGGCATTCAGGCCAGACAACACCCGAAGGAAGGTACGTCGAAATCTTTGCTGAGGTAAAAAAAAATCTGACCCAACTAGTAAATGAGCTCACACGAATACCTGACATTGCAGATCATTCCGCCAACACCGTGGACCTGTTTCTCACCTCTCAACCTGATAAATATTCTGTTGACATACTGTCATCTCTAGACCATTGTGTCGTATCAGCAAAATTCTCGTTATCACCACACATAGTTAGAGAATAAATTCCTAAAAGAACAGTTTGGCTGTAAAGGAAAGCCGATTGGAACAAACTTAACAACTTCTTAAGGAATTTTAACTGGTCACTTTGCTTCCTCGATAGTGACGTGGATGCCGCTGCTGATATGATCACAAATATTCTTCTGCTGGGCATGAGAACCTTCATTCCTCACAGAGTGAAGAGTATCAAGCACAAAGCAAATGCATTGTATGACTCGAGCTGTAAAGAGGCTATTAGGATGAGAGAGTTGAATTTCCGGACATACAAAGCCAACCCTACTGAGGAAAACCGGAAGAAGTTTAAACGGGCCAGAAATGACTGCAATGCAACTATCAGACGTCCGAAATTCTTTTATGAGCAAAAGTTGAGGCAAAAAGTGCTACAATGTCCCAAGGGTAGCCCACAATTCCCACGTTCATTAACAATGACATTCCAACTGTCAGCTCCTTAGACAAAGCTAATCTGCTTGCGGCTCATTTTGCAGCTAGCTCAACACTGCCAGATTCCTGTGCATGAGAGCGTTGATTTCACCATGGGACAAATCCACTTCCGCACTCGTACAGTTGCAAGAGTACTGAAAGATCTCGACGTGCACAAATCCGCTGGCCTGGATGGTATTCCCCCTATACATCTGAAGAGGTGTTCTTCTGTGCTGGCAAAACAACTGCGTAAGCTTTTTCATCTATCCTACTCTTTAGGTCTCATTCCGAGCAGATGGAAAACAGCATTTGTCCAGCCAGTCCCAAAAGAGGGCGAAACTTCGTCACCCACCTCGTACCGAACCCATAGCACTTACGTCCCTTCTTTCTAAGGTCATGGAAACGCTGATAAATTGTCAGCTTATGAAATATCTTGAATCGCGGAAGCTTCTTAATGACCGACAATACGGTTTCCGCAGCACAGGTCCACAGGTGATCTGATAGCTTATCTCACCGAAAAGTGGCACCAGTCTTTGCACAGTGCAGGCGAAAGCAAGATCGTTGCGCTTGATATTTCTAAAGCATTTGACAGAGTTTGGCATCAAGCTCTCTTATCGAAAATGCGTGCCTATGGTATCGATGAATCTCTTCTTCTATGAATTAGAAATTACCTTTCAAACCGTTCAATTCAAGTTGTTTTGGATGGGTTCAAGTCTGATATCCATCAAATAAATGCTGGTGTTCCCCAAGGCTCAGTTCTGTCTCCGACACTCTTTCTCATTTTTATAAATGATCTCTTGTCTGCTACTTCCAATCCAATCCATTTCTTCGCTGATGACAGCATCCTTAGCTTTTCATATTCGTTCCAAGACCCACGACCCCGCCCTTCGGCCGTAGAATTTGAACGGCAGCGTATGTTAAGCACATTGAATTCCGATCTTGACAGCATAATTAACTGAAAAAAAAAACAATAGAGTGGAATTCAATACTTCAAAAACTCAATGCTGTCTGCTGTCACTCAAGCGAACCCTTGATAATCAGCCATTATCCATGAATGGCGCTTGTGTCGATGAATCCGGAAAACTTTCCATCCTTGGTATGTGTATCAACACAACACTTAGTTGGAGCGATCACATATTTGAGGTCGCCAAAAATGCTGCGAAATGTTTAGGTTTTCTTAATAGATGCAAGAAATATTTCACCCCTTCTGATTTGGCTTTCATTTATAATGCGTACATCCGCCCCAAGCTTGCGTATAACGCTCATATCTGGTCTGTTGCCCCCAAGACCCCACTGCACCTACTTGACAGAATCCAAAAGCGAGCGATAAAACTTATAGGAGACAACAACATCGCAGAGTCATTAGACTCGCTCGAACATTGACGTACTGTCTCTTCTTTGTCCATGTTTTATCGTTATTTCAACAAACGATGCTCAAGTGAGCTAGCCAACTGCATTCCTCCTCTCAATGAATTCACCCGCAATACTCGTCACGCCAGGAAATCCAATCAGTATACTCATAAGCCTACTTTAGGACGCAGAGTTAAATTCAGAGACTCGTTTTCAAGCCGCACTGCACGAATATGGAATGCTCTTCCCAACCTAATATTTCCCACAGACTACAACCCGCAGATATTTAAGACCAATGTGCACGAGTACCTCCTCTCCCTTTCTCCCTCTATACCTTCGGCCGTGCTGTGTCTTGACCACGGACACATAAGGGTATAAGCAATCCCTTGAGCACGCGCAAATTATAAAAAAAAAAAAAGTGATGGAGAGATACCCGATTCATTTATCATTGCCAGAAGTTCGAGGAGACAGCGGTCAGCGCCTGAAGCCAGTTCTTGTGCCAATGGGTGACGAGAGATGTCTTGAGCGTTCGGTGCAACCGCTCTACGATGCAATTTGCTTGCGGGTGGTATGCGGTGGTGTGAATGCGGTTACATCCGATAAGTTAGGAGAATCGTTTAAATAAGGCGGACTCGAACTGCATGTCCGTGACGAGGGGTGTGGAACAGCCAAATCTGGAGACCCAGTATTGGTAAAAATGACGCGGCGTCTGCGGTTGCTTGGATAAAATTAACGAACAGGTGGTGGAGATGGGTGCTTGTGAATTCTGCTGTGCTGGCAGGAAAAACAACTACGAACCCACTTGGCGATGTCCGAGTTTAAACTTGGCCAGAAGAGACGGATTGCGATTGTTTTTCTTGAGGCTCGTGTTCCCGAATGACTGTAGCACTGACTCGAAAGCAGCTCGTCGAAATGCAGGTTGTATGTATGGGCGAGCGCTGCTAGAAGATGTTTCACAGAGAACCGCAGCGCCTGAGCCTGGAAGAACAAGATGAGTAAAAGTAAGTTTGGTGTTATATTTCATTTGACATAGCTGCGGGTCACTGATCTGCTGCCTTGCGATAGCAGTATAGTCCAGTTCTGGTGAATCGTCGAAAACTGTGCTATGAACTACAAGTGTCGTTGACGTCGAGGTGTTTCAGCGAGCGATGGTGAGTTTTGGAATACGAAGGTCAGCGGCTTATGGTCGGTGTATAAATAGCGAATTGTCGACCTTCCTCGAAACGTCGAAATTGCTGAATCGCCAACTTAATCGCCAGAAGCTCCCTATCAAATTTGCTGTATCGCTGCTGCACCGACGTCAAAAGCGGTTCGGTCTTTCCTTCGACAACTTGGAGAATCACAGACTCCACTGTTTGATGCGTTACACATCAGCCGAAGTTCTGCATTAGGCAGGGGTGGGCTTCCGCTAGGGCAGCACAAGAACGTTGGTAGGCGGCTTGTGCTGTTGTTGACCAGGTGAGAGGCGAGCGGTCTTTCTTGGTGGCACCCTGTATCATCTGAGAGGGTGGAGCGTGGTCTGCTGCTGCGTGTGGTAGGTACGAACGGAAAAAATTTATGGCACACAAGAAGCGACGTAATTCCGCTAAAGTGGTAGGTTGCGGGAACTCCACGATTGCTTTGATGGTGTCCTCTGGGGCCTGCATTCCTTCGCTGTTGAACCGGAGACGTGGATGTGATGAGCATATAGTCGATATAAGTGTATGTGTACTGCAAGTCGCCAAATATCGAATAAACAAACCGTTGTTGAGTGTTGAGTTACGCAACCCAAACGTCATCCGGGTGAACTTGTATAACCCGATGGGGGTTATAATTGCCGTCTTCGGCATGTCTTCTGGCACCATAGGAATTTGGCGGCACGCGCGGGTCAGGTAAATTCTGGTAAAGATGGTCCTTCCCGGCATTATAAGCTGAAAATCCGTGGACCTGGGTAGCCGATAGCCGTCGGGCAACGTGACAGAATTGAGGCGGCGGTAGTCCCCACACGGCCGATTGTCGAGGTTTTTTTACCACTATATGGAGTGAACTTGCCCATGGACTTCGGGATGGACGGCAAATTCCGGCTTCTAGAATTCGTTAGAGCTCCATCTTTGGGATCTTTGGGAGCGATGGGTCTCGCGCGGCAAGAGAGTGGTGACGGACGGGTACAGTCCCATGTAAACGGAAGAGTGATTCCGTGGCATCGCTGAAGGAGTTCGGCGTATTTGTGATCTTCAACTATGGAGTCTAAAACTGTATAATCCGCTGTGATATTTGTCATCGGAGTGGAAATGGTTGTAAACTGATCCATGAGCCGTCGTCCGTGAACGTCCAAAAGCAGACGGAAATGCTGGAGAAAATCGGCTGCCAGAATAATGTGGCACAGCTGCACGAATGCTCTTCCATCGAATAATGCGACGCAATCCTAAGTCCAGCTGCATCGTGACTGCTCCGTATGTGTTAATGTTTTTGTCGTTGACTGCGTAAAGGACGTATAGCGTTGATTCTAGTTTGTTGACCAGTATGTTTTTCTTTTTAAAATAGGCGACAAAACTTACGATCAACTGCAAGCGTTGCTGTTTGGCGTTTCCCTGTACGAACCTGAAAGGGCTCGAGCATTTCGACGATGTTACCAGCAGCTTTCATTGTTCCGCAGTCGAAGAACTTTAACCCTGTCTTGTTGAACGACTTTTCGCCGATTATCTACCCTTATCTTTTTAAATGCTATGTTTTGCAGTTTCTTAAACTTGTTTGAGTATGTTGCAGATCCGTTGCCCCATGCAAGTATTTCATACCTCAATTTCGAATCCACTAGGGCATAGTATACTTGTCTCAACACAGACGTTGTGGCATGGAACTTTGGATGGGTAAGTGCATATAGAGCTTTTTAAGGCTCACGCGTAACTCATCGATATGCATGTCCCACAGAAAATTGCTGTCGATAGAGACTCCAAGATATTTGTATCTTTCCACTATCTCAATCGGGCAGCTGCTTAAGCTACTGCAGGAATCATTTCTAAGATGAATTTGTTGATGGGTAGCTTTGAACTGCGGATTTCGTATGTGCATCATTTTTCTTTTTAGTGCGTTGATCGTTAGACCGTGACTATGACAACATTTCACCGCATTATCAAACTCCTCCTGTATAGTTGTTATAATAAAGAATTGTTGTATAAAGATGTATGGCGCACCACTATCGCCGTGTCGTCTGCATTCGCGAATGGTATTGCCTGTTTGAAAATCGTAAGGAGCTCGTTGTTATATAAAATAAAGAGTATCGGGCCCAGTTTGGATCTTTGAGGGACTCCATATTGCACCCGTTCCTTTAGGCTATACGTCTGGTTGATTTTGGCACAGAATTGTCTATTGCTTAGGTATTCTTTTAGCCAATCTTCTTTCCATTGCATCTATTAGCTTATCACGGGTCAGTGTGTCAAAAGCCTTGCTGAAACCCACAAACAGCACTATTACATGTAGCTTTTGTTTAGGCCTTCGTTGATACAATGGGCAAATTCCCATAAGAGTTTACCTGTACTTTTATTTTTCTGAAAGCCGTACTGGCTTTTCTGTATGAGTTCTTAGCTATGAAATCTTAAAGCCTATTTGTTACGACCTCTTCAAGGTAGTTTTCAACTATTTTTATTGATATCGGCCTGTAATTATTGAGCTCGCTTTTTGTACCTCCTTTACCTTTACCTCCTACAGCTGTTTTTTTAAGTTTCAGGTATTTTTGCTTGATTTATGCTAAGGTCAACAAATTTGCATAATATTGGGGTGAATATGTCCGAGTGTCTTCTTATATCCCCGGCTCTTATTCCGTCAAAACCTGATGATATGCTTTCGCTGAGGGAAAGTATTATATTTGGAACTTCCGAGAAACTAGTTTCTTGTACGAATACTGATCTCGCTACTGTTGAACTAGTATGTGTCGATGTAACTGTGTCGCATTGATGAATAATGTTTGATATCTGTGTACCAACATTTATTGCAAATGCATTAGCGAGATTATTCAAACACATTTTGCCAGAGAAGTTATTTTTTTATAGTGTAGTCAACTCCAGGCTTTTTCCTTTCCACTATTTCGTTAATAAGACTAGATGTTTTACGGGGATCAGATTTGATTTGGCTGAACTTGGATTTATAAAAAGGATTTTTGAGCTATTATTTCCTTGTTCAGTTTGTTTTTGAAAATCTTATACTCCAGTTCATAAGATTTGTTCAGTCGATAGCTTTTTCCACCTTCTATAAAGTTCGTCCCTTTTTCTATTTCTGTCGATTATATCAGTAGACATCCATGGGTTAAGCTTTTTTCTGTTTTTTTATTTGTTTGGTGGATGTCGCTCCATCATAAATTTATGTAATTTTATAGTAAAAGTTTCTGATCACTTTCATTAATGACTTCATCCCAATTTGTTTCTGTAATTATTTCGTTAACCTTTTCAACAGTCACTGGGGTTGACTAATGTGATAACGGAGTATACGCCAGCATCTCAAGATATTCTTTTACAAACCAAACCATTCACATTGATATTCATATTACCCATTACCATAATCTCATCCTTTTTTCCCAGTTGTCCAACATTGTTTCCGAATTCTTCAATAAACGCTTTTCGGCTATAACCTGTTGGTCTTTATATCCCTATTACATACTTGTGCCTGTTGTTTTCTTTAATCTAGATTTGGATATTTTCATATGACACACTTTCAGATACTAAACGTACATATTGTAAATCTTTACGTATAAACATTAGAATTCCACTTCCTCTACGTTTATCTCGATTCAGAAGCTCTGCTTGGAAATCATCTATACTGTATAGTCTTTTTTCATCTTCCTATATTAGTCTCAATTAGAGTTATTATTTTTAACACATTGATGCAATGGCTAACGTTAATGCAGAAATCATTTCAATTCTTTAGTAATGATCTTATATTAAAACTAAGACATCAACATTTATTTTCATTTAATTCATTTCATTTGACGCCGCAAAAACCACTAACTAACCTACAATTTATATCAACTAGTACTATATTTGAATCCATTTTGGTATAAGGAGTTTTGTTTTTTTCTCTTTTTTTTCTCTCATTCTGTCTAGCAAGTATGCTTCCCGCACTCTTCACACAAATCTCCAGTTTTCTTTTCTCGCTCTCTCCTTTGTCATTCACATTAAGTGTTTTTTGTGCTTTGTCGGCTGGTTGTTGATATACGCCGTAGCATCGGGGAAAGCTGCACTATCGCTTGAGTTGTTGCTTGTTTGGGTACTGCAGTTTTCAGTATGATGGAGCGAGTAGAGCGCATTAGTTTCATAAATTGCATTTTCTTTATGCTGGACGCAAAAGTAGCAATTATCGTAGATTTTTCGGTTTTCTTGGTTTTTGTTCAATATATGTCAGTGACGTCGCTGTCATTGATCTCATAGTTGACAGTTTTTGCTATTCCCTTTACTACCTCTATCAGGAATATTTTTGATGTCAATTATTTTTGATCATTTGTTGCTCGAGTGTGTTGATCTGTGTTTGTAAATTTTTAATGATAACATTTTTACTTTTGTTGATTTCTTTCATATTGTTTAATTCTTTTATGATGTTGTCCATAAGATCATTGTTTTTTATCATGTTAGAGCTGAGTTCCTCTTACTTAGCGGCTAGGAAATCACAGCTTGCCGCAATTTCTTTAACTTCCCCTCTCGAAAGACAGCGCTTCAGCAGCTGCACTGTTGTCAGTTGAGATGGTGTTATTTGGGATACCGGGGCTGCTGAGTTCACGCATTCTCTTGGACGGTTGCTCTTTTGTTGTCTGAGGAATATTGCTGGCTGCAGCTGTAGATTGGACACGACTTTTCGGTGACCGTGGTGCAATCAAAGTGAAGCTTTTCCACGACGAACGTACAGCAAAATCACTTCAGAGGGGAGGTTGTCACTGCAATAACCGCACACATCCATGGTCACAGAGGAATTCAAATTCAAATAGGACTGATTTAAATTAAAGAAAAACAAATATACTATATAGGTCAAATATGTACTTTGTCGTTTTCCATAAAATTGTTTTAATAAAAAGTCACTGTCTATGGGTTGTTTGCTTAATACTATCGAGAAATTAAACTTTTCGATTAGGCAATCAGATCACTTATACACAGATCGATCAAAAAACACGTTCATATAACGGCTAGTTTAAGTTAGATGTCTAACAGGAGATCGATGGTGCTGGCTACTGAAGAAGATTTTTGCGATGACTGGGGTATTTCCGCCAGTGAAACTGTTGGTTGACAGTCACCTATAACCTTGCCGGCGGTCCTTGCGATGCCGTTTAGCTCACCTGTGACAGCAGATAACACAGCTTGCACATGTTGTGGTAGCATTGATAACCAGAGGGCTTGAAGCAAGGGGTCAGGTGTGCCCGAAGTACCAGAGAGATCCCTTATACGGCGGATTAATTGCGTTCCCCAAGTCTATGCATACCACCAGTGACGAGCGATCGCGCAAGTTACAATATTAATAGATCACCTTACTCAAACTAACGCAATGTTGCCAAGACAACGTCGTCAGCAACACAGACGACATCAGCATGCCAGAATATAATCTGCTTAATCGGAAATATAATGCCGGTCCATGCCTGTCTGCCCGACATTGCATCCATCATTTATGCAGCCATCATTTATTTTTTAAATATCATTTTTCTATATACATTTCTAAATAATGATCAGTCTAAAGACATGCTCTCAAGAGAACACAAGTGTTTTTATTTTTTCTGTTTAAAAAACGTAACTTGCAAGAGCTTTGGTACACGCGCGGTTTGAGACTAAAGATTTTCTTGACACATGGAGTTTTCATATCAACTGCAGAACATATATTAAAAGTATATTCCGCTTGATCTCATTGACTTTATGGAGAATGCGCTACTCAATTTGCGTGCGTTGAGTGATCTTACTATTGACTTCCCCGGAGAAAAGAGATAGACGACTTTCAATGCTTGCATTGAGTCTACTTGCTTTTGTTGACGTGCTACTCGGTTGGGACTGTTGAGCAGTTTTATTCCGTGTACCAGATGACATTTCACTCAAATTTGAATTTTCTTTTGCACTTTTTATTATTTGTGTTAATTTTAATAATACGAGCCTTGAAGGAAACAATTTTGGCAAATGTGATAAGATGATTTGAACAGATGGTAGTGCTGGTTCTTATTAAACAAGGATTACTGGACGGAAATTACAAAAAGACTCAATGCATACTCTACTGTTCACTATGAAACATCATTGATGATTTTACGTTGCGGTGGCATGGACCGCATTATACATTTATTTTTTTTTTAATTTAAATTTTAAAGATTTAGAAATAAAAGCCTAATTTTTGAACTAGAATGTCGCGGTAAATACGATGCCAACATCATAATGACGAAATTCATCATAAAGTATGATATGCCAAGTTTCGACCGAACGCAGGAAAAAAGAAAGGAAAAATTAAAACATGCAAAAGTGGATACATGGGCTCCTCATTAATTTTATTTTATTTCAGCCGTTCTAATTGTACAATTCCTTTCACCGATACCGGTTTCTTTTAGTAATTAAACGAGAAAAAAACTAATTTTAATCATATCCGTCTTAAGAAAACAATTTTATTGGTGACAACCTCGCTAGCTACAGTAGATGTGTTACAAGGTTATCCTAAAAAAATTGCTCCTCAGACCAGGACTTTACAAAGGGAGGACGAAATCATTCCGTTGCAGGAGGCCGGATAAAAACCATTGTCCCCCACTTTCGGCTGCGTGTACCTGCATCAATACTCTCTACGTTACTGTGCCCAACCAATAAATTTGGATGGCTGACTCAATTTGCCAAGTGTACGGAGGCGAGATTTCAGTGCGGATGACCGACATCTCGGACCACGAGCTTGTGTTTAAGGAAGATGACTTGATAGTACAGTTCAATACTCAACCGTTAAGGACTCTGTTATGTTGCCACCCCGTTGATAATGCTGCAAAGAGCGAGTATCTCAATGATCTAAAACTTGTGGTGGATGGATCAGCATCCGACTGAACAGCGACAGAAAAGAAAAGTCTGATTGATTTAATTTAAAATCAAATTTTCCAAAACCACGGTCACTCGAGACTACATTGACTCTCTTTATGCAACACCAATCAAACAACCTCCAAAAAATTTACCTGTTATCACTTTCGTAGTTACCAGTTGTCATAGTACAGAAGAAGGATAGATCAACCCGCTTCTGTATAGATGTCGAAGTTGACCAACATAGAATCGTATCCTTTACTCAATCAATCTGACGCTAGAAGTGCTTGGAGGATCATCCTGGTTTGCCACAATAGACTTGCGCACTTGGCAAGTTGACATGAACGCACCAAACTACTATCGATCTATGAATTTAACGTCATGCGCTTTGGGTTGACAAATGCTCCTGCTACGGTCCGACGGCTGATGGATGTGGTACTGGATGGACTGCCGCATATACATAGCAGTTCGACGATGTTATCGTTCACGTCAGAATATTCACCGAACTGTCAAAAGACTATGCATCCCGAAAAGAGTACCTGTCTGGCGCTGGTATTGCTGTAGATGCGGAAAAAGCAGCCGTAGTACAGAAGTGGCAACACCACTGAAATGCGATCGATTTTAGGAGTCTGTGCTTATAACCCCCGGGCAGTGGTCTCTGCAACTGTTTTGTTTTCATAGATATAGGGGTAAATTTGGTATACATAATCTTGGATATTTAGGCTTTGAAATAATGAAAACTTTTTATGTTTTTTGCTTGCCTCTATTTCTTTTTTGTTTCATAAGGCTTGGAATGTCTTCGAAGTTCTCCATGAATAATAGTTTCATCTGTTCACTATTTACATGCTAACCCCGTCCGCTTTTAATCAATGGACTCTTATGAGAAAATATTTGTTGGTAGCAATTTTACTTTATAGACCAGAGACAAAGTGACACACTTTTGTGTCTGACAAAAAAACTTTTTGAAAAGTTTATACGAGTAATTCAGTGAAATCACTTTTCAGACCCATTGCAATCAATAATACACTTTTAATTTCATTAGAAATAGAAGAACAATTAATATCGAGACATATATATATTTTTTGATCTATCGCTTTTCATCAGAATAAATCGGGGAACCCTACTCTCGTTAAAACTATTTATGAGATGGTGTTCTACGGAAACGTTCTACTGTGCATCTGTTCATCTATAACTTTTCCGCCATAGCGAGGACATTTTTTTCAGTTTTATTTATAATTCCTTTTTGCAGTACTCACACTTGTTTGCAAGGCCTGAATGGCTTGTCTGCAGATGACTAAACACGAAAGTATTTTACGATTATAAATGTTCACAAAAACAATGGACAATCTCAAAAGCGGATGAGGAAGTCCTTGGTATTTTCGAGAGAAAAGCTCTGCGTGCGATCTTTGGTCCTGTTTGCGTTCGGTTTCTGGAGGAGAAGATTCAACCACGAACTGTACGGGTGGTACAGCGACATGAGTCTAGTCAGGCGTCTTCGGATCCAACGCCTAAGATGGCTAGGCCATGTAGAGCGTATGGACAACTCAGCTCCGGCCCGGAGAGTCAACAACGCAACAGAGGACGCCCGCGTTTAAAGTGGCGCACCCAGGTAAAGAAGGACCTCAACCAACTTGGCGTGCGACACTGGAGACAGCTAGCCAGAGACCGTGCTAGCTGGAGAGGCTTGTTGGTTGAGGCCCAGGTCCACCCAGGACTGTAGCGCCAAATAAAGAAGAAGAAGAAATGTTCACAAAATTCAATTATGTACAGTGAAAAAAAAAAATAAGAATCATGGGAAATACATTTAACATTTAAAAGTGTTGTAACAATTCAAGAAATCACAATTTTCGTATTTTAATTTACATTTTAGCACTTTAGTTTGAAGAGTTTAAATAGATTTCTTTTACCATTTTAATAATTTCTCTTTTCGGTTTGTTGCGAATTTCTCTTGGGAGTTCGTTAAGGATCATCGGAATGGCCACGTTAAATGTCATTCGACAATATTCATTCAAGTACCTCGGATTTTCACATAGCTGCTGTTGCCGTCTTCTAGTGTTCACTATCTGCTGCGTCTGAATCTTGTATGTGTAAGTTGGCCAAAATTTCTAAATTGTATATTTGTCAGATGTTGAGCTGACGTCTTGGTTGACTTCTTCGTTGCTGGACTTCTTTGGTACTGCCTGTTTTCAGCACAAGCTTTTGAAGTCTTCTCTTTACTTTTTGTAGCGAATGCAATTGAGACATTCTTCTCGACTCTAATAGTCTATACCTTAGATGTGATTCCACCAAGCCCATGTAGCACTGTCTAAGTACTCTTGGTGTACAGAGTGTACATAGATGAAAAAGGGCGTATGCATATTGGCACAATTTGTTCTTCAATATCTCCTTATGGTAGTTCCATTTAAAGTTGTAGTCAAAAGTCAGTCCTAGATATTTATACGTTGACACATATTCAATACTTCCGGTGCAGTCATCATCATCATCTGTTATTCCATCACAGCCATGTCTGTGCAAACAATCTACGCTGTGCATTTTTCTCTGAAGTTTCTTTTTGGGAATATGCGGCGGGAGAATGTGCATTTACTTTGTCGTAAGTGCGTTGATAATTAATCCATGGTCATGACACCAAGCTGCGATTCTATTAAAATCTAATTGCATAAGTATCGACGCTTCGTCAACGTTCTTGTGGCTAATACGATCGCTGTGTCGTCCACATACGCATAACCCGTACTATACCTTAGAACAGACAGTAAATCTGTGTAAAATCAGTAATAAAATAAAAATAAACAGAAGTGGACCCAGTTTTGAGCCTTATAGAACACCATAATCGGGGTTTTCTTCATTGCTTACGTAATCACCAATTTTAACCTGCAATCATTTGTTATTTAGGTAGCTTGCAAACCACCTCACGATTTGTTTGTTACTTTAGGTGTCGAAGGCTTCCTTAAAGTCAGTAAACAGAACTACTGAAGTATGTTCCTGTTCCAAATGTACCTAAACATTTTGCTTGCAAGATCTCCAAGTTGTCAATTTTTTTTTAATTAATTCTTCTTGAGAATGTAGTGTTTTTTTATGACGTTGAACAGTCGTCTGGCCAACACCTCTTCTAAAACTTTATCTACCACTGATAGAATTGAGATTGGTCTATAGTTAAAGATTTTACTTTCCACTGTCACTTTTGTGAATCGGTCTAACTATAGATTTTTTAAGCGTGTTCGATATACATGTTTGATCTAAGATCATGGTGATCAGTTTTGTAATTATTGGAGATAGGGTTTGAGTGCTGTTTTTCAGATCTTTTGGTCTTATTCCATCTACTCCCGCCGATTTTTCGCTTATCAACGAAGTTAGTATGTTGCATACCTCCTCAACTAATACATCTTCAAAGTAAATTGAATGATGTACACGGCTTGTGTAGTAGTGGAGTGCTTGGTAGCTACATTCATAAACAATAGTTCGCAATTCTGACGTTAAAGCTTTCACGAATTTGTTGGTCAGGTCTTTAGTGTTTCTTTCATTCCTTTTCGAAAATTCTGATATAAGTCATTCACATTTGTATATATATTCAGCTCATTCCAATTGAATTTATGGACCTTTTGTGCTACAACCTCTGATTGGTTCAACACTAATGTGCCAATGTATATATATCTACAATTATTCAGACGCTATCATCGACAGATAATCACAGACATCTGAATTAGTCTTATCTTTTACATTTATGTTGACGTCCCCAATTATAAAAAGATTGTCTTCCGTTCCAATTTCATCAATATGCTTAAGAACGAACATTTAATATTCGTCTTTGGTTGTCTGTACACAGAGTTGATTGGCCTTTGAAATTTTCCAAGTTTGGCATTAATAAGAGACATTTTCATACACACAGGTTACTCTTCCTACTTTTTCACATACAAATTCATTTTTACGTATATACATATTCCACCTCCTCCTTCGGAGTTGCATCGATTAAAGAACTCACTGTTGTATCCTTCTATCTGATGTAGGTTTTTTTCTTCTCTTCTGATATATATTTCACATAACGTAATGACATCTATATAGAACAAAAACTCATTAATATATAACATCAACTCTTTTCAGTTTATCCTCAAGGACCTTACAGTAACAAAGATGAGAATTCACTTATTTTTTTTAAGGCCTCTTCTTGAGACTTAATATTTTTAAGACTGGTATTTATTATGTTATTATGTTAATTTTTCATAGTGGTGATTTCTTTGCGCAGGTTAGGTTAGGTAGTGGGGCTGCTAATGAATTCACCAGCACACTTAAACCATATTGGTCCATTGTGATACCCACAGTCAGACTACTCCAGTGATAGTGCCGTTAATCTGATACCAACGGCAAATGGTGACTGGACCAGATTTAAGAACCAGATAAAATCGTATTAACTTTGCTTTCACTGGGATTCAAAACGGGGAATGACCAGGGGCAGGCACTCTACCAACTGGGTATTTTTTTTTTGCACAACAGTGTTGGTACGCTTTTGACATTTGTTCGCTGAAGTCATTTTGTCAAGATCGTTGTTTGTTCTTATTTCGATTAAAGGATCTCCTTTTTTCTTTCTAGCAAGAACCTTGTTGTTCCTTAACCAAACAAACTTCCAGCTTGCAGTTTTTGGTTTATTTCTTACTAACCAAACAATCTTTCAGAAAAGTGATGTGAAGAGTTCGTTGATATAAATGTTTTTATTTGCGTACACCGGGTTGATATCTTTTTATAGTTTGGTGTACATCTGACCATACTTCAGATTTTTGTTTTGTTCGGTCGAGGAATATGACTCTTGTTGTTTTTCGGGTAAAGTGTTTTTCATTTGTATGTACTTTCTGTCGTTAAATGTGTATATTTCCTCAATATCGGATTCCTAATTGTGCATTAAATGAACCACCTACTGTCGTAAACCACCTCAAAAGCGTTTTCGTTGCTAGACATCGGAGCATTTTTTATCTGTTTCTGTAGAAATTTGACTTGTTCATCTTTATATTCGATTTGCTTTTTGTAGTCTTCTAATTATTTTCTAAGTGCTTGTAGTAATGCGTTATTTCTTGAGAGTGTTATATTGATTTCGTCATATTAGCTGGTTGTGAAATCGACTGCTTTTGCATATTCCTTTGATATTGCCTCTATTTTTTAAGTTCTTTGTTCACAGAACTGTTATCAGACAGAACAACGGCTGTTGCAGCTGCCTTTGGGGATTCCGCTGTCCTAGTTCTTTTTGCAGTTGGGACATTATCTTCATGTGGTGCTTTATCTTTCACTCTGTATGGAGGATATGTCCAATTTTTCTTTGACTTCGGACATCTTTCAGTAAGAATTTGAGGAAATTGAGCAGCATTCAAAGTGTAAATCTCCCTTGCAGGCAGAACAGTTAATATATTAGCATTCAAGTGCTAACGGATGATCCATCTACTACACGATTTCATCTTACCAGAATGTAGAGATAACGTCAAAGAATACAAGATAACGAAAGACGCTCACCAGGCCCAAGAAAATTTTGGCGTAACAAGAAAGGGAGTCTTAGCCTTGATCAAAGAAACCAACCATTTCCAGCCATATCTGTTGGGGAGAAATTGCTTATTAAGGACAGATTCGTCGTAGTGGTGGCTAATGAATTTTCGGGAACGAGAAGAGCAAATGACACGTTAACTGGAGGGTCTTGAAACATTTTTCAGGATTCAGAGCGGGGAATAAGAACGACAATGTGCAGGGGTTATCCCGACATCCCGGCGAAATGCTACAATGTCATCATTGTCCCAGAGTAGAGGAGAACGAATGTTGATGAAACTACAAGCATTGTTGGCGATTTGGCAGAACAGCAGTCGTCAGACCAAGACATGTCCATAGTGAAAGAATGTCTACCAGAAAATCAACGACCAAAGCACGATAATAATCGTGGTCTAAGCTCCAATATTAAAGCATGGTGGGGGTTCAATCATTTTTTGGAGTAACGGGACGGCACATTACATCGCCGCAGAAGCACAGCCAATGGTAAGAGCTATGAAAAAATAATACCTACTTCCTTGCAGATGGAGATCATTAAAGCAAATTATGACAGTCCAGTAGCGGCCGTGTTCGCGAAAGTGATGGGCAAATTTGGAGTCAACAAATGCAAATACTCCCAAAGGTGTAACTAGTGGCTTTGGAGAGGCCACTTGCTTAGAGAGAAATAATTTTTTAGAAATGCGTACTGTGCACATTGCAATAGTTTCGGTAAGACAGTCTCAATCCATTACTATGCCACTTTTTTTTCCATGTTGTTATTGTGCTAAAGCACAACGCTTAAAATCTTGTGAAGAATTGATTGATTTCAAAATCATCCGTGACTTTAATTCGTTTTGTTTGGTCCTTAACCGACAAACGTCTAACATTATATACAATACATGTAGATATACAGTGTTTCGTCGTCCCTACGAAAGACGACGTGACGCCAATTTTCTGTAGGGAATGTTTTTTTTTTTAATTTTTGGTAGTTGGCTGTGGGAACCCACCGCAGTTGAGTCGGTCGGGAACGACGGCCAATCGGAACCAGCTATTGTTAAGTTGCGAGCGACAAGGTAAACCACGGAAGTCTGATATTAAACGTTGAGTTAAGAAAAATAATTACATAAGGCCCACAGATGCATCAAATATTTAAGAAAACTTACTTATTATTGTTAAGTTCACTTTAGAATTCCTTGTGGGGCTTTTTTGAAAATCCACCCTGCAGCGATACTCCCCAGTGTCCTCTTGCTTGGAGCTCTTAATTTTGAGAGTGGCAGACCTGCCCGCGAGTGCAAATGACAAACGGTCACCGTATGCTTCATCTGACCAGTGTGTTCCATGGGGCAAGTTGGAGTCTCTTGTATCGACACTGGAAAAAATATTTATGTTTAAATAAGTATTTGTCACTACATTTTAAGCATTTTTTATTATTACAGTCGAGCAATTTAATAACTAGATTCAAATTGGTTAACAATAGACTGAAATTTAAAATATATTTTTTTTGATAACTCGAACTTATGTAATTCTGTTTTTTTTTTGGAGCTAGATTGTCGAACTATATTGCACAAGGTGTGGTTTAAACTACCTTACTACTACAAAATTTATTCAATTTGTTTAACAATACATTTTCATAATATAGGGGTTTGAAGGAAAAAGTTATAACGAAAAACCTTCAATTTGAACAATTTCTACAATTTGTATGCCAATGTGCCTGGATAGAGTGAGAAAGAGAGATGTGGTAAAGGGAAACCACTTAATTTCCGTCAGGCTACAAGTAAACCAGCATTATGAATGACGTTAGACAATTCTAAATAACACAATTAAGTTCAGTGACATACAAGGCATATAAATAGATAGACTAGTAAATAAATAAATAAATACATACAAATAAATAAATAAATAAATACATATATAAATAAATAAATACATATATAAATAAATAAATAAATATATATATATATATAAATAAATAAGTAAGTAAATATTAGTATTCAGAAGCCAAGTTGGAAATTAGGTAGTTATCAGAGTAAGTATATAATAAGTTATAACGAATAGTCGAATTGGAAATCAGTTCTGTCATTGATTTCACTTTTGACATAACATGCAACTTGTCAGTAGAAAAGTGCCATGGGAGATCTAGTATTATTTTCAAAAGTTTATTTTGAGCTATTTGCAACAACAATTTGTTCTCAGAACTAATGTAAGATTTGCGATTTCTGAACAAATATAGTATTTTAATTGTTCTGTTAACCTTAATAATGGCCTAATTACTGTCCCATATGCTTAAATGCCACATGATTGGTGTTTTGACCAAAAGAACCGCAATGTATTTTGCACTAATCTGCCAATCAGTCTCTATGCCATAAATTTCAAGTCTACTGCCTGGAAAGAAACAGGCTTTTCTTTTCCTGGTAAAAAAGACAGCTCAAATAAGTGGCAAAATTCGTTTAAAGCAGGTTGGTTTCTATATTGAAACCAAGTGCATCTGATGACAAAATGAATGTATCGTCAGCAAACATGAGGATTTTGCATTACTTGTCCGTGGGAAGTCAGATGTATACATGGTTTTTACAGAACCCTGAGGTACACCCGCAAATATAGGACAATCTTCAGAAGACCAATTATTAATATACACCTTAAAACTACGACCTGTTAGAAATGATTAAGTATATATAATAAAGTAGCTTGGAATATCATATCCGTCGTGCCACACTGTACGAAATGCTTTTTCGATATGCAGCAGAACCATACCACTGCCTAAAGCAAAATTGCTTTTCATATGATTTGAGATGCGATGAACTTGATGAATGGTGTTATGTTGTTTTTGAAGCCAAATTGCACAGGTGGTAAAATGTTGTGGGAGTTTATGTGAGTTTCTATCTTAGTTTTCAGGGATTTTTCAAGACCCTTACTTAAGGAGCTTAATAGACTAATTGGTCTGTAACTGTTGGAGCAAGTGCGGTCTTTGCCAGATTTTAAAATTGCATTTACTTTTTATGCTTCCATTTCTGGGGAAAGTATGCTATTTGAATAGAAATATTTAAAATACGTTGTAGAAACGCAAGGCCTTTCTTAGGAAGGTGTTTGAGATATGAGTTCTTGAGATGGATCGTTTGAAGAGAGACTATAGCATCACTAACTTCTTTTACAGAAATATCTTGTATGCTATGTTCTATTGGAAGGGAATGCAGTGAATTTATTGAGAGGTCAACAGCTGCTTTTGTGACGTTGCTGGTAGTAACATTGTTAGTGATTTGGTGATTAGTAAAAAATGTGTCCGCTAACACACTTTCTTTCTCTATGTTGGAAATTAATACTGTGTTACCTTCTTTAAGTGCCAGAATTTGTAGGTTTTTCCTTTTAATAATTTTGACAATGTTCCAAAATGGCTTGGTGTTTTCTGTAGCCTTTGCAACTTATAGTTCCGGGATTGGTTTCTAAAGTTCATGACTTTCATTTTGATGGTTGCATTGATCGATTTTAATTCAAAAAGATAAAATCTGCAATAATTTCTGATCTAGTTTGATCTGAAAATGTTTCTTTCTTTGATAATTTGAAGTATGTGAAATGAGAGGACTTTACTCATCGCCTCAACGATTTCTGTTCGGGTGGTCAAACTATTATAGATGTTGTCTAAGTTGTCGACGTTAGGTCTCATAACACATTTGAATTTATTCCAATTGAGGGGTTGAACGAATTTTGCAGAATACTGAGAGGTGTTCTGAACTAAGTCTATTTATGACAGTAAGTTGCATGAGAATTTTTAGTGAAAAAGTCTATCGTTGACGGGTTAGATCGCAAATGTGGTGGAATATACGTCGTGCAATGCCTGCATACCGCACTACATAGGACGCCACAAATCACAACAAAAACACATCGGGCTAATTCATTGACATCCGAATACCACACTACAAAATACTATCCAACTCACAATAAAAATACAGAGCTCATTCATTGATATCCGAGTACCACACTTCATGTACGCTTCGAATATTTCGTCGAAAGAAGAAACCACTCGACATTAACGGCGGGACAATATCACGAATACACAAACGTTGCAGCCGAAGTCCATCCACACTATATTCGATATACCATTATCTCGCTTACGAAATTATATTGAAGTTATGATGGCAGACTTAATATAAAACTCTATAAATTTGATTACTCCAAATCCTTGTTCTTTGTTATTTAGGTATAAGTGCGCATGTAAGAATTTTTTTTATAAAAACGGCGGGAATTTGAAAATTGATCGAATCGTTGTTCTCTTCCAAATTGAAAAGAACGTTGGCACTAGTTGGTCCGCTAATTTTGTTTTTGTTCGCCCATGGATTATTTGCATTACTACAGCTGACAGAATCGGTTGTAGTGTTCCTCTTTCGTTTTTGCACACTGAGAGAGGGGAAATCATGCATGTTCGCAGAGTATGTTTGTTTGTTTTGCGCAGCACTTGTCGAAGACTGCGATGTGTTTCTCACTGCAAAGAAGTTTGCACGGATGATGCATGATGGATCGGACGACTTATGTGTTCCGTTGCAATTTGCACATTTTATGCTATTTGAGCTGCAAGGTTCAGTGTGGTGATTTTCGGAGGAGGGTGCACAATAAGTTTTATTCAGTTATAAAACTGCGTCAATTTTTTTTTGTCTTCGAGCGTAGTCCCATTTGACTTGCATTTTAAACAGAGGTTGCACATTTTTTTAAGATCATTGAGCCTGATTGAATAATGAAAAAAATCAGAAATAATGTATTACAGAGATGCCCGACTTCTACCTCTCTTTCCCCTTAAGAATTTTGACAACTGTTTTTTATAACGTGTTTTCAAACCAAATTGAATGTCCGTCAAAAGGCACTCAAATTCGTCGATGGACTTGGGGCAATCAGCTGTAAAGTCGGCTATCTCTGTGATACTTAATTTCAACACATTAACAAATGCATCCTTCTTGTTTTTTTTATCATTTTAATGTTTTTACTCTTGTGCCCGTGCTGAATTAACTCGCGTTTCAATGTGTCGATTGGAAATTCGTCATGACCATACAACATGACCTTGAATGACCGCGCAGATGGTAAATCGTGGGTGAAAAATTGCTAATTCTTTTTTGTTAACACCGACTGAGAACTGCGATATGTATCAATTTCTTCACAATTTATTTTTATTTCAATCAAGAATTTTTTAATTTTATAATTGATAATGCTTGCTTCGGAAAATAGACTATGCACATTTTCACTAGTTTTTCGTATCTCCTAGATCGATGGCACCTTTGATTTTTTGTTTGTTACAGGCGGAGTGTTTATTAAGTCACATTCAATATCATTGTCTGCAGAGGTGCATAGAAGTTGGCTCCTTTACACTGCGTTTAGAGCTCATTTTCAGACTTTTTGAATTTGAGCACAGAAAGCTGTCTTCAAAATGGGAGAGCGATTTCTTTTCGGAATTTTGTTTAATAAGTACCGCACAGAAGGAAACACGTCTTAAGAGTTCGACGAACCGATTAGCACTGAACTAGTGTGATTCGAGTGCCCTGATAACTCCACGAAATAATTTGGCGAAATTTTCTGTAATTCGAATTCTGAATTGGAATTGCCAAATTTGCAATTGCAATTTTGTGTGTTTCATAGAGTTTATTGTATAATGCTTTGCTTTCGCGGGTAATCTGTGTGTATATTGTCAATATTTCAATTATTTTCTTTATTGAGTGGGAACGAATGGAAACGAGTGTGGAACGAATGTACTTCAAATCGCGCCTAGATAGCACTACATTCCACTACATTTATACCTTGAATGTTTTACTATTCGATACACGGTGGTCTCCATCGCTTAAAATGATTCACAAAGGTCGTGGTCTTTGTTATTAAAAATACCAAAATCTATATTCCTGTGACTACCATATCCCAGATACATACTTTCATACTTTGTCATCACAGTAATTTTAAATAGTATTAATAAGACACTTTATATTACATACCTCTCTGTTAATAAAGCTGCGTTAACTACATGAAGTGTTTTTCTCAAGTTATGCTCAGATACTTATGTTAGAGTTTTATTTAAAAAAAATTAATCTAAGCTAATTTTCTTTGTTCGTTAAAAAAAAATGTCTGCCAGTTTTTCTAATAATGTGCCAAAATTAAATGGGCGAGAAAATTACGAAGATTGGCCCTTTGCCATCGAAAAAAAGTCTAGTCCTGGAAGGCGTGCAGAAATGCATGAAGCCAGAAACTCATCAAGTTCCAGATGCTGTGGAAGATACAAAGGCAAAAGCTAAGTTAATTCTTACCATGGACCATCTTTGTATACTCACATAAAAAAAAGCTTGGAACAGCTTAACCCAATTATGGGATCGGTTAAAATCCTTTTATGACAGTGGATTTTCGAGGAGAATATGATTGCTGCATAATTTAATTTCGATTCGTTTAGAACACTGCGACACAGTGACGAACTATGTTACACACATAATGGAGACAGTTTAACGACTTAGTGCCACAGGTATTAATATAAGCGACGAATGGATCGGTTCACTAGTGCTCGCCGGCTTAGATTGCGCCTATGGTAATGGCTATAGAGTATTCTGGTTTATCGATGACGGCAGATTAATTATAAACCAAATTACTTAATACGGAATCAGAGATTAGCGGGAACAAAGAGGAGAGTGCATTCGCATGTAAAAGCAGTTGGCAGCGAGGTAATAAAGGCAATGGCAATACAAGGGACAGTCTATCAAATGCTATCGATGTAAAGGAATTGGAATTTTAAAAATCAAGGTCCTAACAATTCTTATAATAACACCAAAAATAGACAGACAAATTCTTTCAGTGCTGTATTTGTTATTGGGAGATTCAATCAGACGAATTGGTACATCGATTCAGGTTTCATTATTTTATTTTTTTTTTTATTATTATTTTTTTTTAATTTCATTTTTATTTAATTCTCAGAACAACTTATACTAGACAAAAATTATATAAAAATCTGTCTTAATATCTAACAATTCATGTACTTAATTCTATCTTACTGACCCTCCGCGGGTACTCTTAAATATTCCCATCTAACTTACTATTTGCCTTTCGGCGTCTAAAATATTGTTTTTTTTGTCCTTAGAGCAGACTTTATTGTTTAAGACTTACTGGCCAAGAAAAATCGGAAGAACTTGGCGCTCTATACATTCTTATTATTACCTAACCTAAATCTAAATCTGAACCCTATTACCTATTAAAAATACTTAATCTAACTTAATCTATGTCCGTAATACTACGGATGTGTACACAAGGGAATGTATGTTATGTATATGCGTAACATATATAATACCCACGCCCTTGTGCACCTTTTTTTCACTAAACGATTAATATCATATAGGCAGGAGCGGCGAGGCGGAGACTGGTTCTCGTGTAACCACCAAAAGAAGTCCCGCTCCTTATCACTCTCTCTACTGTCTCGAGCAGGGATCACTCTACTGAATCAGAGTAGATCTTCGTGTTTGCGGACGACATCCGATTCGTAGAGGAGTTGCCTGTCACCTTTTTGGCGCATCGCGTGGTAGATTACAGGACATCCTTCCGTGTCCTGGATCAAGCCGATCGAATCAAAATAGAGGAACGCTTCAGGTGGGACAAGGCCATTGTGACGCACCCTCTCATGGTACATATAATTGGGATAGTAAGCCCCGAAGATCAGACTATTGGTAGAAGTCATACTTCTTGCAATGAGACTTTTTATTAATTTAATGATAAAATTGTCTATCCTCTTCACGTTTGCCCTGTTGTAGAGGACCTCGTTAGGATAGTACTTCTTGTACTCAGACTCGGCTGTTCGATACAACCGGAGACAAGTCTTAAGAGACCGTCTCTCGAGCACCCTCATCTTTTCCATCTGGGAAGGACTCACGTTGAACCGCAGGGCGCAACCATACACCATGACTGGCCTTATGAGGGCCATGTACCAGATAACCTTCACCCTGGTATCAAGTTGGCTGCTGTAAAACAGTTTACTTGCCACAGCAAAGGCTTTTCTATCATTGGTCAAAGCCTTCTCTATATGGTTGTTAAAATACAGAAAATGATCCAACCAAATGCCAAGATATCTAACTACAGTTTTCATGGCTAACGGCTGACCCTGGGGTTCAGTTATGCCGAACTTCTTCCAGTTTACGCGCGTATCCCTTGGGGCCATGGCCAGCGGGGTGCGGAAAAGGACAGTTTCAAATCTTTGGAAGTTGATACGCAGCTTCCATTCATCCATTCATCAGCAAGGTATTAATGACTTCTACCTTTGGACCTGATCTGTACGCCACTAAATCATCGGCGTACGCGATTAGGTGCGGCATAGACCTTAGCAAACAATATCGGGGAACCAACAGCCCCCTGCTGTAGACCATTGTTGATATTAAAAACTGTGGTAGAAGTTACGCCGCCACTTTTTACGACGAACTTTCTACCTGTTATCATGTCATATATCATGTATAGCAATGTTTTATGTAAGCCAAGTCTTACGAGGTTAAGGAAAATGCCCTCTAGCCAAACGGTGTCGAACGCCTTCTCTAAGTTTATCAGACAGGCACCCGTACATTGTTTTTTATTTTGATTCCATTGAATCTATTGAATGTCGGATACCAGCTTTGACGCGGCAAGTGTGGTGTCATGCCCCGCCCTAAATCCAAACTAGTTGTCCGGTATAATATTGTTGTTCTCGACCCACGATTTCAGGGCTCGAATAACAATCTTTTCGAAGACCTTGCTGATGCAAGGAAGAAGACTTATCGATGGGAGGTTTGACGGGATGCTTTTGTCTTTGTTCCGTTTGGGGATTGGTTGCACCACAGATATCTTCCAACGTTCCGGGTAATATGCATTACTGAACGCGTTGTTGAACAGTGTAGTGTAAATTTCGACTGCCGCCGGAGGGAGATGACTAAGCACGATGTTCGGGATAGCATCCATCCCAGCTGATTTCTTGTTTTTATAGATTTAAGGATCCCCTGGAGATCTTCTTGGGAAATCACTATCTGGTTTCCATCATTGGCAACGGCATTGTTTGCCATATTTTCGTTATTGAATCTGGTAAAACCGTGATTCTCCGAACGCCATAGACTTATCTCGCTACGGAGATAGAAGTGATTTAACCAGGCTCTGTTCTCCAGATCGTGGTTCGGCCTACGAACCTCGTTGACCGTATACACTCTCTGGAAAACAGTACCAATTGTTTTTACCTTCTCATGGGGATCTTCGACCACTAAAAGTCGTTGTCTAGCACAGCCTCATCTGGATCAACATTGATTGAGGTCAGTAGTTGTTCGTTGTCAGTTGTTCTGGGAAGTCGAACGATTTGAATGTCATTTTGATCTTTCCTTCTGAATATTTTATTTACTTGCGGGAACATACCCGTTGCTGGATCGTACAGCCCGGATTTTATTGCCCCAGTGCAAGCTTATAGATAAATTGTAATTGATTTTTATTAGTTGTTGGAGGTTTTTGATCTCTGACTTCAGAGATCTGACTTTTAGACTTCTGTAAACCGTCTGTGCAAGAGTTTAAGTCTTGACAGCAATCTACTTTTATGCACGTGGAGTGCATCGATGGTGGCATTCCGATAAACATCAGAATCATCGGAGTGCACTACCTTCGGAATTGTCTTGTCCATTGTACGTATTATGGCACTGTCCATTCGTCTGAGGTACCCGTCAACCTCTTCGTTTGTACGGTTTCTGTTCGTTGGTGGATTGATCGCACTCGAACGGAGTTCAGTGGATAAAGCACTGGAGAAACGGGGCCATCGAGCCTTATTGTAATTATAAGTGTTACTCTTCCCCCGGGTGCAGTTTCTATTACATCCCCACTCGCTATGCCTAGAGTTAAAATCTCCTGCTATGATAAAGTAGTTATCTTCCGAGCCCAGTCGTAGGATTGCAAAAAAAATTTCGAGCTCAGGAATGAGAATGTTATCGAGATTTGAGTTATTCGGTGCATAGAGAGCGATCACATATAGCCGCTTACCACCCGAGACCGATATGCGGGCGATGCACGTCTCTAGCAACCGAAATCTACGCGCTTGATTGCTATACATGATGTTATGGGAAATGTTTTTCTTAATTAGTAGAGCGACTCCACCTCCATGATGGGTGCGATCTCTCCGAATTATTATATCATTATTATACCTGATCTTGTGAGTTTGGTAAAGCTTGGTTTCGCTAACCATTATCACGTCAGGATTGTGGTCTTTTAACAGGTAGCCGAAGGTGAGTTTTCTATTTGTACCTCTTAGTGAATTTACATTCACCGCGAGGATCTTAAGGTTGCTAGCTGCGCGCGCAGCCATTATATTGACTGTTGCGTTGGTTCGACAAACAGCTCCGAGCAGATAAAGTCCACTCGGGTTGCTTGTTGAAGGGACCGTTGTTCTAGCCGGGCTGTACGTTCAGCTTGTTCAGCAAGGCCCTTTTGGATCCGGGCCACCAGTGCTTGTATGGCCAGCAAGATGGATCTCATATCCGTGCTGGCCTCAGGCTGCCTGGCCACTAGGACCGGGGCCGCCGTCGGCATTGTCTGTTGTGTCGGTTGCCCGCCTGATGCAATTTGGGCATGGGTGACTCTCGACGTAACAGCGGTAGCTAGAGCGCGAGGCACAGGCCTTTCTCCTACCGTTTTTAAGTTCCTTTTTTCCTCGACCGTTTTCCGTAAAAGCTGCATTTTCGGACAACCTCAACAATTGGCAGGGTGTCCATTGGCCCCGCAAATGACGCATTGAAGGATGCTCCAATCCTCGACCTTTTCCGTTCCTAAAGAACATTCCCCTCTATTGTGGGTTTCCGCGCATTTCACGCAGCGCGACACCATTTGGCAGTTCACTGCGGCATGCCCAAACCTCTGGCATCGAGCACACTGCATCGTGCGCTTCGATTTCCTTAATGTCTCCCATTGAATAGCAATAGTCCCCAAGAGTTTAATTCTCTTGAGGCTTTCCATGTTGCTTTCGGGAGTCGCCTGTACTAAGAACGTCCGGTAGGCGCCTGTTCTCTCGCCAGAACTTCCCTAACTGCTTTCTGCACTGCCATGTAGTTGCAGTACACAGTGTGCCTTAAGGGCATTCTATACTTAATGGTGAATGGGGTTTCTAAACCCTTCATTCCCTTAACGGCACACTTACCTAGATTTTCCAGGTCTTTTGTCACGGCGCCGAAGACGTTGATAGGAGGGTATCTCTCCCCTTCTGCTTCTGGTTCTGCTGCTGTTGTCTCTGCTGTTGTTGGTTCTGCTGCTGCGGCTTCTGCTGTTGTGCTTTTTGCTGCTGTGGATGTTGTTGTTGCTTCTGCCGTCTGCACTGCTTGTTGTTGTTGCAGTACAGTCGCCTGAGCTGCTTTTCTAGTCGCTAACTTCTCGCGCATGATCTTCGCGATTGCGGCTAACTCCCTCGATTGCTCCTCCAGCAATCTCTGCCTCTCCTCTACGTCAGAGAGCTCCTGTACATCCTCCTCCTCGTCATCCGCTTCGGATGACGAGAGTTCTCGGTACCTGTTGCCAGCGCCCAGGCACCGTCCCTCTCCTCCAGCCGACTCATACATAATTGTGTCGTATGAATCGGCTGGAGTTGTGTTTGTTGTTGCGCTGGTAGTAGCTGCCGACGTGCAGGCTACCAGTTCAGCTGCTGTTGTTGTTGTTTTGGCTGCGGTGTTGTTAGCCGCTGCCCTAGTCGCTGTTTTTGTAGCTGCTGATGGTGCTACTGCTGGTGCTGTAGTTGTTGTTATGGGGGTGCGGTATGCTTGGCTGCTGCCATGGTCGTATCTGTTGTTGCTGCTGATGACGTAGCACCTGGTGGCAGCGGTGTGACTTTCACCGCTGCCGGCTTGACGAGGTTCGTCTGCGGTTGTAGCCTCCTTCCTCCTCCTCTTTTGTGTCACCACCGGGTGGTGGGATCTGCCGCTGGCTTGGTGGCCTGATGTGCCGGCGTGGTGACTTGATTCGAAATCCACCGGTACCTTAACCGCACCCTCGGGTCGCCCTCCAGGCTCTATCGCACTATCACTTGTAATTTTGATTTATTTTTATTTTTTAGTGAAAATAGTGTCCTTTCACAAAATTCCACCCTCGGGATCGAACCCGGGATGTTCCGCGTCAGAATCTCGTACACTATGCACTAGGCTACTTCAGTGTTAGAAAAATCACTGTCAGAACTGTGTGTGTTCTCACGTTCTGCTTTCGAGAAGGAGGAAAAAAAAGGAGCAAAATGAAAACACGTCGGTTCGCTTTGAAAGCCGGAGACCGACATCGATTCAGGTGTTAACGCGCACATGACCACCAATAAGAATTGGATTAACACTTCCCACCAACCCTGCACACATCAGGTAATATTTGCAAGCAAGTGCAAATATGCTCTGTCGATTTCCAAATTCAAATAGGTATCAAAGAGTACCAATTCCCCACTACTGTCAAAAATGTGCTGTGCGCACTGATTTTAACAAAAACTCATTTATCTGTCACATTTATAATGTGTGGTGTTTAATCAAAGAGGCTGTGAAACTTACAATAAAACAAATTATCTGCTGGCTAAAGCTATGCTTTCTGATGGTGTGTATAAGCTGAATTAAAAAAAAAACTTCTGCAGAAGTTATCGTTGCAGCGACGGAATTTCCTGCATTTTCTGGCACTGACGATTGGGCCGTATCAGTAGTGTTGATATGGAGTCAATCAAAACTGGAGCCGTCAATGGCTGGTTTAGGTTAGGTAAGGGCGCTGCTAGTGCATTCACCAGAACACTAAGGCCATATTGGTCCATTGTGATACCCAGATTCAGACTATTACCACTGATTGACTACTTCAATGATAGTGCCGTTAATTTGATCCCTTTTATCTTAGCCTCATTAACTTTAATTTTCCATTTGTTGAGGTATGGAATAACTATACCCGCCGCAGTTCTTAAATTTGTTTCAATATTGAGACCAAACTTATGCGACGAAAAAATCGCAGTCATCAGCGTACAGGGTGAAATCACATTCCGGTAAATGGGGAAAATCCGATAAGAACATATTAAACAAGATCGGGGCAATAACTGATCCTTGAGGCATCTATATTACACAAACATGAATGACTAATATTGACATGAACCTTATATCTTCGATCTGACAAAAAACTCTGAACAACTTTACAAATATACATTGGGAAATGGAATCTTATCATTTTATATAACAGGCCATTGTGCCACACAGTATCGAATGCTTTTTCAATATCCAGTATTAATAAACCCGTTGATTTTCCCATATCACGATTCCTTTTAATACAATTGCAAATTCTTAGAATTTGGTGGTTCTTGGTATGAAAGCGCCTACAGCCAAATTGTTCACTGGGAAGTATATTTTGGGCATCGATGATTTTCACTAATTTATCCTTTATTACTTTTTCATAAATTTTACTTATGCTACTCAATAGACTTATAGGTCTATAGCTTGTTGGTCCATTCGGAGGTTTCCCTGCTTTTAGAACAGGTATTATTTTTGCTTTTTTCCAAGCAGTTGGGAAATATTGAATTTTTAAGCAAGCATTTATTATAAATGCCAAAAACCTAGTGCCAACCTTAGGTAAGTTCTTCAAATAAATATTACGAATTCTATCAAGACCCCCAGTTCTCCTTACAATGAGGTTAGCTGTGATGTGTTCTATCTCAGTCTCAGTGATGAACGCATTTTCTGGTGTTGTGGCTATTGAGACATTACGGTCTTGTAACGCGTTTTGTACATATGCATTCGTACTAGAGTCCTCAAGATGTAGGGAAACGCAATGGTTTTGAGCAAAACTCTGGCCCTGGCAAAACTCTGTTTGTAAGACTAGGAATAATTATATTTTTGTTTTTCGTAAATTAATAAAAATAAAAAAAAAACAAAAACTTAGTAGCTAATTGTGCGATGACTTTAAACTGTTATACTTTTGTTTTACAAGAACCTAATTTATTTATCATCTCCATTACAAGGGAGTTCAATTCTTCCATGGTGAATAACTCACCATTATTAGTACTTAAATTATTGCTGCACGATGGCAACTCTGATGAGACATTTTTCTCCCACGCATTTGGTAAAGAGAGGTTACTGCTCCTTATTACTCCAACCCGCTTTGTAGTTGTAGGTGCTTGTTTTGGTAGAGTTGGAAAATCCGATAGTGAGTGAAGAGAAATGTTGGCATTGTTGTTGTTGCTGTTAACATGGTTGTTGTTTCTGGGTGAGACAGATCGGTTTGTCTTTGCTGTGAGCCTCTGCTTCAGATCAATATAGTGACTCCTGCTTGCGCATGCGCTATCCGTCGATTTATGTTCTCTTTTGCAGTTTGCACATTTGAGAATAATTGCGTTGCACTGCTCAGTTTCGTGAGAGCCAGCGCAATTAGCACAAAATGTCTTTATGTGGCAGTTTCTCTCCCCGTGGCCAAACATCTGACAGTTTCGGCACTGTGTCAGTTTATTTTTTTGCTTTCGATAAAAGCTCCAGTTCACTTGTGTGTGGAAAACTTCCATTTTCAAAAGAAACTATGTAGAACGTGTCAGTGTAGAATGCATTTGTTTTGTTGATACTTTTAATTTCCTTGCATTTTAAGCCCAATTTAATTAGTTCATTTTTCAGAGAAATTGTTTCGATTTCCCCATTGCCATATAATACAGCTTTGAACACTTTATCACTTTTCATATCATGAGTGAAGTATTGACAATTGTCTTCTTATAATTTATTGAGAACCGAGTTATACGCTTCTATCGAATCGCACATAATTTTTATGCCAATAGACATCTTTTTGATGGCATAGTCTTTTATATTAAGTAAGTTCATTACACCGTGCACATAGTCGCAGGATTTTTGTAGCACTTTTATTGGGGGAGGCACTATTTTTCGTGGTTCATTTCGCACAATTTCGTCCATTTGGTCCATTTCGTCGCCCTCACATAATTGTAGGGCGCTAAAGGGATTGTATAGGGGATCACTTTTATTAATAGCCATTTTTGGTCTTAGTCTTTTTTCAGAGGACAGTGAAAAGCCCTCTGAATCCGGGATCGCGACCTCTGATCAACTGGAGTAAGGACAAACATAATTCGGGATAACCAATTCTGTTTCAAAGCGAGGCATGACACTGTTCATGCCGCGTAAAAACTGGTGTCGGATATCCAATGGAACAAGAATCAGAAACAATGTACGTGTGCCTGCTTGATTGGCCTGGAGAAGGCCTTTGACACTGTATGGTTAGAACGTCTTCATTACAAGCTCAATCGGCTAGGCATAACCAACCACAGCTGTACCTACTGTGTAACATGCTTACCGGTAGACGGTTCGTCGACAAAAATGGCAATGTGACACGACAGGTATATTTCAAGTTAAAATTGATCACCGACAGGGTGCCGTTAATTCGCCGTTTCGTTCGACATTTACTTGAGCTCTGTTAAGTTCTCTTCCTCATGCAATTGCGTATGCCGATGACTTGATCGTGGACAGATAGGGAAAAAGATCGAGGAAATCACTACTCTCAAGCGGGGTGACTTCGATTTATTTATGAGAAGTTGCGATGAGTGGAAGTTGAATATCAACTTCCTGAAGTCGGGAACCATTCTGTTCAGGGCGCCATTGTATAAGGCCTCGGCGGATACGAAAAAGAGTTGGCGAAAGTTCTCAATCACTGGAAGACACGGGGAACCACTGGTGCAAAAGACTGTAGTCCGATACATGGAGATCTGGCTAGATCAGTATCTAAATTTTAACAAACATGTAGATGCTGCTTCGGTCAGAGCCCGAGCCGCTTTTGCCCTTACAAAGATCTTCGTTTCCCGTCACTTAGGTAACGTACTGCTGCTATGGGTCAAGGTCGCATACCGGACGTTCAGCCTCGAAATAAAACATCTAGCTGCTCTACATGCTCAGCAATTCATCTGCGGGACGCAGATATTCAAAGGGTGGGCAGTTATCACGATCGCCAATGTAATATGAAAATCATCGGAATCACCCAGACGCATCGCTTGCATTTTCGGCAATGCATACACGAACCGAAGGAACAAGAAAACCTTAATCGACCAGTGAAAACTCAGATTTTAAGTAATGAAATATTATATGGGTAGTTGATTGCGGAAAGCACGACAGTTGAATCGGAAAATGATCAAAGCCAATGAACAAAGCCATGTTGTTGAGGTTTTTTTTTGCACCGCGATCTTTAGCTCTATTGTGGCCCCTAATCATACCGTTACTTTCTTGCGAGTTGCCCTCACATGTAGTTCTTTTCAGAGTTGTACTGATGTGGACTCCTGTTGCGCCTAAGTGGAAAGTAATTGTTCTAGATTTTCCTCTCTAAAACAGTTTCCTTAAGTAATCTGAAAATGAGAGCTGATTCTAGTGACTTCATTTCTTCAACTTATAGAAGGTTTTTGCCCAGATACCCTTGTTTGTGTGGGACAGTACCTCACAAATCGCCAGTACGTGATCCTACTCCCGATAACATGAGTTTCCTTATGCTCTATGTTAGGAAGCTTACTATAGTACGGAGGTTGTTCTTTTCATCTTGATACATACCCCAAACCTCTTTCGTTTATATTGACTGTTCCCAAGTCTCAGTTAGGTTGTTTTTTCCTAGTTCCATGAATATTTCTCTGTGGACGTTGTTTCCTAAAGCTCTGAATGGAAGGATGAAAGTGTCCAATCCTACTTTCCTTGATTGATTTGAACGCATCTGTAAATGGCATAAATTTGCTAAACGTGCTTTGTTTTTCAAATTTTAAGTCATCACTAGTTTTGTTTTCTACAAACTTCCCTTGATTTTTTTTTTTTCATTTTTCATTTTAAATTGTGTGAATTAATAACGATTGGCACAGTCCTCTCACCAGTACGTCCGCACTTGCTGGTGGTTAGAATACAACTGCCTGAGACAATATGGGACATGCACACAAGATGACAGATATAACTGATAATCTGCATGTTATGAGTATTATAACATATCGGAGAGCTCCTCCGACGCACTGATGCTGTACTTTATCATTTTCCGTGTTGCTTATACACTATATGACCTATTCGAAAAATTGCAGTTTTAACATCTTAAAGCATTGGAAGCCGGTGCTTTTAAGGCGGCGGAACAATATAACACGTCATATAACAAAATAAAACACAATATATAAATAAAAAAAATAACTAATTGTTAAAGTATGTATAGCAATTTTCATTTTGCATACAGCTTTTTTATGCAAAATGCCAAGTTTTGTAAATTCGGCCATAATTTTCTTTATATATCCACCACAATGACCGTTGTATTTTCTTACTATATAAGCAATTCGAAATAAAGCTTGCCCTCTCTTGCAATTTTCGTGGAAATTAATGTTTTTTGCTTAAACTCGTCGTTGAACCATGTCCAAAACCTAATAGAAACTGAAGCATACATTTACGTAGGCACTTCTCCTCTTTTCCTATAGTGAAGGCTAAAAAACCTGCAGAAGTCAACCTGCCGTCGAAAATTGTGCTACCGGAAGAACACCAGACGATAGCAAATGTCATATGAATTGATTGAATGGGACAGGTTGGCAACGAAAACAAATGGCGCAATTATTTACCACCTTGCGAACCATGATATTTCCATTGATAGACTAAAACTTTTGTTGGATGATGGCATGTAGATTCTGAAGTTATCGATAAATTGTAGTTGTCAATATGTGTATCCAAGCATGTATTCCCTCTCGGCCTATAACTTTAAAATACCATGCTCATCCAAGAAAGAGGATACCGATCTCAAAGGACTCCTATATGCAATTGAATATTTTTTCGCAGTTTATCAAACTCCTTTCAAACAAAAATTCTTTTCACTATAGTGACCCGGAAAACTTTTTTGATTTAATTTGCACTAACTGATCCAGTTAGCTTCTCTGTTTTGTTAAAGGAGTTGTTTTTGAATCTGTAAGTGTAGGCTATTACACCGAGAAGTTTCATGTAGGGTGTATGATATTTTATTTCTTATATTATATCAACATTAGTTGTGGAAGTCCACGCGATAGCAGTCTTACGTCGTTCTAAGAGATCTTCACCAATATCCTTTTCATTCCCCTTCTTCAGGCATGGTCAGAAATCTTCAGTAAACTTAAGGAACTGTGGTCCATAAAAGCAAAGGTCGGATTGAATTAGAGGAGATCTGATGAACCCAATGTCTGCAGGTTTCATTTTCTATTGCCACTTATCTGCTGTTGTTGTATCCTGAATTGTTGCTACGCGATTGGCTACATTATTTATGCAATTTGAATATTCATCTGAGAGCCATGCGAGAAAAATCGAAGATTTGCCTTGACTACAATTGCTGTAGATCTACTGTTTTTTTTCCTGATATAAATATACTGCCTTTAAAAAAGTTTTACTGCACTTTTGGTCTTATGAAAGTAAATCACTCAATATATAAATGCAAGCCACAAAATTTGTGATATATATATGCTATTTCGTTTGCATTTGCATAAGTTATTTACAAAACAGGCCTGCAGACAGTGGTGTTGATCAAAATGCTGGTCCCAGCAGAAGTTTTTAAGTTAAAGCTAGTAAGTTTACAGACAGATTTTCTGGGTTATGTTTATAAATAAGATTACATTTTTTAATGACAGAGTTGACGACAACGTTAAAGATTAAGAAATTTAAGATAATTTAAGACCTAACACATCAGCATTTTAAGAATAACAACAAAAGTACAAACTAATTTGGGAGTCTGCTCAAATTTCTGATGAAAATCGTTTTTGCAAGATATGTTTCAAAAGTTAAGATAACAATACAATTTTTTGGGAGTCTGAGTTTTCATGGCTCATATTTCTAATGGAAATAGTTTTTGCAACATATATATCAAAAGTTAAGATATCAATAAAACAAATCTTATTGTGTCAGACACAATATATCATGCTCTAGTACGATTAGTGTGTAAGTATTCTTTAATTACAAAAGAGGTAAAGTGCGGAAAAAACGACTGCAATGGTAGACTCGGTAATTGTCCAATTTGCCCAAGAAAAAATCAGTAATTGTTGAGAAATTGCAAGTTTTTCATAATTGATGAAACAACGGACTGGTAGTTGTAGATCGTTATTTTGAGGAAACCAAAAACTCTGTATTCGATTAGTTTTTTGCTCATATAGAGGTTATTCATTCCGATTCAAAAGAAATATTTTTGAATTTAAAGGCTTTTTTTGGCAACATAAGTGGTGTTAAAGCGAGGTTAGAAGATGAGAATAACGATTTATCTTAAATAGTGTGGATATGCCATTCTTTGCATTTATGTGCATCGAGGGCAAGCAAACGTTGCCACCATTCATCGAAAAAGTAATAAAAGATACGTAGATAGATTATCTTATAAGTAAAATATACATTTTACTATTTTAATTATTCAATTTTAAAAATCATATTTTCTGCAGGGCGGAACATTTCCTTACAAGCAATCGAAGAGAACTGATTAAAACTGAGCTAATCCTCAGCTCAGGTCAGGTATATCACTGAGAAACCGACAGCAACTCCACCTACCTTCACTGAAGTCGGTTGGCACGCAGGCGGCTCTAAAATGATAGAGTGCCACAACAAATGTTCGGTAGACATCCTAGCAGAAGTCATACCAAAAATCAAGAGTTCATGGTCAAACGCCCAATTGGTAATCAACCATTGGACGAAGGTACCCATAAGGCCTAGTGGCTGCCACCGGGTCCTAGTGATTCGGACCACATACTAAGGCTGCTGAAAGGCCAAAATCCAGGTGTCCCCATGGGCAACTAGAATGTTGGAATGCTTGTCTCCTTTCTAATCAACGAGAAGCCCCTCAAATTGATGAAGGAAAAAGAGATCACCCTTAACTACATAATGTGGCAGGTCTTCTTGAGGGTGCAGGAAAGAGATGATAACATCTCGACTATGGCAGCCTGGAACATTACGACAGAAAAAAATAGCGTCTCTCGAAAAGACGAAGTCAGATTTCGTGAGGAGAGTACAAGTGTCGACTCGTCTGATACAGACGGTAACGTCACAGTGGTCGAAAAGCGTCAGGCATAGGCCTGTGCGTCCAGGGCAAAGTTGTTGACTGCTTTCAACTTAGCGAGATGCCAGCAACGATCCCTGTTAAATGCACAGGTCAAGTTGACATACAGCCTCCTCGCGGCGCCCTCTGTATAGCCCTTAAAGCAACCGCTTAGAGCTGAACTAAGGTATGCAGCGGCCCCCTTGTCCAGGGGTTTAAGCCAGGACCTAGTCCTCCAGTTTGGAGTGTGACGTCCCTGAACAGACCACGTGCAGCCGATGAACCTGCGGAAGCCCTCGAAGGCAGATATTACCGCCATTCGGGAGGTGCGGTGGGATGGGCCGGGCAAAAAGAGAATGAAAAACTGCGATATTTACTTCGGCGATTGCTACAAAGAGCGAAGGTAGCGCTTATTCGGATGCGGGTTTGTTGTTCGAGGCAGACTTAGGCAAGAAGTTTTAAGCTTTAAATACATAAGCGAGCGCCTCATAACAATCCGCATCAAGGCTACATTCGGCAACATCAGCCTGATATGCGCCCACGCCCCAAAGGAGGATGAATATGACGACAGCAAAGACGACTTTTACGATCTCCTAGAAAGAACATACGATCAATGCCCCAGCTACGACACCAAGATCGTTCTAGGAGATTTCAACGCAAAGCTGGGCAAGGAAGACGTCTTTGCTAGAGTCATCGGGAAGCACAGCCTGCACGACAACACGTCCGGAGGCTTTTGGACTTCGTAACGGGGTGAAACCTCTTTGTAGCCAGCACGTGGTTCCCTCACCTCAACCTCCACAAAGGGAACTGGCGGTCTCCTGTTCAATCAACCGTCAAACAGATTGATCACATTGCGATTGACGTCAGACAATCCTCCAGTATTCTCGATGGCCGAACATTCCGAGGAGCCAACATCGACTCGGATCATTTCCTTGTTGTAGCCAAGGTAAGAACACGGATATCGATAGGACAATGGAGTAGAGCAAGCCCAAAACAGTTTGACGTCGGAAAGCTACAATCGCAATTGATCGCTAGCAGCTTTGCCGATCGAGTCTCCCTTAAGCTCTCAGAGAGTCCAATCCTGCCAGGCGAAACAATCGACCAACAGTGGAACCGTTGTCAAAAAGTCATCAGAGAAGCTGCATCTGATGTGCTGGGTTTTAAAACGCCACCCCAAAAAAACCACTGGTTTGACACCGAGTGCAGGCAGGCACATTCAGCGAAGCAAGCAGCATGCAAGGCGACGCTGGACAGAAGGACGAGAGTGGTTCGTGAGCTCTACGAACTTAAAAGAAGGGAAGAGTACCGGCTTCTCAAAAAGAAAAAGAAAGAGCATGAGAAGCGCGCGATCGAGGACATGGAGAGGTGTTACGGCAGAAATGACGTCCGAAAGTTCTACCAACGGGTAAAACAACTATCCAATGGATACAAAATTCGGACAGAAGCCTGTCGTGACGCAGAGGGACAACTCATAGTGGATTCGCAGTCGATACTGAGAATCTGGAAGGATCATTTCTGTAGAAGACTCCAATACCGCTGTCAGGCAGAATGTTCCACTCAACGCAATTGACGATGATCGACGAGAATTACGTCTCCCCGACCTAGACCAAATCAAGATAGCGATATGGAGACTAAAGTCGAATAAAGCTACTGCTGCAGACGGACTGTCTGCGCAACTGTTTAAGACAGCTGGAGATGAGCTGGTAAGGTACATGCACCAACTGATCTGTAAGATCTGGTCGGAGGAAAGCATGCCCGACGAGTGGAATCTCAGTATCGTTTCCCGATCCACAACAAGGGGACCACTTTGCATAGGGACGAGTTATACAACGCCATGTCTAGTTTTGACATTCCTGCCAAACTCGTTAGGTTGTGCAGGATGACGATGGAGAACTCTCGCTGCTCCATCAAGGTCGGTAACGAACTCACCGAGACCTTCAATGTCAAAAAAGGTTTTAGACAAGACGACTCGCTGTCATGTGATTTCTTTAACATCATCCTGGAAAAGATCGTGCAAGACTTACACGCCAACACTTGAGGCACGATCTTCCAGAAGTCCGTACAACTGCTAGCATACGCGGATGACATTGACGTGATTGGCAGAACACAGCGAGCCTTCAATGCGTTTGCTGGCATTGAGGTGGAGGCGGCTAAAATGGGTTTAGCGGTGAACGAGGGCAAAACGAAGTATATGCTGTCATCGAGAAAGGACGCACAACATCGACGACTTGGCCAAAACGTCACCATAGGCAGCTTTAACTTCGAGGTAGTGAAGGACTTCGTCTACCTCGGCTCGCAAGTGAACAGTACGAACAACACCAGTACCGAGATTAAACGCAGAATTATTCTTGCCAATCGGTGTTTCTTTGGGCTCAAGAGGCAATTGAGTAGTAGAGTCCTCTCTCGAAGGACCAAGCTAACATTATATAACACCTTGATCATCCCTGTCCTGCTCTATGGTGTGGATGCATGGACAATCTAAAAAGCGGATGAAGAAGCACAGTGTCTTTTCGAGAGAAAAGTTCTGCGTTCAATCTTTAGTCCTGTTTGCGTTGATGGTTATTGGAGAAGAAGATTCAACTACGAACTGTACGGGCTGTACAGTGGCATGAGCCCAGTCAGGCGTCTACGGATTCAACGCCTAAGATCGCTGGGCCATGTAGAGCGCATGGACAACACTGCTCCAGCCCGAAGAGTCTTCGACTCCGAACCAGTGGGACAACGCAATAGACGACGCCCACGGAACCGATGGCACACCCAAGTGGAGAAGTACCTTAACCAACTTGGTGTGCGTAGTTGGAGACAGCCGGCAAAAGATCGTGCCGGCTGGAAAGGCTTACTGGTTGAGGCCCAGGTCCACCCCGGACTGTAGCGCCACCTGAAGAAGAAGAAGAAGGTGGTCCAGATCAATCTGCACAACTTTAAGGCAGCTACTGCTAAGTTAGTGTTCCGTCTCTTTGGATTCCTAATCCAAGAACCATGGCTATCGAGCAACAACCGCATATCTAGGATTAAGTTCGAAGGCCGACAAATTGTATCAAGCTATGAACTCGAGTTAGTATATTACAGTATAGCGTGCCAGACTTCACGTGTCTGGAGTAAGACACTGTAGAGGGGAAGCGCATCTGGGTAGTTTCTGTTTCCGATCCAATCCGGAAAACAATAAGAGCCGCACAAAAGGACAAAATCCCCCTAGTGATTTGTGCCGATGCTAATGCACATCACACGGTATGGGGAGTAGCAACATCAATGGCAGTGGATTGAGTGATTTTTTTTACAATCAAACCTCAACATTTGTAATGTGGGCTCTGAGCCAACTTTCATTAATAGACATAGGCAGGAAGTGTTAGATACAACCTTAGTTTCTAATCACCCAATCCTATCTGTTTCAAAATGGGCAGTATCCAACGAGGTCTGTTTTTCCTGCCATAGAAAAATCCAATTCTCTTTAAATCTTTATACTACTCCAATTAGCAACTTCCGTAACCCCAGGAAGACTAACGGGATCACGTATACAAAATACATAAAACAAATAAGTCATTACAGAGGCATGCTCTGTAGACGGAATTGACGATATGGTGGGGAGAATCACAGCAGCTATGAATTCTGCTTTCACTCACAAAAATAGAAAACCGCCATGGTGGAACTCGGACATGTCTGCATTACACAAGGAAAGCAGGAGGTGTTTCAACCGAGCAAGATTCTCAAGGGACGCAGCGGACTGGATCCCTACAAGCATAGTCTCAGGAACTACAAAAAAGAAGTTAAGACCGCGCAAAAAGAAGCCTGAAGAGTTTTCTGTGGAAAGATAGAAAATATTAAGGACTGTGGTCGGTTGACACATTTACTCTCAAAATCTCCGACCATGCATACGTTTATTCAATCGTCGGAAGGAGAATGGGCGGAATCTGCTCATGAAAGTCTTTAGCTCCATGACGCCAAACACATCCCCGGAAATACACATCACAGGGAAACTGATAACAGCAACTCGCAGTCGGAACTGCAACACAGCAGTACCGTAGCGAATGGATTCCTTACGAAATCCATGTTGGACTGGGCAGATAAAAGCTTCGAGCCCTACAAGTCCCCAGGCATAGATCACGTCAGACTGGCTGAATTACAGCACGGAATGGACACATTATCACCGTGGCTGAAGGCCATTTTTGAAAAGCTGCTGCTAAGTGTTAATTCCTACTCCTAAATTATGGAGAAAAGCTAAGGTGGTAACCATACCAAAGTGCGGGAAAGCCACACACAGCCTAAAAAAAGACTTCAGACCAATAGCCCTTTCCTATTTTCTCTTGAAAACCCTGGCAAGGATAGTGGATCTACATATCAGGGAAAGTATCAGCTCCAGATACTTATCACTTTCCCAACATGCGTATTACAAAGGTTTCTCTACAGAAACAGCATTTCATTCACTAGTAAGCACCATTGAAAAATCCCTTATTAACAAAGAATATAGAATGTTGGTTTTCTTTATATAGAGGGAGCTTTTAACAATATTAAATTTGAGGCAATAAACACGCTATAGATCGAATCAGTGTAGTAGACTGTATTCGGAGATGAATTGGCAATGTCCTATCCCGAAGGTATATCCAGTCCGAGTTAGGTCACCACAATATATCCAGGCAGATACTCAGGGGTACTCTCCCCCTTCACTGTGTACCGATGTGGGTGAAATTCTTTAGGATCTAAGTCGTACAGGCTGTAAGCCTAATAGCCTATGCAGACGACATAGCCCTAGTTGTAGAGGGGAAATTTCTCCAACTCGTTAGGGATATTAAGAACGTCTTACTAAACAAAATTGGGAAGTGGACAGGAAAAGCCGGACCGGACATTAACTCGTCCAAAACAGAGCTCTTACTTTCCACGAGAAGACGTATCCTACCTCCGATAGAGCCCCCTAAACTGGAGAAAAAGGAACTTAGCTTCACTAGTGAAGGCGGCGGCAGCTATTTACACATGTAAGAGAATCCTTGACCCCACATGGGGAATTAAACCAAGGATGGCTCACTGGATGTATACAGCTGTTGTGAGACCCATCTTAGCATACGTTATCCTTGTTCGGTGGCCAGCACTGAATAACAAATCCAATCTTAAATTGATAAACAGTATTCAACGATCAGGGTATATCTGCATAACAGGGGCATTGCGATCCACTCCAAAAGCCGCCATGGAAACATTGCTACAGCTTCTTGCCATGGACATCTATGGAAAGCTGGTAGCCACAAAGCCAGCGCTGAGGCTGCAGGACTGCAACCGCTGGATCAGTTCACATAGTTTAGGTCATACAGAAATAATCAGAAATGCGTGACTACCAGCACATACAGATTATGTAACACCCGCTTTAGACTTCGAGTTTGGGTTCAAAAAACTTATCTCAGACAGAGAAGATTGGGAAAAAAGATCTGGTAAGAAAACCAGGCTACCTGAAATCTACACAGATGGGACGAGGGCACCGGACTAGGAGTATTCGCGGCGTATCCTCTTCCCTGTCTCTTGGACTGCCCAACCATTGTTGTGTATTCTAGGCAGAAATTAAAGTTATCCAAGAGGCTGCCCGCTTACTGTCTATGAATCCGATAGACGGGCTATCTATAGCCATTTACATGGATAGTCAGGAGGCCATATTGGCTCTGGATAAACCATCAATTAAGTCTTAGGGAGATAGCAATTAGATATAATCTGACCATATGCTGGGTACCTGGGCATAGTGGTTTTCCACGCAGTGAAAGGGCCGACCTGTCGCTGTCGACCTGAGCCGTCGACTCCGCTAATCGGAGATGGATGGAATAGATACGTATAGGACTTCAAGGCTTATTTGGCTCGCACTAAATCCAAACAAAACAAATACAGTCATAAAACTAGACAGGAATGTAATAAGGAACGTAGTGGGCATTATCACCGGCCACTTCATTCTCGGTATCCATGCCAGAAGATTGGGTGCCCCCACAACGACTACTACAGAAGCTGTAGAGACGAGGAGGAGGAAGAGAATACGCTTCATATCCTCGGCACTTCTCCAGCCCTTCCAAAAAGTAGAAACGATATACTAGGCAACTACTTTTTCAGGAACCTAGAGGAAATGTCACACTTAAAGGTATAATACATAGCCAAGTTTATCAGGAAAACTAATTGGCTGTAAATCAGCACAGGAGTGGACTTGTCAAAGTAAGCCACTAGAATACCATTAGGCAGTCCCTAGGTTTATTTTATTTTCGTAAGTGTAGTCCCTTTTAAAAGGAGCCGGTGGAAAGCACTGGGTAGTGATAGCACAAAGGATCCAACCAGGATCTAAGCGGGCCACAACAAACCAACCAAACCTATGAATTATCAGATCTAAGACAACGGATCAGTTCTGAAAGGATTGAATTTTTCAACTTTTACATTTACGGAGCTTGAGTACGGTGGAGCTTTATAGACTTGAACATTGAACATGTTCAGTTGTCGTGGGTACACATCGCAAAAAATAAGCTCTGAAGTTAAAATGAATTATCCAGTGTGTAAACAAAAAATAGATCGCAATTGCTCTGCAAAAATAAATTGTAATGATTGCAAGCACATTTTTCATTTAATTTGTGTGAATATCACTAAAGATGATGCTGAATCTTACAAATCAAGTGGTAATGCCTATCGGTGCGATAAATGTGCAGTTTAACGACGATGCTCTCTGCATGGTCAAACGCCAGCAACATCCAAGAAGGGCACCAACAACAACGCTCCATCTAACACTAGTTCTCTTCCAACTATAGAATCCATCACTCAGCCGCCAAATAGAAGCCAATCACCTGTGTTAAGTTCTCCAACCTTACAACGAAGCAACGCATAATGTGTGCAAAGATGGCGAACAAAAACAAACTGATTGTCCTAGTGCAGACATTTTAAAGGTGTCCATCGAAATAAAAAATTAAGTGTTTGTTTTTTATGTGTTTATAGATTGCAGATGTTTAATGTGACTATGTTTGTTAATGATTTCACTATCGTGTTAGATAGGGAGAAATCAAAAAACTTACTGGTTGTAGGTGATTTTAATGTTGATTGTCTAGACGATAGTCCCATGGTATCAAATTATCTTTATGATTTAGCTTTAAGCGGCCTGACAAATTTCATCAATGTGCGCATAGTGAGTGCATCAGGTACTTGTTTAGACCATATTTATGGACGTTTTCGAAATGTTGCTTCCTTAGAATATGAATATTGTCTTTTTGATTTTCGATTACTGAACATTCCATGATCGGCGTTCTACTTAACGTAAAATGTAAAAACAATAGTCCAACTCAGAAATGTTTCGAAGGCAAGCCAAGAATAAACTATACTAAGCTTGGAAACAAGTTGCGTTTTGAGCCCTGGAACAATGTTTATAACTGTAGTGACGTATGAAATGCATATTCCAATTTCTTAATCACATTCAAAAGCTATATTGCCAGTTGCAGTTCTCTGACTAAAAGAAAAACTAATTATAAACTTAAGCCAGGTTATCTAATTATTTATTAAATAAAGTAACAACTAAAAATAAACTTAGTGTAAAGTGCAATAAACACCCTAGCAACGTTTTTCTCAAAATGAAATATAAAAAAAATATGTACTGATTTGAAAAAGGAAATCCCAATTTGCCGTGACTCTTATTACCGTGCTCAATTTTATTCAGCTAGAGGCAATCTTAAGAAAGAGTGGAAAGTTATATTCTCAACAAAAAATCATCCACTCAAAAACCTATTGTCCTACGTACTAGTGATAAGGAAATAACGAATAAAAATGAAATCGCTGACGCTTTTAATAGACATTTTTCAAGTATCGGACTTAAATTACATAGTGGACTAACGCAAAATCTATTTTCTCAATGTTTTACTATTGGTGAAGTAAAATCTGTACATTTTAGAAGTTTTGTTTTCGACCCAATAACTCCTTTAGAGGTTTTAAGTACGATTGGCAGTTTGAATAACTCAAATTCATGTGGTGTCGATGGTATTTCTAATGTTGTCCTTAAAAACATTACATGTTTCATTGTGGATGTATTAGCTGATGTATTTAATCGTAGTGTTTTTTCAGGTATTTTTCCTGACGATCTTTAGTGTGCTGATGTTATTTCTTTGCTTAAAAAGGGATCTCCAACTGAAATAGGAAATTATAGTCCAATTTCTCATCTGCTAGCCATAAGTAAAATTTTTGAAAAACTAATCAAAATTAGGTTAGTTATTTTCTTAGACAAGACGACATTCTTTCACACTTCTCTATTCGGATTTCAAAAGGGCAAATCAACAGAGGACGCACTTCTAGAGTCTTGCTCTCAGAGAATAAGCAACCTTGACAAAAGAAAATGTACAGCTGCATTATTCATTGATATTACCAAAGCCATCGACATGTTGACCATAGAATTCTGTTGAGTAAACTGGAAAATGCAGGTGTGCGTGGTTTCAAGCTCAAATGGTTTAACTCATATCTGAATAATAGAACACAGAGGGCAAAGTTGAATGAGACGAGAAGTGATGTGCAATTAATCAGGCTTGGGCTACCTCGAGGTTCGGTCCTGGGTCCAATTCTGTTCTTAATTTATACTAACTCTCTCTTCCATCTCAATCTAAAAGGCGTACCTACAGCTTTTGCTGACGATGTTGGATTGTCGTATGGCGTCAACAGTCCCTTAGATCTCTATGCTGACATAAATTGCGATGTGCATACCCTAAGACAATGGTTCGCTGAACACAAACTTGTAATAAGTCCTAAGACGAAATTAATGTTCTTTAATTTATATCCGTCCATTATTCAAAAATCGGATGTGTATTTTCATGCACCAAATTGCATAAAATTTAAATTATATCAATGGAAATGTGCAACCAGTGTGTTTGGTCAATTATTTTGTACTAGTGAAAATTGTAGTGATGATTGTTTTTTGATAGAGAATGTAGATGAATTTATGTACCTAGGACTCTTACTTGACTCTAATATGAAATTCTCATCACACGCATCAAAGTTCAGCCATTGCTTGTCTTGCAAAAAAATGTCGTCAGAAAGATTGGTCGTAAACCTGGTAGGCATCCTAGTTTTCTTTTGTTTTGTCAATTAGGGATTCTTCCTGTTCGTCACATATACTGTTTTAAGGTTCTAAAAACATTCTTTATGAAGTCTGGTAAAAGAAACTTTCGTATAATCTCAAACTATAACCTACGAAATAACTAGCTCAATATGTTACAAGTGCCAAACTATCGAACCACCGCATATAGAAATTCTTATTCAGTTGTATGTAATCGTTTATCTAATGTCCTCCCGGAAGAAATCAGATGTGTTCACATGTCCAAATGTTTTCTAAAGCGCGTAAAAAATTGGCTGTTTTCTCAACATTATTCTTGTTTAGACTCTCTTACTTCTAATATTTTGATCTAACTTTTGTTTTCACCTATTGATATTTGATAAATGTTTGCATCCTTTATGAAGTGATAAGAAATTCATATTTATGTTAAGTGAATTAAATTGTAAGAATTGTTTTTTTCTTTTCTCAATTTTTTTGTTCAACACCCCACCCCATCTTATTTTATTGTTCCTATTGATGTGGCATTCAACACGATTTGAACTCACTCAGTATAAAATATCGAATGCCACCAGATCTTTTCTTACTCTCCTTTGTAAATTTTTAACGTACTGAATTTCTATATGGATTTGTTTTTATATTATATTCGTAAATAATTTAAGAAACATTAATACAAATACAATACAATACAATACAATACAATACATTTTCTAACATGAATTTTATGGATTTTGAACAGAGTGATTTCTCATTAACCATTACTGTAGTTTGGAGAATGCCGAAGGATAATATTAATTCCTTGAGTGGTTGCTTACGATCTTCAGAAGATCTAGAACTAATATCTTAGCTTATGCATACTTGGAAAATTTATCAATTGCACTTAGTATAATATATGTATGTCGACGTGAATTATATGCCCTGGATACTAGGGAATGGGACTTGGTTGTAGTTTGGGTTTAATCGGGTGTCTATCATATTTATTCTTCTTTCAAATTTGGCATGATTTAGTAACTTTTACGATTTTGGCTGTCATATTGGGGAAATAGAAATTTTGTATGACTTGAATCTTATTTTCTCTAGCACGATGAGAGCGATTATGCTTTCTTATAATTTTCGTTTCCTGTGAACCTTCAGTAACTAAGTCAGTAACCATTTTTCTGGCAAAACGCGGTTTATATTGCATAAAATGGGCTGGGTATATTTCCTGAGGCATACCTAAAATTCTTTCTTCAGTTTTTAGTCCATTAAATTTTTAATAATATATTTAAATAATTAGGATATTTTTTGAAAATTTCTGTTAGTGTTTCTGACTTGACCTCTGTTTCGATAATTGTGTGCCTGTGGTATGTTGAACTACAATTTCAAATTGGTAAGATGGTGTTTTACCCGTAAGTAGGATAATTTGGTTTTTAAATAAGTCAATGGGTGCATCCACAATTAAATTGATCTGAACATTAGTCGCTATGTTGGGTAACTTTAAGAGAGTTTATTTAATTTTCCCCAGGGATTCTAGATTAGTGCATCTGCTACGACAATGGGCTTATAACTTACTTAATTTGTAATTATACTCTTCAAGTATAGTTTTCAGCGCTTTATTTTATTATTAATATTCTAATTTTGTAGTTTGTTGATTGTCTATAAAGATTTATTTTTAACTAATCCATACAAATAATTTCTTAATGATTTCAGAGCCCACACTATTGCCAACATTTCTTTTTCGTTCGTGGCGTTGTGTTCTTCTGCTTTGCTGAGAGTTCAATATAAACGTAATTGGCTTGTCGACTTGCGATAGAACAGCGCCGGTTGCGTAGTCTGAGTCATCGGTGGTCAAATGAAACTCCTTCTCGAAAATTAGCGAAGGAAAGAATAACGTCTTCTGAAAGAAGTGTGTTTTCGATTTTGTCGACAGTATCCATTGCAGCTTGAGTTAGAACTATTTGTTATTTCTCAGATTTTTTTTTGACGCACGTCCACATTCTCCTCCTACTGTTAGGGGTTTTGCTAATTTTGCGTAATCCTTTATGAATCTGCAAAAAAATCCAGATAAGCCAAGGAATGATCCTAAGTCTTGCAAACATTTAGGATAAGAAATATATCCAATAGCACTTACTTTGTCTATTACACCTTCTGAATTCTAAAGAGGCAATAAATTCAAGAAATACAACTTCGTTTTATGGGATTTGTCAAGTTGTACCTCGAGGCTTGCTTCTTTGAGGGTTTTGAAAATGGGTTTAAGGTTTTGAATGTGGGTTTGAAGATATTCGCTATAGACGATTATATCTTCAATATAAACCTCACAAAAGTGACCAATATGATCACGTAAAATGTCATCTGTGCATCTTTGGAAAATTGACGGTGCATTCTTTAACCCAAAAGTCGTATCAAAAATGCGTACTTTTCATTATTCACTGAACAGCTTATAGCTTATCTATCTCGTTTTTAAGCAACATGGGGTACGGATACTGTTATGAATAAAATGGGATCTTCAGTGGTTGTGCGAATTCTTCCATTAACAGTGGTATAGGTGAGCCTTTCATTTGGTTCACCGAATAAGCTTGAAATTTCTCCTGTCAAGGAGAGAAGCTACTTTCTCTGTTCTTCGAACAAATGATCTTCTCTAACTTCGACATTGTTTACTGCTTCTGACACTTGTTCTTTTAGTATCACTTGAACGTTATTTAATAGCATGTCATACTCTCTAGCGAAAATTACAGCTGACATATATAAGACTGTTATTGCCCAAAATTGCCAGAAAGGATTTTAGTGATGGTAAGAGAACAAATTTTAGTTTTATGTTGGGATTGAAAGGGTTAAGCATTGTGTGGTGATTAATACCAATATTTCCAGTAATTCAATTAGCGTAAGACTTTCTTTCGGTAGATTCGGCCAATTATTGCATTTGGACCCTTTCAAAAAATGTCTAAGGGTAAATAGATCACCACCATCAGGATCTAACAATAAAAACATGCGCGTATCAACGCCAATGAAAACTACTGCGCCTAAAATGCAAGGTATTAAAACCTCAACGAATTTACGTCTACACACGAAGCACAGGCCCTAGCAAGGTTCGAAAGTCTCGAAAAGGAAAATGCGGATTTAAGGATTAGACTCGCTGATATGCATGAACTCTGTAAAGAAATAAGAAATGAACTTAGTTAATTAAGGGCAGAACAAATTGGAAGTCAAGAAAAAAGCCCAGCTCTGAAGGATCAAAAAAAGATGTGTATTGTACGGATGAGGAAGAACTTGCTCGTGAAACCAACTGGAAGACAGAAAGGCGACCGAACGAAAAACGAAAGGTCCATTCCTCGCCGGAGGTAATAAAGAAGTCAGAAAATGTACGTCTTACCAGTAACAACGAAACTAAGTTACCAATAAAACTAAGATACCTCTCGCAAAAACTGAATGCGCAAACGACGTGAAATGTGAAAGCAAAAAATTTATGGGTTAAAAACAATTCTACATATGAATGTTAAAATAGAAGCCTTGCGCAAAAACTCGAACTCGAGCAATGCAAACTTTGTCAGGGATTCAACCACACGCAGAAGTATTGCCAGAATGTTCCGTGTCAAATGCACCGGCGAACATCTGTCGGCAGAATGTAATGAAAGCAAGACTACACCAGCTACTTGTACTAACTATAAAGGAAATCATCCGGCTAACTATCGAGGCTGCGAAGTAGCAAAAGAGTTTCAAAAAAGACGAGATCAAAACAAATCGAAACTCTGTCAATAACCAAAATCGGCAACAAAGGATGTAGTTCTTCGATCGAAAACTGCTGAAGTAAAAGTGCAGACTCAACCTGCGTCCCCAATAATTCAAAAAAGTAAATCAGCTAATGTGAAATCATAGCACGTCGGAGCAAAAACCTTCGCCCAAATAGTATCATCTACAAATGGAAAAAAGCTACGAAGAGCATCGTGCCGAAACCAACAGTGACTCGATCGAAAACTGCTGAAGTAAAAGTGCAGACTCAACCTGCGTCCCCAATAATTCAAAAAAGTAAATCAGCTAATGTGAAATCATAGCACGTCGGAGCAAAAACCTTCGCCCAAACAGTACCATCTACAAATGGAAAAAAGCTGCGAAAAGCAATCAACTCCCACCTCAAATATATTTTATATCATTTTAGAGAAACTTGACGAACAAACTAAAGCGAACAAACTTATTTTCAAAAGGCTACTCGACCTCGAAAATAGGATTAACAGCAAGCGTATCTTAACATGAATATTTCATTTAAAATTTTAAATTGGAATGCGAATGGTCTCTTACAAAAAATTGACGAACTAGAATTATACATTAGAGAAAAACATATCGATATTTGTCTGATCTCTGAGACACACTTTTTACCACGCCTGCCATCCGTCTGAACGGGCAAGAGGCGGTTTATCCCTGTTTATACGCGATAATATAGATCATTTAGTAAGAATAAGTATAGAATCTGATTCTATACAGCGGTTCGTGTAAAAAATAAACATTACTCATTTAACGTCGCGTCCATTTACTTCCCTCTGCGCAGTATAATTGATCAAATCGAGCTCGAACGAACATTCCACGCTCTAGGCCCAAATTTCGTAAATGGTGGAGATTTTAATGCGAAACACACTTTTTGGGGGTCAAGATTAATCTCACAAAAAGGCAGAAGTTTATACAGAGCTGGTATGAAACTAAACTGTGATTTTTACTCGAAATACCAACCTACTGGCCGCCGGATCTTACAAAAATACCTGACGTTGTTGATTTCTTTGTCATGAAAGGTGTTTCTGGAAACTACTTACGAATTGAAGAAAGCCTTGATCTTAGTTCAGATCATTCTCCCATTGTACTATGTATAAATGATAATCTTGTAAAAAAGGAAGTTCCACCTACGTTAACTAATAAACGTACGAATTGGCAAGCATTTTGAAATCACTCACAACATAATATCGAACTCATACATACGATTTAGAAATAGAACTCGATAAATTTATAGAAGTAATACAGAACGCTGCGTGGAGCAATACACCTCTCGCTAGGAAAAGGACGATAAAACATGTATTGGATATCCACCGGAAATACGAGAATTAGTAAGAGGGAAACGTAAAGCTCGTAAAAAATGATATCAGACCCATGCGCCGCAGCATAAAACACGCATTAACCAACTGTCTAACATTCTGAAAGCGAAAATTAAGTCGTTTAAAAATAATAATCTTAAAGCCTATTTAACAGGCTTGTCAGCCAAAAAAGATACCAACTACTCACTCTGGAAAGCAGCCAACGGTTTAAGAAAACCCCAACCACATGCAGCCCCAATTCGGAAAAACCAACACGATTAGGCCAAAGCCGATAAAGGGAAAGCACATCTCTTCGCAGATCATTTGGAAGCAACGTTTAAATCACGCAATGGACGCACACCTCCTGTTTTCTCCTACTGTTCAGACTCAAATAATGACAATTTTTCTATAAGGAATGCCACTTTGACAGATCTTGAGGAAGAAGAATGAAAAAATTTACATTATTAACGCCGCCATTAGATTAGAACATGTCCCTAGTCAGTGGAAAGTAGCGGAAATAGTAATGGTGTCGAAATCGGGTAAGCGCCCAACAGACAAAAAAACTTATACACCGATTTCACTTCTTCTGACAATGACTAAAGTGTTCGAACGAATATTACTTATTCCTAACTACCAGTTCGGTTTTAGAAGCAAGCATTCAACTACTGACCAAGTACATCGCATAACTGCTGTTATAGACAAATCGTCTGTACAAAAGCAAGTCTGCTCAGCGTTTCTCGACGTTTTCAAGCCTTTGACAAGGTTTGGCACGAAGGCTTGAAACAAAGGCTTCAACAATTCCTCCCGAGAAAACTTTGCACAATTTTATCGAACTATCTATCGGATTTAATCTTCCGTGTGAAATATGGGAAAGAATATTCCCTATTTAAATCTATACAAGCTGCAGTACCAAAAGGAAGTGTTCTTGGTCCCCTCCTTTACTTATAGTATAGCAGCGATATACCGCCGGACGTAGGCACAGTGCTGGTACATTTGCTGACGACACCGCCATTTTGGTAACTGCGAAAACGGTCGAAGAATCAACTAGAAAATTGCAATGTGCTTTAGACGGATGACGTGAATAACTTGCCATGTATTGCAATAATGTTCAAAAACCCTTCGGCAATGAAGCGAAATACCTCGGAATGACTCTCGATGTAAAGCTTAAATGGAAGGAGCACGTCAAAAAGAAACGTGATGAGCTCCAGCTCCAGGAGAAACATACTACAAACTTTTCAAAATAAAGTGCTAAGGGCCATCGTCAACGCACCCTGGTATATGCGAAACAACGATATCCACAGAGATCTTGGAATTTCATCAGTCCAAGATGAAGTTACGAATTTTGCTCGTAGGCATAAGCGTCGCCTGAAAGAGCACAGAAATTCTGCTTTCCTTCCAATTCTCGACGAAAGAAACTCTTTTCGCCGTCTTCAAAGGACTAAACCCATTGACCTAACACGGTGAATTCAACCTGCGCTTAGCTGCGGTATAAGCAAGAACTCTCAATAGAGATTCTCTTGCCAAATGCGTCTAAACCATGAAAGAAAAACTGCTGGATAAGTCTAAAAGTTAGTTGTAGTGGAAATATATTTATGTGAAGGGAGGTGTTTTTACAGCGTAAGAACCCCTTCCGCTATGTGGGAACGGTCCCCTTAGTGTCTTCTGAAGATTTTCACCTACCCTCGCAAAAAAAATAAAATTAAATTTCGTTGCCAGAGCTGGAGATTTTTCTAATTGTAATTGTGCAAAGTCAACATGAAAATTTGTCTGTATTTAGTTTGTAGGAACACAATGTGAAGCCATGGCAGTTGGGCGTTTGGGTGCCGGAGACCAACTCTTTGCTTGTAGTGTATTCATGTAATTTACATTATTTATTCTGATTCTGTTGTTGAGAATAATGATACGGTTGGAAATAAGGACGATAGTTTGATTAAATTGTGGCCGTTGGCATTGTTTAAATGGAAGTCTCGGTGTAACACTAGGGGGTAATTGTGGTAGGTATGCTACTTGTGGCTAAAATGGTTGGTTGAATTGCTTACGCGAAAACATTGTTGCATTGGAATTGACGGGCGGAGCTGCAAGCTTCCGTATTGAACTGGTATTATGATAAGCGTAATTCGCTCTATATTGTTGACTATTGTGATTTTGATATAGATTTAAAGCTGTAGGTAAATCAGCTGGTTCCCTGATTCCTAGAAGCCTAGGTAGATCACCCCATACATCGTGCAAGGTATCTAGTGCTCTATCTCTGTACTGAGCTGCCACATGGTGTAATGTTTCTGATGAAAGATTCATACTTGATACCTTATCGAGTATCAATGAATGATACTTTGTATTATTCCAAAATAACATCAGCACTTCCTACGATTTCCTAATGGTATTGATAATATCGAAATATTTAGGATTGCCTTGTGCCGTATTGTAAAAATTCAAAATACGGTCAAGAGCTATACTCTCCTGGAGTTCCAGAGAATTCCCCTAGACTTCGTACTACATCTGGTACTTTGTCTAAGTCAATAAGATTGGCTCTATAACGTTCATCAATTGTTTGATCAACGATTCGCTTAAATGCTGTATCGCTAGCGCAGACTCTACTAGCTATGCCGGATATTAACGCTTCGAGTTCTGGAGTTAGATACACCGCGAGAGGGGGATTCCGTGAATGAGCAGGTTGAGGTTGGGGATCGAAAATAGCTGGTCGTACTATTTTGTTTGTGCTAGCCGTTTTACAAGATTTCACGTTAAGATCAATTTCTTTGAAAATTCAATTCTTAAAAAAGCTAACTTTTTGATTCTATTTACTTTTTGATATTATTTCTACAATACATATATATCTCTAAATTCTTAAATTAATTCGCGTATTTCTGAAAATAATTTGTTTTTTACAAATAAAAATTCTTGATATTCTTTATCTAATTGTCTATGCTTACATTAGATAGAAGGTGATCGTCCCGCGCTGGTGGAGTTGGCACACCTTCCCTTTTTACCTGTGTTACTAAGGCACTTTCTCCACACTCCCTCGCAGTTTTCGTCCGTCTTTAGACGTAGGTTAGGTAGTGGGGCTGCTAGTGAATTCACCAGCCCACTTACATCATATTGGTCCATTGTGATACCAATACATAGTCAAACTACTACCACTGATTGGCTACTCCAGTGATAGTGCCTTTAATTTGATCCCAACGGCAAATGGTGACTGAACCAGATTTGAAAACGAGATAAAAGCATATTAACTTTGCTTCTTTGCTGGGATTCAAACCTGGGACCCCGCTAACTAGGGGCAGCCACTCTACCAACTGCGCCATTTAGTCGTTCAAGTCCTTAGACGTTAGATGTCGTCACTTGCTGAGGAACAGAAGGTGGATATCACTTTACACACGGCGGCTTTTTGAGCAACTTATGTTGGTGTTATTTATTTCGGTAGCACGGCGACTACCTTAAGCGACTAGCAAAACGAATTTTGTCACACGTCACACAGCATACAATTAGCGGCGGGGTACTTTAGGCCGTCTTGTGCTTAGATATTTATTCTTGACGTTACGTTTCTCCACTACAGGGCCTCACGTTGGGCGCCAGTTAGAATATTTTAAATTACTATACATCGAAGAGAACTAATTAAAACTATGCTAACCCTCAGCAGGTCAGCGTGGTTGCATTGCGGTCCGATGTGCAGGTTATCAGAATGGTGCACACTTGAAGCGGCGAGAATGGATGGTTCTTGATGTGACAGCAATTCAAAACATACAAATTTGGATTTGAATTTACATTTTGATATTTTAATTTGAACAATTTAAGTAGATTTCTTTTACTTTTTAATAATTTCTCTTTTCGGTATGTTGCGAATTTCCCTTGGGAGTTCGTTAAAGATCATCGAAATTATCGGAATTGCCAAGCTAAATGTCCTTCGACCATATTCGTTCCATAATCTCGGAGCTTCACATAGCTGCCGCTGTCGTCTTCTAGTGTTCACCATCTGCTGTCACCAAAGTTGACCAAGATTTCTAAATTGTATATTTGGCAGATGTTGAGCGTACGTGTTGGTTGATTCCTTTGTTGCTCAACTTCTCTGGTACTTCCTGATTCCAGCACAAGCTGTTGAAGTCTTCTGTTTACTTTTTGTAGAGTTTGCAATTGAGACGCTCTAACCCCCGCTAATATTACCTTAGATGTGATTCCACCAAGCCCATGTTTTACTCTCTGAGTACTCTTGGTGTACAGAGTTTGCTTAGGTGGAAAAGGGCGTAAGCAGATTGGCACAATTTCTTCTTCAATATCTCTATACGGTAGTTCCATGTAAAGTTGTAGTCAAAAGTCAGTCCTAGATACTTATACGTTGACCCATATTCAATATTTCCGGTGCAGTCATCATCATATTCTGTTATTCCATCACATCCATATCTGTGCAAACAATCTACGTTGTGCATTTTTATCTTAAGTTTCGTTCTGGGAATATGCGGCGGGCGAAGTTGCATTATCTTTGTCTTAAGTGAGTTGATAATTAATCCATGGTGGTGACACCAAGCGATTCTATTAAAATCTAGTTGCCTAAGTTTCGCCGCGTCCACGCTCCTATGGCTAACTACGATATCCTTTCGATGTCTTTAGTATTCTCTGTGATAATCTTCATCGCATTTGTTGGTTTTGTGTCGCCTGTATAGTCTGTCGCGTTCTTTGCAATCGTTTTCAACGCAGTGGTAATCCAACTTGCTCCGTGGTCCTTTTCTTCCTTTTCAGAGTATTAATTTTTTTAGTAAGATTCTCGTATAGGTCATGTACATCAGTATGTATATTCCTTTTGCGCTACAAGGTGACTTAGGATTCGGCTTTCATTACTGGACTTTGATTGATCTTTGATGCCTCTTTTAACTCCACCAAGAGAACTAATTAAAACTATGCTAACCTTCAGCAGGTCAGCGTGGTTGCAGTGCGGTCCGATGTGCAGGTTATCAGAATGGTGCACACTTGAAGCGGCGAGAATGGATGGTTCTTGATGTGACAGCAATTCAAAACATACAAATTTGGATTTGAATTTACATTTTGATATTTTAATTTGAACAATTTAAGTAGATTTCTTTTACTTTTTAATAATTTCTCTTTTCGGTATGTTGCGAATTTCCCTTGGGAGTTCGTTAAAGATCATCGAAATTATCGGAATTGCCAAGCTAAATGTCCTTCGACCATATTCGTTCCATAATCTCGGAGCTTCACATAGCTGCCGCTGTCGTCTTCTAGTGTTCACCATCTGCTGTCACCAAAGTTGACCAAGATTTCTAAATTGTATATTTGGCAGATGTTGAGCGTACGTGTTGGTTGATTCCTTTGTTGCTCAACTTCTCTGGTACTTCCTGATTCCAGCACAAGCTGTTGAAGTCTTCTGTTTACTTTTTGTAGAGTTTGCAATTGAGACGCTCTAACCCACGCTAATATTACCTTAGATGTGATTCCACCAAGCCCATGTTTTACTCTCTGAGTACTCTTGGTGTACAGAGTTTGCTTAGGTGGAAAAGGGCGTAAGCAGATTGGCACAATTTCTTCTTCAATATCTCTATACGGTAGTTCCATGTAAAGTTGTAGTCAAAAGTCAGTCCTAGATACTTATACGTTGACCCATATTCAATATTTCCGGTGCAGTCATCATCATATTCTGTTATTCCATCACATCCATATCTGTGCAAACAATCTACGTTGTGCATTTTTATCTTAAGTTTCGTTCTGGGAATATACGGCGGGCGAAGTTGCATTATCTTTGTCTTAAGTGAGTTGATAATTAATCCATGGTGGTGACACCAAGCGATTCTATTAAAATCTAATTGCCTAAGTTTCGCCGCGTCCATGCTCCTATGGCTAACTACGATATCCTTTCGATGTCTTTCGCATTGTTGGTTTTGTGTCGCCTGTATGGTCTGTCGCGTTCTTTGCAATCGTTTTCAACGCAGTGGTAATCCAACTTGCTCCGTGGTCCTTTTCTTCCTTTTCAGAGTATTAATTTTTTAGTAAGATTCTCGTATAGGTCATGTACATCAGTATGTATATTCCTTTTGCGCTACAAGGTGACTTAGGATTCGGCTTTCATTACTGGACTTTGATTGATCTTTGATGCCTCTTTTAACTCCACCAAGAGAACTAATTAAAACTATGCTAACCTTCAGCAGGTCAGCGTGGTTGCAGTGCGGTCCGATGTGCAGGTTATCAGAATGGTGCACACTTGAAGCGGCGAGAATGGATGGTTCTTGATGTGACAGCAATTCAAAACATACAAATTTGGATTTGAATTTACATTTTGATATTTTAATTTGAACAATTTAAGTAGATTTCTTTTACTTTTTAATAATTTCTCTTTTTGGTATGTTGCGAATTTCCCTTGGGAGTTCGATAAAGATCATCGAAATTATCGGAATTGCCAAGCTAAATGTCCTTCGACCATATTCGTTCCATAATCTCGGAGCTTCACATAGCTGCCGCTGTCGTCTTCTAGTTTTCACCATCTGCTGTCACCAAAGTTGACCAAGATTTCTAAATTGTATATTTGGAAGATGTTGAGCGTACGTGTTGGTTGATTCCTTTGTTGCTCAACTTCTCTGGTACTTCCTGATTCCAGCACAAGCTGTTGAAGTCTTCTGTTTACTTTTTGTAGAGTTTGCAATTGAAACGCTCTAGCCCACGCTAATATTACCTTAGATGTGATTCCACCAAGCCCATGTTTTACTCTCTGAGTACTCTTGGTGTACAGAGTTTGCTTAGGTGGAAAAGGGCGTAAGCAGATTGGCACAATTTCTTCTTCAATATCTCTATACTGTAGTTCCATGTAAAGTTGTAGTCAAAAGTCAGTCCTAGATACTTATACGTTGACCCATATTCAATATTTCCGGTGCAGTCATCATCATATTCTGTTATTCCATCACATCCATATCTGTGCAAACAATCTACGTTGTGCATTTTTATCTTAAGTTTCGTTCTGGGAATATGCGGCGGGCGAAGGTGCATTGTCTTTGTCTTAAGTGAGTTGATAATTAATCCATGGTCGTGACACCAAGCGATTCTATTAAAATCTAATTGCCTAAGTTTCGCCGCGTCCACGCTCCTATGGCTAACCACGATAGGTGTGTCTTCCCCATACACATACCCCGTACTATACTTCCGCAAGAGAAGTCGACCCAATTTTCAGCCTTGCAAAACACCATATTCGAGCTTTTCTTCATTGCTAGCGTAATCACCAATTTTAACCTGGAATGATCTGTTATTTATATAACTTGCAAACTATGTTAAGATGTGACTCCGTACACCAATCTTTTCTAGCTGCCTCAACCTTTGTTTGTAGGATAAAGTGTCGAAGGCTTTCTTAAAATCAATGAGCAGAACTACTGAACTATGGTTTTTGTCCAAACTTGAGTACATTTTGTTTGCAAAATCTCCAAGTAGTCTATTTATATTTTTTTCCTTTGCGAAACTTAAATTGATTCTTGTTGAGAATGTTATGCTTTTCTATAAAAATGTATAACCTTCTAGCCAACACTCCTTCTAAAACTTTATCAACCACTGACAGTATTCAGATCAGTCTGTAGATTTCACATTTCTTGCCGCTTTTGTGAATCATTCTATATATCGATTTTTTAAGCAGGTTTGGTACAGAGGCTTGGTCTAAGCTCATGTTGATAAATTGAATGTTGTTCACTGCTTGTGTTGTAGTGGAGTGTTTGGTAGCTACATTTATGACCAATTGTTCGTAATTCTGACGTTAAGGTTTTCACGAATTTATTGGCCATGTCTGGGATGTTACTTTTTCATTTGAGAAATTATTTTTTAAAACATCATCCCAGTATCGAATTTACGACTTTCCAAGTCTCCCTTGGGTCACTTTCTTAAACTTCTGTTTGTAAAAATTCGATTTTGTCCTCGCTATCTTCTTGTTCAGCTCCTTTCGATGTCTTTTGTATTCTCTGTGATAATCTTCATAGCATTTGTTGGTTTTGTGTCGCCTGTATAGTCTGTCGCGTTCTTTGCAATCGTTTTCAACGCAGTGGTAATCCAACTATGCTCCGTGGTCCTTTTCTTCCTTTTCAGAGTATTAATTTTTTTAGTAAAATTCTCGTATAGGTCATGTACATCAGTATGTATATTCCTTTTGCACTACAAGGTGACTTACGATTCGGCTTTCATTACTGGACTTTGACTGATCTTTGATGCCTCTTTTAACTCCACAGTACAATGCATAATGATCGGAGATGCATAGTTCAATCACCTCTGAGTTAATTTCGGCATTACTCACTCTTACCAAATTGTGATCTTTTAATGTTTTCGTATCTCTGATTGAGTCAACACAAGTGTGAGAATATATACAATTATGCAGACCTTTTGACGCTATCATCGACAGATAATCACAGGCATCTGAAGTAGTTTATTACATACATTTATATTGATGCCCCATTATAAAAATTGTATTATCTTTCGTTCCAAATTCATTAATTTGCTTACTTAATTCACAAACAAAACATTTAACATTCTTCTTTAATGGTCTGAATACAGAAATGATTGATGCTTCAAAATGTCCACGTTTGACATTAATGGAGACATTTTAATGCTTACTGATTACTTTCTACTTTTTCTACATATATATATATATATATATATATATATATATATATATATATACAAAATCGTTTTTGAAGCATATACATATTCCTCCTCCTCCTGAGTTGCTTCGGTTTAAGAACTCACTACTATATCCTTCAATCTGATATAGGTTGTTTTCTTCTTTTCAGATATTTATTTCACATAACGTAATGACATCTATATAAAACAAAAACTCATTAATCTATAACATCAACGCATTCCAGGTTTTCCTCAAGGACCTTACATTCAGTGACAAAGATGAAAATTCACTTGTATTATTTTTGTCTTTTCTTGAGATTTAATCATTTTGAAATTGGTATTTATCATTTCACTTAGTACTTCCTCGTGATCGTTTATGCCATGTGGTCTAGATCGTTGGTTGATCGTATTTCGATTATACGATCTCCTTCTTCTACATGTTGTCTTTCTTGCATGAACCTTGTTGTTCCTAGACCAAACAATGATGTTAGGTGATCGTTGACATATATGTGTTGGTCTGCATACAACGGGTTGTATTCTTTTTGTTATTTGGTCACAGTTGACCATACTTCAGATTCCGTTTATGTTTTGCTCGGTCCAGGAAAGTGGGTTTTGTAGTTTTTCGAGTTAAGCTTACTACAATGTTTTTCATTTGTTGATTATTTTTGTCTTTATATGTGTATATTTCCTCAAATGTCGGATTCTGCTAATTGTGTATCTAGTACATCACCTATTGCCTTAACCAAATCAAAAGCGTTTTCGTTGCTAGACATCGGAACGTTTTTTATCTCTACATTCCTGTCAATTTATTTTTGGTCCATTGTGTTGAAATGTGATTTGTTCATCTTCATATTCGATTTGCTTTTTGTAGTCTTCTAATTCTTTTCTAAGTGCTTTTATTAATGCGTTATTTTTTGAGAGTTTAATATTGATTTCGTCGTATTTGCTGGTTGTGAAATCGACTGCTTTTGCATATTCCTTTAACTTTGCCTCTATTTTTTTAAGTTATTTGTTCACAGAATTGTTATCGGACAGTACAATGGCTGTTGCAGCTGTCTTTGGGGATTCCGCTGTCCTAGTTATTTTTGCAGTTTGGACATTATCTCATGTGGTGCTTTGTGTTTAACTCTGTATGGAGGGCATGTTAAATTTTTCTTCGACTGTTGGGACATTTTCCGGTAGGAATTTGAGGAAATTGAACAGTTGATATATTCGCCGTAGAGGTAACGGCTCCTCACATCTAATACACGATTTCATCTTATCACTATGTTTGTTTTCCAGCCTTTTTCTTAACACATTTCAGATTTCAATGCAGCTGTATTCGCAGCTAAAAGTCTTGCTACTACTTTTTCACTGGTCGTAGCCATTGTTCATTTACAATTTTCAAAACATTTGTATCTTTTTTTCTTACAGATTTTCTTTCTTAGAACACACAATTTACATTTTATTGTTTATATCCTTTGTCTAATATAAGTTTTGTTTTTAAATATTTTTTGTACTAATTTTTTGTACAATTTCTACCTGATTTTTTATTCACTGTCTTAAATATACAATTGTTTGAATACTTAATGGATAAGTTACTCACTAAATGTTGATTCTTCTGGTGCTTGCTGCTACTGCCACTTGCACTCGATTGCTGATTATCTCTTTGCTCAGGTGGTGCTGACGTCAGTTCTCCTGTTTTCTGATAAAGATGATCCTTTTAGATTCAATTTTCTTTGATCTGCCATTTTAATTTCTTGCCCTCTGTTCTCCTCTTTATTTGTATTGGGGATACTTTATTATTATTTTTTATGAATTGTTTTGTTAATTCATTTTACTTGGTTTAAATTTTCTGCTCTTAAAGGATACTTTATTAAATACGCGGGAGTCAAGCGGAATTTTGTATCGTTCCGTTTTAATATCAATTAACACTCGCGACGACTTCCAATTCTAACCATACTTTATCTTTTGTGGTTAATTATAGCAAAGGAAATTTGAGTTTGGTCTGATGGAGTTAGCATTTTCCATTTACTCCTGGCAGGATCGCAAATTAAAACACAGTGACAAGTATTGCATCGACGCTTCATCCTTAGGTTAAGTGTTCGGAAATAATTTTATATAGATAGCAATACTATGATACAATTTTAATCAGTTCTCCTTTAAAATCCCACTTTTCTGTAAATGATAATCTTTCTCCGTTTCTGAATACAATAATTGCCGATTTATCAAAATTGACTTCCATATTCCATAGATTGCAGTTCTCTTCTTCTAGGCGTGTCACCATTGTCTGCAATATGTTAACATTATCTGATAAAATAAAGATGTCATCCGCATACAGAAGCAGTCTTATATTAGCTTCACCGAATACTATGACACCACCTAAATATTCGTGTAGGTCGTTTAAATATAGGGCAAAAAGTAATGGGGATAGAAGGCATTCACAACCCAGCGACCTCAACTGTATTTTAATTTGCATAAACCTTTTTTCTTTTGGAGAAACTTCAAATGGTCTATTGAAGCTAAGTTGTAAATATTATCCACAGTGGAGTATTTCCTTCTAAAACCCGCTTGATACTCTGTCATAATTCCATGCTTCTCGATCCAGAGGTATAGTGCTTAATTTAGTATTCCCATCATCACCTTAGCAATACAATTCATAAATGACATTCCACGACAGTAACATGTTTGATTTATTGATTCATGATCAGACCATAATTTGTTATCTACCAGGAAATTCTGAACATATCTTGGGATATAGAACAAACGTCATTAACGGATTCTTCAATGTTATTGATGAAAGTCAGGTGGCCTTCTTTATCGCCTGTTGTAAAATCATTAAGAACTATGCCGTCGGCCCTTTGAATTTATTACTAAATCTTTTGAGCGCCTTCTATAACTGCCAAGAGGAAACTCTTCTCTGCAAAGCAATTTAAAGTCTGCTGCAGTTCACCAATTCGAGCATTGGCATCTACAATAACCCCCTGATTTTGTATTTCGTTTTCTATAAAATATTTTTGAACCAAACCAATCTCAGCTTGACTCAGTTGTTTCACATAATATATATTAGGTTAGGTTGAGGTGGCTGACTGCAGCGCATACGAACAGCAGACCCACTTAGGCCAAACATAGGCTCGAAGAGGGCTGATTTTGATGCTGCTCAGTTCAGCCAGATTAACAAAGAAATGGGCCCCCAGCAGACTGAATCTACGGGATGAAAGAGCACTGCAAGTATAGCAAGCTTTCGATGGTTGCTTCCTCATCCTCGTCCAAGCAGGGACTAGGCTTTAGGCATAGTCTAGAGGTGTGAATTCCGATGGCAAATTGCTGATTTAGAACGCCGATAAGAGATCTGAGATTTGGCCTGCTTAATCTGATCAAGCTAAGCGATCGTTTGGGTTCGATCATAGGCCAGAGTTGGTAATGAGGTAATCTGTGCCATATTATGAGGCATCCTGTGCCATATTAACATCTGCGGTTTGTTTGGGCAAGCGTTTCAAGCTTTAGCAGATGTTTACTAGTAGCGATAGGCATAGTAGCGATAGGTCTCCACCCGGAAGGAGCACGGAGTGTGTGCCCTTTCTAGCGAGCTCGTCCACTTTGCAATTCTCTGGAATATCACAGTGTCCCGGCACCCACATCAGTTGGATGCTAACATACTTGGCCATCTCGTTAAGATATAGGCGGCAATTAAGGTAAGTCTTTTCATTAAAGGTGATTGAATCCAGAGATTTGATGGCTGCCTAGCTATCGGAACAGATGTCGACATCTGTGCGTATCTGTCGAAAAGATAGCTGGAAATTTAGATCCTTGAAATAGACACCAGCACCCACACCTGCATCCATCTTTGATCCATCTGTGAAGATTCGCAGTGGACCTTCCAGCGTCTGGTGTTCAGACTCCCAATAAGATCTTGGCGGTATTCAGGTTAAGAAATTCTTCTCGAAGAGGAGTTTAGGTAGAGTGACGTCTGTGTCTATGGGTATAGAGGCATACCTGGATGGGATCATTGAATGTCAAGACTTCAGTTCTTTTCAGCTGCTCAGCGATCTAATATATATTGGTATTAATGAAAATGTTCGACTTTCTGAAACTATTTTAATCAAATCTACTCCACTTCCCCTTATGAACGAGTGCTGCACTTTACTTTTAGCCAAAACCTTTTTTATGCTATACACACATCCTCTAATTTCTTTACCGAAACTACTGTTTTGAATTGCAGGTTTCCAAAACAAGTCAATTCCAATAAATAACTTTCCGAATCGGTCAACTTTTTCTTCAACAACATGAGTTAGACAGATATATATTTATTTTCTGTATAGTGTAACAATCGTTTAACAATAATGGTGTTATTTGCTCTAGTTTGCACAGAGATACGGTTTTATAGAAACGTTATTACTGAATATGCAAATGTTTTCCAAGTAAGGACCTGCTGTTCATTAAGTTAAATCTATCTTGGAGGAAAACTATGGAAAAAGCCTCCATTTAAGAGAAAAAACATGAGTTTCTTATAATAAAAACAGATCAAAGGATTTGACATATTCAAAGAAGCTTAGGTATAGATATTTCTTTTCCGAGCCATGTATATTGTATGAAATTATTTTAAAATTTTCGACTTAATGAGTTTTATAGTTTTCAATGGTCTTGGTTTTTTTTCTTATCGGTACTCTTAATTCTCTTAGACTTCTTATTACAACAGACATTTACAAGTTTTTTGCAGATATTCTAGATAAAATACTTTTATATTAATATAACATTACTTATTTCCTCCAATTTCGAACCAGTTCTCCTTTAAAATCCCACTTTTCTGTAGATGATAATCTTCCTCCGTTTCTGAATACAATAATTGCCGATTTATCAAAATTGACTTCCATATTCCATAGATTGCAGTTCTCTTCTTCTAGGCGTGTTACCATTGTATGCAATATGTTAACATCATCTGATAAGATAACGATGTCATCCGCATACAGAAGCAGTCTTATATTAGCTTCACCGAATTCTATGCCACCACCTAAATATTCGTGTAGGTCGTTTAAATATAGGGCAAAAAGTAATGGGGATAGAAGGCTTTCTTGTTTTGCACCCGATACTGTGGGTCGCCGTGGCGTAGTAGGTTAGTGCGTCGACTCCTACGCAGAGGATGCCAGGTTTGATATCCGAATTTTTACCACCTTTGATAATTCACGGCTTCGCCTCTTTCGAGTCACTGGCAATGATCAAAAAGTATTCCTTGTCTACAAAAAGCTTCTCAACTTCGCCGTTCAGAGCCTGTCTATAAAACTGTATTGTATTGTATGAGTAGTTGCTGTAGAAGCTAGGCCCAGGTCCGTCTCGGAAACTATAACTGTTTCAAAGTACTCCGAAAGTTCTCCACCCGTCCATACTGCAGATCTTGGATTACTAAGATTTACTATTTTTTTTTTTGATACTCCAACATTGTGTGGTTTAAAAATCAGATTTTTTACTTTATCGAACGCTGCTCTAAAATCCACAAAGAATGCAAGTTAAAGTGATCATTTACTACACTTATCTTCTCTCATTTCATTGTCCAAATTTTAATAGCCTTTGGTATTATATTTCGATCCTTCGTATGGACGAAATATGAATACAAATTTTAATGTTCATCCATGACCTACGTCATTCTATTTTTAGATATATCTTTTCATCCCTTTGAAGTGGTCATCAAAATTCTTAGTAGATAAGATAGTGACGATCGATGACAAGTATTGCATCAACGCTTCATCCTTAGGTTAAGTGTTTGGAAATAATTTTATATGTAGGCAGTTCGCTGGGTTGTGAGTAACGGATTACGTACGCTGTCATTCAACTTTATTAACTGAAACTTATTTCGAACTGCCTACATATAAAATTATTTCCAAACACTTAACCTAAGGATGAAGCGTTGATGCAATACTTGTCATCGATCGTCACTATCTTATCTACTAAGAATTTTGATGACCACTTCAAAGGGATGAAAAGATATATCTAAAAATAGAATGACGTAGGTCATGGATGAACATTAAAATTTGTATTCATATTTCGTCCATACGAAGGATCGAAATATAATACCAAAGGCTATTAAAATTTGGACAATGAAATGAGAGAAGATAAGTGTAGTAAATGATCACTTTAACTTGCATTCTTTGTGGATTTTAGAGCAGCGTTCGATAAAGTAAAAAATCTGATTTTTAAACCACACAATGTTGGAGTATCAAAAAAAAATTGTAAATCTTAGTAATCCCAGATCTGCAGTATGGACGGGTGGAGAACTTTCGGAGTACTTTGAAACAGTTATAGTTTCCGAGACGGACCTGGGCCTAGCTTCTACAGCAACTACTCATACAATACAATACAGTTTTATAGACAGGCTCTGAACGGCGAAGTTGAGAAGCTTTTTGTAGACAAGGAATACTTTTTGATCATTGCCAGTGACTCGAAAGAGGCGAAGCCGTGAATTATCAAAGGTGGTAAAAATTCGGATATCAAACATGGCACCCTCTGCGTAGGAGTCGACGCACTAACCTACTACGCCACGGCGACCCACAGTATCGGGTGTAAAACAAGAATGCCTTCTATCCCCATTACTTTTTGCCCTATATTTAAACGACCTACACGAATATTTAGGTGGTGGCATAGAATTCGGTGAAGCTAATATAAGACTGCTTCTGTATGCGGATGACATGGTTATCTTATCAGATGATGTTAACATATTGCAGACAATGGTAACACGCCTAGAAGAAGAGACTGCAATCTATGGAATATAGAAGTCAATTTTGATAAATCGGCAATTATTGTATTCAGAAACGGAGGAAGATTATCATCTACAGAAAAGTGGGATTTTAAAGGAGAACTGGTTCGAAATTGGAGGAAATAAGTAATGTTATATTAATATAAAAGTATTTTATCTAGAATATCTGCAAAAAACTTGTAAATGTCTGTTGTAATAATAAGTCTAAGAGAATTAAGAGTACCGATAAGAAAAAAAAACCAAGACCATTGAAAACTATAAAACTCATTAAGTCGTAAATTTTAAAATAATTTCATACAATATACATGGCTCGGAAAAGAAATATCTATACCTCAACTTCTTTGAATATGTCAAATCCTTTGATCTGTTTTTATTGTAAGAAACTCATGTTTTTTCTCTTAAATGGAGGCTTTTTCCTTAGTTTTCCTCCAAGATAGATTTAACTTAATGAACAGCAGGTCCTTACTTGGAAAACATTTGTATATTCAGTCATAACGTTTCTATAAAACCGTATCTCTGTGCAAACTAGAGCAAATAACACCATTATTGTTAAACGATTTTTACACTGTACAGAAAATAAAAATATATATCTATCTAACTCATGTTGTTGAAGAAAAAGTTGACCGATTCGGCAAGTTATTTATTGGAATTGATTTGTTTTGGAAACCTGCAATTCGAAACAGTAGTTTCGGTAGAGAAATTAGAGGATGTGTGTATGGCATAATAAAGGTTTTGGCTAAAAGTAAAGTGCAGCACTCGTTCATAAGGGGAAGTGGAGTAGATTTGATTAAAGATAGATAGATAGATATTTATTTCTCCGTTCCAAAAAATTTTACATGGTTTGCCAACACACAATTTATATTCAGTGATATGATGATATTTAATACATCTTTCAACTGAGAAAGTAGTTTTTTATTGTTAAGAACTATTTATTAAATTTTGAGTATTTTTGTAAACAACGGGAAAAAACCCTCATATAAAAAAAAAGGTCAGAAGAAAACATAAAAAAAATGTTTAATATAATATAAATATGTAATAAAACAATTAAATACATATATAAATATGTAAATAAATAACAAATAAACAAAGAACAAGTAAATAAATAAAAAAGAATAGTATGTAAATAAATAGATAAATTAATAAATAAATGAATAAATAAATAAATAAATAAATAAATAAATGAATAAATAAATAAATAAATAAACAATTTAATAAATTAATAACAATAATTACGAAAAAATAATAATATAATATGTATAAATAATTAGATAAATAAATAGGATAGATAGATATTTTATTATAATTGCTTCATGAGTTACAATATGTTGTCGCACAATTTACAGTAAATTACATTTTTAGAGATATGACATAATACTGTCTTTCAACTAGATCTTTATCTAATATTTTTTTTATGAGTTAACACTTTTAACAGCTTTGAAACAATGAGGAAAATCATGAAGAAAAAACCTCAGATTAGAAAAAAAAAAAAATAAATAAATAAACAAATAAATACATAAATAAACTAAAGGTCAGGAATACAAATAAAAACAGAGAAATAAATAAATTAAAAATAAATAAATAAATAAATAAAAAGGTAAGTAGATAAATATATAAATAATCAAATAAATAAGTTAACAAAGAAAACAATAAATCTATACATAAATCATAGATAAATAAATAAATAAATACATAAATGTATAAATAAGAAAAAGAGAAAAAAAATATATAAATAGATATATAATGTATACATGAATAAATAAATTAGTATGTAAGATAAATAGCTAAGAATATACGTTTAAAATGATTTATTGATCACAAACGAAATTGTAGATATCATAACAAATGCAATTGGTTGATTAGTGGATTGTCAGGAATATTGCACCTTAGCTTGAAATTATTATTTAGTTTGCATATTCTGGAGGAGAACAGTTCAACATTAACCATATCGTGTATTAGCCATCCAATGTAGAGTGATACCAAGGGCGATTAAGCATCATTTTCAATATTTTATTTTGTGTAATTTGAAGTTTTTTAATATTATATTTGGCACAATTACCCCAGACCATACACCCAAAAATTGATTGAAAGATCGTCTTGTGAATAATGATCTTATTTTCTTTCGAAAGTAAGGACTTCCTATTAATAAACGGATATAAAATTAGTATTGCAGGATTGACTAAGTTAATTGTTTCCAAGTGTGTTTGAAAGTCAGTTTGTGATCCAAAAATATGCCTAGGTACTTAACATTTGGCCTCCATTCTATTAAGTGACCATTAACACTTAACCTGATTTGCCTGGAGAAAGCAAGGCCTTCTTTTCCTTGTGAAAAAAATGGCTTGAATTTTTCCGGGGTTAAGTTTAATTTTCCACTTAGAAAGATAAGATTGCAAAACTCAATATTGAGACCGAACATATGCGAAGATAGTATTGCAATATCATCCACATAAATAGCAATTTCACAATTTGGAATCTTTGGAATATAAGACATAAAGAATGGGACTAAGTACAGATCCTTGGGGTACACCCGCACGAAAATTGACTACTTCAGACTCACTATTAGTGACGAAAACTTTAAAGCAACGATTAGATACAAAACTTTGAACGATTTTGCAGGGAAATTGAGGAAAACTGTTGCTTAACATTTTATAGATAAGCCCATCATGCCAAACGGAGTCAAAAGCTTTTTCTACATCCAGTAAAACCATTCCTGTTGATTTACCTCTTGAGCGATTGCTCTTTATAATATTGCATATTCTCAAAGCTTGGTGAGAAGTACCATGATTACATCTAAAACCAAACTGCTCATCGGGATAAATTTTCTGCTGTTCGATAAAATTTACAATTTTACTTTTCAGCACTTTCTCGTAGATTTTACTCAAATTGCTCAGCAAACTTATAGGCCTGTAACTTGAGGGATCATTAGGAGGCTTATCTTCTTTTGGTATTGGAATTACCTTTGCATGCTTCCATACATTGGGAAAATATTGTGCCTTAAGACACGCATTGATGATGAATGTAAGGACCTTAAATCCGCTATTAGGTAATTCCCTTAGGTAGATATTTTTAATTTTATCAATGCCACTAGTCTTCCTTATTTGCAATCGCTTGATAAGGTGTCTTATGTCACTTTCAGTCACAAATTCATTTGGTGAGGTACGACAAGAAGTCGCATTAAAAGATCTTAGTGCGCACTCTACAAGAGTTGTAGTGCTTGGGTCTACCAATTGTTCAGATACCTTATGATTCTTTGAAAAATTCAGGGCAAACACGTTTGCCTTTTCGGCCTCAGAAACGAATATATTGGAGCTGTCTTTTAAAAAAGGTATTTGTCTATTTCTGTTCCTTATAATTTTCATTATATTCCAGAATGGCTTTGAGGCTTTTTCAAGATTTTTTAGCTTATTGTTCCACGATGAATTTCGATGCTCACTTATGTTTATTATAAGTTTATATATATAAGCTATTAGGGTTTTAGACATTGGTTGGCGATAGGTTTGCCAATTCCTTCTGTGGACATTTCTAATTTTGATTAGTTGAAGAATATGACTTGGTAATTTATTTTTACGCTTTTGGGGAGTACTATTACTGGCAGAAGTAATAATATGTTCGGTAAATTGTTGAAGTATAGTGTCAATATCTTCTTTGCTTACTATAGCTTCTAGGTTTGTAGGAATGTTTAGAAGTTTTTCTTTTAGGTCTTTTCTAAATTTTGCCCAGTTAACATTTCTTAGATCTGGAACCAATTGCATTTTTTCTAATCCCGACCAGCGAAGATTACAAAGAACAGGATTATGGTTACAATTAAGATCATTTAAAACAGAAGGTTGTGACATCAAACCAGAAACATTAGTTACAAATAAGTCTATAACAGAAGGACTACTACGAGAACTAGTTGGCACATATGTAGGACTAGGTGGAAACATAACAGAGATTGGTAACGTCAAAGACAGATCAGATACAACATTTCCCCATGAGTTTCCTCTTACACAGCCCCAGTTCCTGTGTCTACAATTTAGGTCTCCTCCTATCAGGAATTTGCAGTTCATATTAAAAAGCTTTCTAAGGTCCTTTCTAAATCTCTGATTTTTTTCGGATCTGGTAAAGTTTCCTGTTATTTTCCCTGGAAAATAAACACTATAGATTTTGATTTTTGAATTGTTTCTCAATGTTAATTCAATTCCTATATTTTCGATGTAATCCGTTTGAATACAAGGTAGGAGCTTATGTTGAATTGATCTCCTAACCAGAATAGCAACACCACCACCCCTTCTATTTTCCCTGTCAAGATGATAACATCTAAAATTTGGGGTTGAAATGCGATCATTTGGTCTTAACCACGTTTCAGACACTAAACCGATATCAATTTCCTTTGTGTTCATGAAATTTACAAACTCATGAAATTTTTCACGTATGGACCTGGCATTCCAGGTTACAATATTTACATTATTTTTTGAATTACTTAACATTATACAAAAACTTAGATGTTAACTCAGCGAAAACTCTAAATTGATCTACTTTATTTTTACAAGTACTTAGCTGTGTAATCATTTCTAATACAAGCGAACTTAATTCTTCAATTGAAAAAAGTTCTTCAGTGTTGCTGTCTTTGCTAACATTGTTCTTGCGTGTAGATGGCGCTGCTACTGGAACATGTTCCAACGCTTTTGGCAGGTCTTTGTTGACTGGTAACTCTGTCCGCTTTGTAATATATGTTGGTAGGGCCGGGTACTCATGCATCGACATCAGTGGAATGGTGTTGTTGTTTTTGTTAGGGCTCAAATGTTTACTTTTTGATGCAGTTTTTTGTCGCATTTCCAAATATTTAGTTCTACTAGCGCATGCGCTGTCGGTAGACTTATGGTTTCCCTTGCAATTCGCGCATTTGTGTATACCTGTGTTGGTACATTCGTTAGTTTGGTGATTGCCGGCGCAAATGGAACAATATGTTTTTATATGGCAGTTACGTTCGCCATGTCCGAACATTTGACAGTTTCGACATTGTGTCAGTCTGTTCTTTTGCTTTCGTTGAAAGCTCCATTTTATTTGGGTGTGAAAGATGGCGCGAATGTTAGTTTTTAGTTCATTTAGTTTGATAGTACCATTTTCAAGATAAACAAGATAAAAGGTGTCAGTGTACTGTTCATACCTTTTGGTGATCATTTTGACTTCTTTGCACTTAAGCCCCAATCTTAATAGTTCCTGTTTTAGTTTATTAGTATCGCATGCATTTAAGCCATACAGCAGAACTTTGAAAGCTTTTTCACTTCTCAAATCATGTGTAAAGTATTGGCACTTTTCTTGTTTTAGTTTATTTAGTACGGAATTATATGACTCCAAACTCTGACACATTATTTTGATACCAATTGACATTATTTTTATCGAATAATCACTAACATTTAGTGTTTTCATGAGATTATGAACGAAATCACACGATTTTTGGAGCAGTTTTATCGGCGGTACTACTAATTTTGGGTTTTTTGTTGAATACACAGCTTCATTCATTTCATCACTGTCAATATCACTGTCCGGTAAGCATTGCAATGGACTCCAATAATTGGAGTCCTTCTTGGTCAAAACCATTTTAGGAACCGATTTTTTTTTTTTTGACTGAGGACAATATGTTGTCCCCAGAGTTGGACGACCTCGCGCGTTTGCTAATTTTGACAAGTTAGAAGAAACACTTGGAGAGGTTATTACAGGTCAATGCGTTCGCGATTAAAGCTTCGGCTGAACTGAGATAAATAAATAAGAAATAGAAAAAAAGAAGAAATTAAATGTTAAATATTTCAACCAATGCTAAGTGACATTAAGCTCGTTAACGAGTGGATTTTCAGGTATCTTATAAAAAAAGAGTTCGTTAGCCTTTCTATTCTGTCATAGATCAATTCAACATTTGCTTGTCGATGCAATTCACAATTAGAATAGTACCAAGGTAAGTTAAACATCATTTTTAAAAGTTTATTTTGCTGGATTTGTAACTTTTTAATATGACACTTAGCACAATTTCCCCACACAGGACAACCATAGAGCAGGAGTGCTTGAAATATGACTTTATGTATAATTATTTTAGTTTGATCGGACAAGAGAGATTTTCTATTTATGAAAGGGTATAGTATTTTTACAGCAATGCTTATTTTGTGTTTTGTGTTTGAGTTTTTGTGTTCGAACTGTGTTCTCCCAGGCTATCACCTGCCCAAGAACCATGATTTGATCAGATGGGAGGAAACAAGGTTTTCTTTTTCTGGTGAAAAAGATTGCTTGAATTTTTCCCAAGTTTATTTTTCTAACCATTCTGGTAGGTCCGGAAAGTCGGATGTATACAAATTATATAGAGGTGGTCCTAGGACCGAGCCTTGAGGGACACCAGCGGGCACAATTGACGAATTAAACGAGCTATTATTCACAAAAACTTTAAAATTACGATTTGACAAGAAACTTTGAATAATTTTGCACAAATAAGGGGAAAAATTAAGATTGAGCATCTTAAATTTAAGTCCATTGTGCCAGACGTTGTCAAATGCTTTCTCTGTGTCGAAGAGTAACATTCCCGTCGACTTTCCTTCACATCTATTTTTCCTGATGATTTTAGTGATTCGAAGGACTTGATGACTAATACTGTGAAAGGGTCTAAACCCGAATTGATCATTGGGAATTAATTTGCGCATATCGATAATACTTTGCAGCTTGTCCTTGAGAGCTTTTTCAAAAATCAGTCATGTGAGAGCCTGCACAAATTCCACAGTATGTTTTTATATAGCAGTAGCGTTCGCCGTGCCCGAACATCTGACAGTTGTGGCATTGTGTCAGTTTCCCTTTAATTTTTCTTTGAAAGCTCCAGTTGACTTGTGTGTGGAACTGATCGGAATTTTTTTTTAAGTCTATTAATTTCACTGGACCATTTTCTAGGGAAACTAGATAGAACGTGTCTGTGTATCTTTCATAGTTCTTAACAATTTTTTTGATTTCGATGCACTTTAGGCCGCGGTGAATTAATTCGTTTCTAAGCAAATCCACTTCCATATTGTCAAGTCCAAACAGCACAACTTTAAATGCTTTTTCATTTTTTCCATCATGTGTGAAAAATTGACAGTTTTTTTCTTTAAGTGTATAAACAACCGAATTATATGATTCCATCGTTTCACAAATGATTTTTATGCCGATTGACATTTTTTTCACTGAATAAGAGGCGATGTTTAATGACTTCATCAAATTGTGCACAAAATCACTCGTTTTTTGAAGAAGTTTAATTGGAGGAACATACACTTTTTTATTACAGCCGGGGAGATTATTTCGTCGTCCATATTTTCATTGGTATCATTAGTTAAACACTGCAAGGGACTCCAGTAGTTGTGCTTCGAGTCCTTTTTCCCGCATTTGCCCTCATGCTTCGAGGTTTCTTATCCGAGGGATTAGAAATGCCCCGGATTTCGGTGATCTACCGCGTTTCGGAATTTCGAATGTTTTTTTTATGCGTTTCACAAAATTAGCCGGTTAGTAATGACAAGTGCGGGCAAGAGCTCGAGATTTGATTAAAATAGTTTCAGAAAGTCGAACATTTTCATTGATACCAATGTATATTAGATCGCTGAGCAGCTGGAAAGAACTGAAGTCTGGACATTCAATGATCCTATGCAGGTATGCCTCTATACCCATAGACACAGACGTCACTCTACCTAAACTCCTCTTCGAGAAGAATTTCTTAACCAGAATACCGCCAAGATCTTATTGGGAGTCTGAACACCAGACGCTGGAAGGTTCACTGCGAATATTCACAGATGGATCGAAGATGGATGAAGGTGTGGGTGCTGGTGTCTATTTCAAGGATCTAAATTTCCAGCTATCTTTTCGACAGATACGCACAGATGTCGACATCTGTTCCGATAGCTAGGCAGCCATCAAATCTCTGGATTCAATCACCTTTAATGAAAAGACTTACCTTAATTGCCGCCTATATCTTAACGAGATGGCCAAGTATGTTAGCATCCAACTGATGTGGGTGCCGGGACACTGTGACCTTCCAGAGAATCGTGCTCCTTCCGGGTGGAGACCTATCGCTACTATGCCTATCGCTACTAGTAAACATCTGCTAAAGCTTGAAACACTTGCCCAAACAAACCGCAGATGTTAATATGGCACAGGATGCCTCATTACCAAACAACTCTGGCCTATGATCGATCCCAAACGATCGCTTAGCTTGATCAGATTAAGCAAGCCAAATCTCAGATCTCTTATTGGCGTTCTAAATCGGCAATTTACCATCGGAATTCACACCTCTAGACTATGCCTGAAGCCTAGTCCCTGTTTGGACGAGGATGAGGAAGAAACCATCGCACACTTGCTATACTTGCAGTGCTCTTTCATCCCGTAGATTCAGACTGCTGGGGGCCCTTTTCTTTGTTAATCTGGCTGAACTGAGCAGCATCAAAATCAGCCCTCTTCGAGCCTATGTTTGGCCTAAGTGAGTCTGTTGTTCGTATGCGCTGCAGTCAGCCACCTCAACCTAACCTAATATATATTAGGGGAATCAACTGAGTCAAGCTGAAATTGGTTTGGTTCAACAATATTTTATAGAAAACGAAATACAAAATCAGGGGGTTATTGTAGATGCCAATGCTCGAATTGGTGAACTGCAGCAGACTTTAAATTGCTTTGCAGAGAAGAGTTTCCTCTTGGCAGTTATAGAAGGCGCTCAAAATATTTTGTAATAAATTCAAAGGGTCGACGGCATAGTTCTTAGTGATTTTACAACAGGCGATAAAGAAGGCCACCTGGCTTTCATCAATAACATTGAAGAATCCGTTAATGACGTTTGTTCTATATCCCAAGATATGTTCAGAATTTCCTGGTAGATAACAAATTATGGTCATGATCAGACCAATGTCAATCAATGTAAATCAAACATGTAACTGTCGTGGAATGTCATTTATGAATTGTATTGCTAAGGGGATGATGGGAATACTAAATGAAGGACTATACCTCTGGATCGAGAAGCATGAAATTATGACTGAGTATCAAGCGGGTTTTAGAAGCAAATACTCCACTGTGGACAATATTTACAACTTAGCTTCAATAGACCATTTGAAGTTTCTCGAAAAGAAAAAGGTGTATGCAAATTAAAATACAGTTGAGGTCGCTGGGTTGTGAATGCCTTCTATCCCCATTACTTTTTGCCCTATATTTAAACGACCTACACGAATATTTAGGTGGTGGTATAGTATTCGGCGAAGCTAATATGAGACTGCTTCTGTATGCGGATGACATCGTTATTTTATCAGATAATGTTAACATATTGCAGACAATGGTGACACGCCTAGAAGAAGGGAACTGCAATCTATGGAATATGGAAGTCAATTTTGATAAATCGGCAATTATTGTATTCAGAAACGGAGGAAGATTATCATCTACAGAAAAGTGGGATTTTAAAGGAGAACTGGTTCGAAATTGGAGGAAATAAGTAATGTTATATTAATATAAAAGTATTTTATCTAGAATATCTGCAAAAAACTTGTAAATGTCTGTTGTAATAAGAAGTCTAAGAGAATTAAGAGTACCGATAAGAAAAAAAACCAAGACCATTGAAAACTATAAAACTCATTAAGTCGAAAATTTTAAAATAATTTCATACAATATACATGGCTCGGAAAAGAAATATCTATACCTAAGCTTCTTTGAATATGTCAAATCCTTTGATCTGTTTTTATTATAAGAAACTCATGTTTTTTCTCTTAAATGGAGGCTTTTTCCATAGTTTTCCTCCAAGATAGATTTAATTTAATTAACAGCAGGTCCTTACTTGGAAAACATTTGTATATTCAGTCATAACGTTTCTATAAAACCGTATCTCTGTGCAAACTAGAGCAAATAACACCATTATTGTTAAACGATTTTTACACTATACAGAAAATAAATATATATCTATCTAACTCATGTTGTTGAAGAAAAAGTTGACCGATTCGGAAAGTTATTTATTGGAATTGATTTGTTTTGGACAACTGCAATTCAAAACAGTAGTTTCGGTAAAGAAATTAGAGGATGTGTGTATGGCATAAAAAAGGTTTTGGCTAAAAGTAAAGTGCAGCACTCGTTCATAAGAGGAAGTGGAGTAGATTTGATCAAAATAGTCTCAGAAAGTCGAACATTTTCATTAATACCAATATATATTAGATCGCTGAGCAGCTGAAAAGAACTGAAGTCTTGACATTCAATGGTCCCATCCAGGTATGCCTCTATACCCATAGACACAGACGTCACTCTACCTAAACTCCTCTTCGAGAAGAATTTCTTAACCAGAATACCGCCAAGATCGTATTGGGAGTCTGAACACCAGACGCTGGAAGGTCCACTGCGAATCTTCACAGATGGATCGAAGATGGATGCAGGTGTGGGTGCTGGTGTCTATTTCAAGGATCTAAATTTCCACCTATCTTTTCGACAGATACGCACAGATGTCGACATCTGTTCCGATAGCTAGGCAGCCATCAAATCTCTGGATTCAATCACCTTACCTTAATTGCCGCCTATATCTTATCGAGATGGCCAAGTATGTTAGCATCCAACTGATGTGGGTGCCGGGACACTGTGACATTCCAGAGAATTGCAAAGCGGACGAGCTCGCTAGAAAGGGCACACACTCCGTGCTCCTTCCGGGTGGAGACCTATCGCTACTATGCCTATCGCTACTAGTAAACATCTGCTAAAGCTTGAAACGCTTGCCCAAACAAACCGCAGATGTTAATATGGCACAGGATGCCTCATAATATGGCACAGATTACCTCATTACCAACTCTGGCCTATGATCGAACCCAAACGATCGCTTAGCTTGATCAGATTAAGCAGGCCAAATCTCAGATCTCTTATCGGCGTTCTAAATCAGCAATTTGCCATCGGAATTCACACCTCTAGACTATGCCTGAAGCCTAGTCCCTGCTTGGACGAGGATAAGGAAGCAACCATCGAAAACTTGCTATACTTGCAGTACTCTTTCATCCCGTAGATTCAGTCTGCTGGGGGCCCATTTCTTTGTTAATCTGGCTGAACTGAGCAGCATCAAAATCATTCTCTTCGAGCCTATGTTTGGCCTAAGTGGGTCTGCTGTTCGTATGCGCTGCAGTCAGCCACCTCAACCTAACCTAATATATATTAGGGGAATCAACTGAGTCAAGCTGAGATTGGTTTGGTTCAAAAATATTTTATAGAAAACGAAATACAAAATCAGGGGGTTATTGGAGATGCCAATGCTCGAATTGGTGAACTGCAGCAGACTTTAAATTGCTTTGCAGAGAAGAGTTTCCTCGTGGCAGTTATAGAAGGCGCTCAAAAGATTTAGTAATAAATTCAAAGGGCCGACGACATAGTTCTTAATGATTTTACAACAGGCGACAAAGAAGGCCACCTGACTTTCATCAATAACATTGAAGAATCCGTTAATGACATTTGTTCTATATCCCAAGATATGTTCAGAATTTCCTGGTAGATAACAAATTATGGTCTGATCATGAATCAATGTAAATCAAACATGTAACTGTCGTGGAATGTCATTTATGAATTGTATTGCTAAGGGGATGATGGGAATACTAAATGAAGGACTATACCTCTGGATCGAGAAGCATGAAATTATGACTGAGTATCAAGCGGGTCTTAGAAGCAAATACTCCACTGTGGACAATATTTACAACTTGGCTTCAATTGACCATTTGAAGTTTCTCGAAAAGAAAAAGGTGTATGCAAATTAAAATACAGTTGAGGTCGCTGGGTTGTGAATGCCTTCTATCCCCATTACTTTTTGCCCTATATTTAAACGACCTACACGAATATTTAGGTGGTGGCATAGTATTCGGCGAAGCTAATATAAGACTGCTTCTGTATGCGGATGACATCGTTATCTTATCAGATGATGTTAACATATTGCAGACAATAGTAACACGCCTAGAAGAAGAGAACTGCAATCTAGGGAATATGGAAGTCAATTTTTGTCGGCAATTATTGTATTCAGAAACGAGGAAGATTATCATCTACAGAAAAGTGGGATTTGAAAGGAGAACTGATTAAAATTGTATCATAGTATTGCTATCTAGGAATTATTCTTACTACAAAAATGTCATTTTCCAAGCACGCTGAAAATAGAAACAACACTGCACAAAGTAGCATTAACGCCACATATATCAATTTTCTGGGCAAAAACAGAATATCTCTTAGATCGAAGTGGCAATTATTCCAAGCTGTCTGTAGAGCAATCCAGGCCAATGCAGCACAAATATGGGGATGTTAACATTTTGAGGAAATTGATGAACTGCAGTGTTATTTCCTTAATAATCTTGGAGCGAAATTAGATTTACAATGGCGAGAGATGGCAAAGTTTTCTACATAAAGCATCAAAGAGCTAAGATAGAGTTTATAGCCAACTTGATTATTAAGGTCAAACATACTTCACTGGTAAGCACATACTTCACACTGGTAGCAGATTTAGCACTCGAAATTGTAATCTATGATCACTATGTAATATGAGGTAGAAACAATAAAACATTTCATTGGTATTGGCCCGATTTTGGGGGAGTTTAAATGTGGATATTTTTGCTAAATAACACTCACTGAAGAAGAAATAATTAGTGTTTTAAATGGAGTAAAAGAGGAGTCTTGGAACAAGCTCAGCAATTTCATGCGGAGCTCTTAAATATAGAAATGAATTAATTAATTATTTTAACTATTGAAAACCAGAATTTAGAATTAATAACAAAACATTGTATTATATATTAAGTACATAATATACAAAAATATAGTATGAATTATATAATAATTAAAAGTCAAACTGCCGACAAACGACGAGCATGTGTTAGTCGTACATACTTTGTTTCAGTAAAATGTTCTGTATATTTTAAATTAAAATTAAGCATACAATTGTTTAAAATATTTTTCGGAAGTAAAGTGTAATACATACATACAGTGCGGAGAATTGGAGGGTATTAAAGACAAAGCTATCTCGTCGGAGAGTTTATTACGGAAAAACCGTCAGCGACTCCACCTACTTTCACTGATGCCGCATGTTGGGGCAAACTTGTAGAGTGTAATAACAAGTGTTCAGTAGGCTTTCCTCAGGAAGTCATACCCAAAATCAAAAACCTATTACCAAACGCCCGATTGGTGGTGAACCATTGGTCAAAAATTTCAGTAAGAGCCAAAGCATGGGCATGGCAACCTTCGGGCCCAAGCGACCCTGATCATATCATCAGACTCCTGAAAGGCCAAAATCCAGGTGAGGAAGTCGAAGAAGCCATCAAAAAGAAAGCCGCCGACCTAATTACTGATATCCAGATATTAGTCACAGGGAATAAAGAAGCGCTTTCAAAATGGCCAAAGTAAACATTAATGTTCCAGCAGCTCATGAGATGATGAAAACCCCACTATAAAAATTGGATGGATTGCTAAATAAGGAGAAGAACAAAGTCCCACATTGCTTCAGATGTTTCGGATACGGCCATAAACAATCGTCCTGCACTAGCGAGGACATAAAGGAACAAGGACTATGCATCAACTGCGAAGAGACAGGCTATAAAAATGTAAAAACTAATTACGGAACCACGAGCAGAAATTGTTATCGTAAGCGAACAATATAACGATAAGGATGTACCAAATTGCATACCGAACCTGCACAAAACTGCTGCTATTTGGATCCCTGATACAAGGAAACTCCTAATTGAGAGGAAATGGGCAGAAATAGGCTTTGTATGGGTGAAATGTGGAGGACTGCCAATAGTTAGCATCTACATCAGGCCAAATTACCATATCGAAGAGTTCCGCAAAAAACTGGAAGATCTAGAGGACTTCCTACTTGAAACTGATGGTGACGACAGGTGTGGGGAATGCCACAATGGACTCATGAGGCAGGCGAATACTCGAGATGTCAGCGCATCGTGGCTTGAACGTAGCGAACGTAGGAAATACACCCACATTCTGGAGACTAGATGTATTGGCACAATCCCTGGTGTGAAATTGGTGACGGAAGGCACATCCGCAAAAATCCAAACTGGAGAATCATCGAAGGACTCGATCTAGAATTGAATCAAGCCCAAGACCCAATTTCAAACGCAAAAAAACTGAATGACGATATCTTCACTTCAGTTGTAGAAGAAGGAAAAGTCGCTGTTCTGGAAGCAAGGGGATCTGCGGAAACCAATGCGGAAGCCACGATGGGCCTTATGCGGCTAGCATGGGACGCTCCGATGCCCAGAAAGAGAGAACCAAATAGGAACAGAGATCCCGTATTTTGGTGGACAGACGATGTCTCCAACTTAGACGCGAGGTCACTGGGCCGAGAAGACACGCTGCACCAATAGAAGATGACATATCGGAGTTTAAAACAAAGAGATCCGAGCTCAAGAGGGCCATAAATTCGAGCAAAAGGCAAAAATGGGATGAACAACAGCGATATCTGGGACTAGGCTAGAAGACTCAGTTGGCCAGGCTAATTCTGAATGAAGGAAAGATGGCACTTATAGTGGACATGCTTTTCCCAACTCACCCTGGTCCAACGACAGGATATACCGCCTTTCAGTGCAGAAGAGTTGAGATTAGCCGTGGATACTTCGCACAACTAAAGAGCCCCTGGGCCAGACGGGAGATCCAGACTCCCCATCTGCATACAGACCGCTGTGTAAGCTCGACACTGCAGGGAAACTTTAGTAGATGATGTTGAGAGCACGACTCACCGATGCAATACAGGCAGCAGGAGACCTGTCCGAAAGGCAGCACGGCTTCAGGAAAGGCCACTCAACCATCGGAGCCATATATGTAGTAGTCAAGGCCGCCCAAATCGCCTAGGAGAGAAACCACCACTCGAGGCAGATTGTACTGTTAGCAACTCTGGATGCCAAAAACGCCTTTAACTCAGCCGGATGGAGGGACTTTCAACATCCCAGTATACCTCCTGCGGATTGTGAAGGACCAAAATTAATAACCTTCAGAGCTGCACAAGGAACAATCCTGGGACCTGATCTGTGGAACGTCTCCTACGATGGCATACTCCGCATGGACATGCCGGAAGATACCATTGTGGTAGGGTACGCAGACGACATAACTGCGTTTATAACGGCATGAAATACTGAAAGTGCGCAGTGGAAGCTGAACCAGGTCATGCGACGTGTGCAATGTGTGTGCAACGTGTGCAAAAAAATAATATATTTAAATTGGACCCGAAGTCGTAAGACGCAAGGACGCAGTGGAATACTTACGACTCAGGCTCGACACTGACCGATGGCGACTACACACTTCATTCTCCTCTGCGGAAGCGTCAAGCAAATTATCGGAAGCAGATGGCTGCAGTGCAAAGACGCGGAGCTCTACGTGTGGCTAGCGCGTACGGAACATTCTCAAAGCAAGCTGTTCTGGCGGGAAACTAATAGACCTCCTTGCAGCACAACGAAAGTACGAAGACGAAAAGAAAGCGGAAATTGTAGTAAAAGCGGCGATGGTGGAAGCAAAAGTGCTCACACAACGGCAGGAACGGTGGGAATCTGACGAAAGATGCTGCTGGATTGAGTCTACTCTCAGCTTAGTCAACAAAAAGCGGAAAATATTGAAAGGCAAGAAGCCAAGTCCATAACGAATCAAAATGGGAACATTGAGTACCTCACAGATGAAGAAGAACTCGATCGTGAAACTGACTGGTTAGCAAAA